>OY720448.1:12123587-12498587 GCA_963082715.1 Harpalus rubripes
CCTCAACAATAAATTTGACAGTTCCGTGTCTTATGTAACCTCGCCCCGTGGATTATGACTCATAATCCACGGGGCGTGGATAATGAACGGTATTATGCATCCATGGTTACATACATAATCAATATATTATTAAACAGGTGTAGATAAACTAATTTATGTCCATTTTGAATGGCCTTTAAGTTATAACCTCTGCAAGGATGTAACACTATTTGTTGGTTAATAGTTGCTTTCAAGTACTCAATAAATTTAATAGCAATTGTAACTAATTAAGTAATAACTATAAAATAAAAAGTGGCGAGTACATTACCTTCCGTCAACCTTAATAAAATAATTAGATTGTATTGTGTATTGACTGGTACCCAAATTTAGGGAATTAGGAATATGAAATGAAATGTACGCACTATACCTATATTGTTAGATGTCAATTGTACATGTATTATGTTGCTTAGTTTAATTTTAGCACAAAATATTCGGTAGTATTTCCAGTAAAACACAATATCAATACTCAACTACGAGTAATTTAAAATAATGATCTTTATCAAAATTTTCCTAGCAATGACTTATTTTTCACAAAAATATTATGCTATCTCAACTGACAAAGTGCAAGGAAACTAAAATTCTCTTACACTTATTGATACTTGACCTTTGTTTACACAATGTAACCTTTGAATTCAGAATTGATAAAATTTAAACAAAAATATAAGCTAAATTACAGATAAAGTATATTTCAAAGTGCGACTACAAATATTACAAAACTATTTCATTCTTAACTGTTAAATTGCATATACGAATAGATGTGAAATTTTGCAACCACAAAAGTAAGCAGTTTGACAGTAAAATACAAGTAAATAAATATATTGAGAAACACAAAAAAAATATTCAAAAATGATCTTTAGGAAAATTTTAGTGACGATAAAGAATCTAAAAATTGTAACTCGGTTTTTATTTGTTTTTTAGTTACATGCCCGATATTTACAAAGAACAATATGGCATCGAAAAATTGACATGTATAATTTTTGCAACTTATGTTATAGTATCGATGCTGTTTTTTTTTAAACTAACAGTTAAGTTAATTTTCTATTTAGGCCCACTTTTACAATTGATGGATAAACTATGGTATAGCTATCGGAGGTATAACTTTATCCTAGTAATTATACCTTCGATAAACAAGATTGTCTTTTACAATGCATTTTTATCTTATCAGATAGTTATACTAAGAATTGCGTTAAATGACTTTAGGTTGGTACTGACACAATAATATTATCTTCTTGTTAGACTATTTTTCTTCAATATTCTTATTATTTATACCTTCTAATTTGCATTTTTCACAACGTTAGATGATATAATAGTTATTTTTCTTCAAGCGTATTATAATTTGCATATTATGCTACTGTACACACGCTGTAGAAGATATTCATTGACTTACTAGTACAAAAATGTTGTTATTGTTGTACTAGTAAAAAAATGTTAGTTTCTTAGTTCACCGCTGGCGGCGGCAGTAGCCACAGCACCACAGATCATATTGAAAATTGTTATTTGACAGTTGAATCGTTTGTGTTTTGTAGTGTACACAGCCAGCTTTGACTAAAATTGCAAATTTACAAATAAAAAAATTCAAAAAAAATGTCAAAAAATTATTTGAAACACTTGAAGAAAAAATAGTATATGTCATTCGGAGTAGAACGCCCTTTTTGTGTTTTACCAAGCTTGCCAGGCCTCGGCTTGCGCCTCGGCCGCAATAGCTGGGTTCAACACAAAAAGACCGCTTTCTACTCCTAATAACATAATATACTATTGTATATCAAGGCCGCGAAATCACTCTTTAGCGTACCGAGAGAAAAATTGTCGCCAAGGCCGCTTGCGTCCGAGGCAAGACAATCTCGAGGGCGCTAAAGGATTTCGCGGACAAGGTGTACACAATATTTTTTGTGCAACCGTAAAAAATATGTAATTACAAATTTTATTAATTTTAAACAGTTTCAATGTAAATAGAAAGTTATCTTTCAAGGTGGCTATGGGATTAACATTTGATAAACAAAACCATGCAATTCTCAAGTGTCAAAGTGGTTGTTTACCTAATTACGCGGCCGCTACCATGACAACGGCCGCGAAATTCATTTCGCGGCCGTTACCATAACAACGGTCGCGAAATTGTATTTCGCGGCCTGTATTGCGGCTGCGAAATGCTTGTTTCGTGTCCGGTTGCACAAAAATGATATTTTTGATTCTGACAGTGATGATGAAATACTTGATTGACATTTGTCAAACATAGGAATAACAACACATCGTTTGTGTTTACGTGGTATCCATAAGAACAAGGGATAAAGTTATCCGAGGTACTGGTGTTTATTCTATCTGAGGTTTATCCAAGGTTTGTAAAATACAATTTTCAATTTTATACCTGGTATTGCGTTATACGAGGTTTATCTAATGATTGTAAAAGTGGCCCTTTACCGAATATAAAACCACCGGGCAACAGTGTCTTAAAAGTTTAACCTATAATAAATTTTGAAAGATGTATCCATGGATCTCCAGATGTTTTCTGGCTATTTTGTCAACAGCAAAGTTTACCTTGATGATTGGCTGTTGCTTTATGTGAGTCGCAAAATACATACGGTGAATTTTTAAGGGCCTATCTTACAATCTCAGGATAAAATTTTAACTGCCAGTTAAATAAACAAAACTGAAACGAACTGTCAAATGAAACATTTAATATTACTGTCAATATGACAATATAATATTGTTTGTTTGTTTGTTTGTTTGGCAGTGGGCCCTTAAACAATCCAAAATGAATAACCGGTTATTGTTTGACAACAAAATGTAGAGTGCGTTCGATGTTAGAATATGCCCAGGCCGTCATCGTTCGTGTGCGCGAGAATATTTTAGACACGTCCATTGCTATGCAAAGTTGCTCGTTGCTAAGGGCAGGCGCTTATTTTGACTACTATGCAGCCACAAAGTAATGGCGTATTCATGACATGCCTGGAAAATGAAATTACTACTTTTGCTTTTTTTAATCGCGGTATTATCATCTCTGGTTCTAGTTAACCCGTCTGTTAACTTAACTGACAGTTAAAACTGGTTCAGGTTCAATTACAGTTTGAAACGCAAGCGTAATCGTAATACAGCCGATAATCGATTCGGCGTCTGCGTTGCTGCCAGTGTTAAATTTTCGTGAAAATCGTGTATTTCTATTAAAGATTATTATTCAAAAAACATTAATTCAATTTTCGTTAGGTCGAAGCGAACCTGAACACAATACCTGAACCCGAAACAAAACCACATATTTTATTAATTGTTTGAATCAGAACTGCACCAGAACCCATCTCTTAAAAAATCTGATGTGGCCAGCACATTAACTTCCGTTAGATCTGTGTGTATGTATTTTGTACAAATTCCATACAGAAAGATTTTTGTAAGAGATTATATATTCCCAGTAAAATTATAACACAAACATACTGTCAAATGCACTTGACACTGACATTTGTCAATAAGAATTTCCTTAATATAGTAGATGTTTCCATGATAATAGCACAGCTTGCTGCTTTATGAAATTTAATTTCTTTATATATTTATTACTCTATATCCATTGATTATGAAATATAAAATGTAATAAAATCTTATAAATTATTGTTAAAATATTTTATAATATTTGAAAAATAACTGGGTTAATCAAATTTACTTAGTTATTATTGTCAAATGAGAACATCAGTACAGTAAATTATACGCATGTCACTAGCTGTAATTGCTAACTGCGTTTTCCAAATAATTCGAATATCGAAACTTTTTAATTGTATGTTAAACATTTCTTATAGAAAGAGACAAATAAAATGCTTGTAAAATTGCGAAATAAATAAATTGTAGAATGGGGTACTGCACCATAACAAAAAATCTGATGTGGCCAGCACATTACCTTCCGTCAGTTCTATGTATTTTGTACAAATTCCATACAGAAAGTTTCTTGTAAGATTTTATATATTTCCAATAAAATTATAACTCAAACATATTTTGTAAATTGCACTTTGACACTGACATTTATCAATCAGAATTTTCTTAATGTCACCTTAATGTAGTAGATGTTTCCATGTTTATAGCACAGCTAGCTGCTTTATCATTTTTTAAATCTATATCCACTGAATATGAAGTATAAAATGTAATCAAATCGTATAGAGAATAAAATATTCTTAAATATTTATTAACATTAAATGTGAAAAAGTGATATTTAACAGCATTTTTTCAAGAAAAATTGTTAAAATCTTCAAATTAGGGTACTTCCGGTCGACCAATTGTAACCAACATCTAATCAGCTCTTCATATAGATGTAAAGAAAAGGAATACGCAAAAATTATAATTTTTAGAAAGGTCCATCCATCCATACATACATACAGACATCATCGTAAAAATAGTAAAATCGCATTCTAGGGAACCTAAAACATGCTTATTCATTAAAAAAATCATCATCGATTTTTTTTGACCAAAGACAAAACCTTCCTTACCTAAAGGTGACGGAATGTAAAAACAAATTAACCTGAACCTGAACAGAACCCAGTTTTTGGCGAATTCCATGCCTGGTTAAAAATTTTACAACTTGTCCTATAATAACGATTCTATATTCTTTGTTTTAAATTGACAGGCTAAAGACAATTTGGCCAAAGATAAAAATACCAGACCTCAGTAATATATTTATATATAGTATATATTCTCAAGTTTAGCACTTTCCTTCTGACTCACTCTGAATATCTAATAATTCAGCATTTTAATATGTATGTACACACATGATTTGCCACACGTATATAATAACAAATGATTAATCTAAAAATGTACAGGGACGATCTATAGATTAAAAAATATGTATACAAAATTAAACTGGGCTTACAGTGTTAGGGGCGAATGTTTTAAAAATAAATTGAAAGACAAAATTATTAAAATTAAGAATCTGGGGAACCGGGTTCTCTCTCGACCGACGCCAAATATTTCGAATTTTAAATGGCACTAAATTGACCCCTGTGGTGCACTCTCCACGCCAGCAATGAGTGCCCATGAGATGACGCCTGGTAAACGCCCGCACGATACAAATATGTCATCATCATTACCGATATCTGCGTACAAAGTAGATTGGCACACCCAGCAATGGGTAATATGCCGTGATGATATATTTATTTATTTAAGAATATATATTTTAGTATCAATTATTTATGGAACCCGATCTCTATAACGCTAAATACATAGAATAAGTACGTAGATTTTATTTTGAAACAAAAAATTGAGAAAAATATAACAAATTATTAACTGTAACCGTAGATAATGGCAATAACTGTATTGCGTATAAGATGTAATTTCTGTACGTTTGACCTCATTTGTTTATAATAAAAACCATGAAAACAATATACGCGTATAGCAAGTCCAACAGATATAGTGATTAAGATTCAGATGCAAGTCTAAAATTTTATTAACCTAACAATTTACATTCTTCAGTTATTTCTATAGTTTCAGATCGATACATATTTTTTTTGTTTTATTAAAAATGTCAAGGTAAACTAACGCAATTTCAAAATATATAACTCGCTTTCAAATTTGGAAAATTTTGCAAGAATAAATTACTTTAAAAGTTTATGATGTGATAAAACTGCGTAATATTTAATTGTTTTAAAGTAGGTATAAAAAAATAATTGTCTTGAAGCTATATTATTGCAATTTTAAAATTGATTTGTAAATTTTACCCAGTGTAGTTGCAAATGACCTTTGTTCATTCATAATTTTAAAAAGCAACATTTAGGCTACCATCATGTCCAATATGCAATGTTAATCAACCGATCTGAATGATGAATATGGCTTGACTCCAATATAATATGAAGAGTATATATTTTTGTTTGTTTATTTAATTTATTTTTCCAATAAAAATTCATTTTAGGCATATTATTGAATTCGTAATTTTACGTAGATCCAAATATATATTTGAAATTTGAAAGTTAAAGTTACTTGCGATTAAACCGGAAGTGCTAGCATTTGCCAAATACCATGATTTGTGAGCGCCTAAGCCATCTAGATAACAAGTATTCAATGAAAATTTGTAATAATAATTATGAATTAAGAAGTTATTTTGAGTGGCCCGTTTTTCAGTGTCACCCTGTATACGTAATTAATACAAGTAAAAATCATATAACCGCAAACTATTAATCCTTAATCAAAAAATCTGATGTGGACACCACACGACTTCCTTGTACGTATTTGACGTAATTTGACGTTAACATCTATTTTTCTTTTTGTTATTTTTTGTCCTAATCCATAGCAAGCTTTATTACAAAAACCAAAAAGTATATAAGTTTTAAATTTACATATCTCGCTTATAGGTACAAAGGGCTAATTTAATAATACTTGATGTGCTGGACGCAGAATTTAATTCTCTAAAACTCTTATTTGAAGCATTTATTTCTAAAATCAAAATGAAACCATTTTATTCGAGAAAAACTGTTAACAACTTCAGGTAATATGTCACTTCCGGTTAGCCTGATTTAACAAAATTCTGCTATGTTATTCCAATTGATATAAAAGTCTTATATACTAAATTTGAAACGTTTTGGATTATATTTTAATATAGTTTTTCATTCAAATCTGTTGTAGGCTTCAAATAAAGTACCATTTCTGGAAATTATGTAAAGACCAAAAAGGGAGGTGCACAACTAGATGTTATAGAAGTCCTAAATACAAATTTTCAACTTTCTGCGGCTTACCGTTTTTGAGTTATGCGAGATACGTACGTACGTACGTACAGACGTCACGACGAAATTAGTCAGAATGGATTCAGGGATGGCCAAAATGGATATTTCCGTTGAAATCTGGAAACCGAAATTTTTCGAGAATACAATACTTCCTTTACTTTGTACAAGGAAGTAAAAATAAAACTGTCTCCAAGTTGGTCACTTTTTGTAGAACGATTTAAGAATAGCCCAAATATTTCTAAAAATACATTATTTTACAGTTTGTTTGGTCTGCACAGAAAGTATTTATTTTAAAACGAAGAAATAACAATATTAGTTTATTATTTACTAATATAATTATTATACAGAGAGCAGAGAGTTAATTGAAAAGGAATAAGTATATTAAATTTGTATTATCTTAGAAATTCCAGATAAAACCGAACAAATTTAGGTATTATTTAGGCATACTCGTGAGAGTAAATTCTGAGAGTTGCTCACGAGAGTACTCTCATGACTGTCCACGTGAGAGTATTTTTACATGAGTTTTACTCTCGTGAGCAGTTCAGAGAGTAGCCGGAGAGTTACTGTCACAAATTACTCTCAAGACCATGTCCACTGAAAAGTATCTGGCGTCTGTAACTCGTTCATTAGTGTCCGAGATTTTTTTCAGTTCTTGCGAGAACTAACAACAAATAATTATTTATCAGATTTTTATCAATATAGAAACATTTTCATGATAAATAACTACAATGTGAATTTTCCATAGTATACAAAACAAAAAACTAATTTTAATACAGAAATTGAGAGTATAGGAACAGCTTTAGGCATCTCTATTTCACTAAACTAAAAAAAAAATCGTCAAAAAAAAACTATTGAAGTGCACTACTATATGCAGATTCCAAATATGCAAAAATATACAGGTTATTGTATTTAACATAACGAAGTTTGTGGCAGCACAGTGTAAATGGAGCATTCTGTATAATGCAAAATATTTTTAGGTTTGCAACCACTAAACAAGGTTTCGCAAATTCTGTACTTTTCGGTGAACCTCGCCCACAGTAAAATTATTGAATTGTGATTCAATTTTAGATTTAGAACGCACTCCATTTTTCAATTCTCTATTGCCGTATTCTTCACATTTTATATTCCAAAGTACAGAGTGATCAAAACCATCTGATAGTCACGTGACCTGAGTAGTTATCAATATTTTACTCCGCGGAAACAAGTATTAGCAGTTGCGTGCAACAAGGGCGTGCAATTCATAAGCGTGTATTGTTCTGTCAATCTGTCAAATATCCGTTACGTTCTTTGTTTCATTTTACCGTCTTTATTTCCTGCATTTCATAATTACATTATCGACAAGTCTTTTTCAAGACTCTTATTAATGTATTTCGTTATATGCTTAATAATTTTAATAGCTTAATCACTGAGTCTTTTTAGGTTAAGTTACCACCTGAATTGGATTTAACAGACGAACACAAGTTTATTGTCGAAGCGTATTTTCGATCAGGAGTACTCAACGAAAATAATGAATAGGTATATTCGTATGAAGGTTGTTTGGAACGATTTGAAGAACATTAAAATTACTTTATAAAATAAAAATTCTTTATAATAAAAACTCGCAAGCTCATGAATATAGATACCAAACGTTTCTTCCTAGAAGTCTAATTTTAATGTCATTAAGGAAAGTTACGGGTCACGTGACTATCAGATGGTTTTGATCACTCTATATAATCATAGTTTTGAGAGTACTGTCACAATACGAACTGCGCTCGAAATTGCGAGTAACTATCAGATACGCAGGGGATATAATTTGATGCAACTCTGGCTTGTTTCTGCAGTTCTAAATTTGAAAATTGCAGCTCCAAATTCAAATTTTGCAGTTGCTTTCTCTATATTATTTGTTATTCAAATGCGTGCATAAAAGAAGAATATTACAAAATATATTCTTAATTATTTGAACGCGCGCGCAATATATCTAGGTATTGTCTCTTGTAGTTTAAGTTTTCTGCGTGCATGTTAGGTACATATGTAAATATTAAATAATATGGTGAAATAATTTTAACCAAATTAATTTTGATTTATTTCTAAAAGTGCAGCTCTAATTTTTTTAATTTATATCCCCTGTCAGATAGCTATGTTTGACCTTGTCCACTTGAGAGCAAGCTCTCAGAAATATACTATCGGCGAATTTTTAGAGATGCACGCGAGACGAGACGAGAAATATAAAATATCGATCTCGTCTCGTTTTCGGATCTGCAATCTCGATCTCGCTCTCGTTCTCTCATATTTTGTTGGGTCTCATCTCATTCTCGCGCGAGAGTCTCGCTGTAAAAATAAGCGCATGCGCACTACGTTTTTACCTCGGCATTTACGTATCAGTTGAACTACAAAAGACAAGTTCGCACCAATCGTTTCGTCTTCCGTGTATCTACAGTCGTATAACTATAATAAAAAGATGAAACACTAAATTCTAATCACCAAATTATTTCAATACGAACATCTGTTAATACATTGTGTCATTAGTAAAACTAATTAAACATTAAAAAATTATTTTTTGTAACTAAAAGTTTCTACACTTTATCATTAACTATATGCCACTATTTAAATAAGATTTACTCATAAAAAAGCGTTACACTGGGATCCCACTGGCAACCAATCACTCCGCTTCACTCCGTGTTGGCTCCTATCGACGCGTAATATAAGATCCTTTACTTTTCAAGGACGACAAGAATTTTATTAACCGTAGTTTTAACTAAGATGAATTAGGGACTGAAATGTTGCAGAAAAACTAGTTCTATTAGATGCAAAACCAATTTAGTCATTATTTTGCACTTCCTCGCTCTGCGACCGATATCATTCGACTCAAGATAGACTCAAAAAAATATAGTCAATTCATATAATTTTCATATTCACGTGTTCTATGCACGAATTACCGTTGACTCCACTCCCTGTACGGTGCATTTTTCATTGAATTTATGAATTAAAGCTATAGAGTAACAAATACTTTTTATTGCGAGACTCTCGCGAGAATCTCGCGAGATTTCTCGCTTCTCGCAGTTGTTATATCGATCTCGTCTCGAATTTTAAATTGCAATCTCGCTCTCGTTCTCGTCTCGCATAATGCAGCGAGACGAGACGAGATACGAGAGTACTCTCGCCTCGTCGTGCATCACTACGAGTTTTACGTTACTGCCTGCGAATTACTCTCAGGAGCGTGTCCACTGGCGAGTGCTGCTCTTGAGAGCGACTCTCGCGAGTTTTACTCTCACGTGGACAGACAGCTTTATACAGAAATATCTCAGATTTTACCGGATAATATTAGGGGCATACATGTACTACATAAGAAATAAGTATTTGATATTACGATATGATATAATAAATTTTAAATAAATTGAATATATCACCACGGCTTCTTACCCATTTCTGGGTGAGCCAATCTGCTCGTAAATTTTGGAAATAATGATACTGTCTTACGAGGTGTCCCCTCACGCGTTTCACAAAGATGTCGTGGAGAGAGAGAGAGAAAGAGAGAGAGAGAGGGGGGGAGAGGGAGAGGAAGGGAGCTCCGCTATTTGTGCTATTTGAAAATTGTAAATAATTTTCAAGTTTAAAATCGGTTGGATTTTTTTCGGAAAAATATTTTTATGTTAAATATTATAAATTTACTGAGATAATCAGTATCCCTGTGACGAGAATTTGTAGATTAGATTACAGAAATTACTTATATTTACAACAGGTAATACAAGATATTAAATTGTTTTATAATTAGTGTTTCATCAAGACAAGAAATCTTGTCTTCATGATCATTTCTTGCCTTGGCTTGATCTTCAACATAAGAAAATAAAATTTTCTTGTCTTGCTTATTTCTTGGCGAGGTAATTCTTGTCTTGTTTCAAGAATTCTTGATATTTCTTGTTTCTTGACATTTTAGGGGAATCCCCTTTATCTATTGCTACTGCTCTTGCCCCTTTTTGTTAAATAATCAAATAATGTTGCTTTGATGTTGGTCGCGCATACAATGTATTACTAGTTGTTGGTTATTGGTTATTTTTTGTGTTATTTCGATATTCCGTGCTTTTTATTTAAAACAATGAGTGTTCAAAGAAAAATAAATCAGATTCAGAATTGGGTTTATCCCAAAATAATATTTCTCCCTCTCAAATATATTAAAAATATGATGTGGCCAGTACAGCACAATACTTCTCGTTATTTAATTTTATTCATACTACATTTCATGTAAGAAAATAGTGTTGGTTTAGATAGGGATATAAATTCTGCCCTTTAATTGATCACAGTGCAAACCTAATACACAAAAACGAAAAGAATGTCACCTGCCAGTTGTCAGTTGAAAGAAAGTGCAAATTACACACACTACATCTTCAATATTTATGACATTCGGTTTAACTTCAACTGAACTATGCTCTGTTCCATTTAAGCCATTCAGCAGATGGTGCTGATATCAGCGCCAATTTCAAGTAGCCGAAATTACATTGGGTAAACTCATCTCTTGTCTCCAATTTCAGCCAATCAGAGAGTTCATTCTTTACAATACTGAATGGCTTAAATGGAACAAGGTATATACTTCATTTTACTTCAAAAAATAGTGATGAGAATATAGGTGCAGTTTAATCTTATTGTTTAATTGGACACTCCTGTTTTGTAAGAAAGTTGTTATTTCGTAGCAACATTGCTATAGCAAATAACCAATAATAATTGCGAATACTTAATAAAATATGAAAATGAACATTTTATGCCAAATACCATGGAGGAGTTGTGATTATATTCGTATTATAATAAATCATAGGCTACAGGATTTATTAAAATAGTTAATTTTATAAATTAATTAAAAAAATTATAGAAAAAGTATCAATATAATATCTATACAAAATTTTATAATCTTTAATTTTTATTAATATAAAACGCGAAAAAATACATTTAAAGGTACTCCGGTTGCTCTATTTGCACTAAAATCTAATGGCTTTTTTCCTCTTTTCATATTAGAATAAGGTAAAAATTCCAAATTTTCTGAATAATTATTTGAGTTGAGCGTTAAGAGGATCTCTAGACACATATTCTTGATGATACTTTCTTGTCTTGTCTTGGGAAATAACAAATACTTCTTGTCTTGGTCTTGTCTTGATTTCAAGACAAGATCAAGAGTATATCTTGATTTTTGTGAAACACTATTTATAATAAATTGGACAAGATTCGAGAAATCTAGTATATTTGAATAAACAACAAAATGAGCATTGAATAAATATAATAATGAAATATGAATCTGTTCATACGAGGACAAAAATCCTTGACATAAAACATCAAAGTATCAACGACACACACGCACTAAAACACTTTCGCGCGCTTATGCTTTACTCACACACCCAAACATCATCGCAGTTATAAATGCGCTGCTCTTTTAGTGCGCACGCTTGTCACTAGAATCCATTTTGAATTGGAATCAAGTAAGATTACTGTTGGAAAGCAGTTTTGATAACGAAATCTTCAAAACTCGCTCAAATATATGATATTTCCAACAATCTTTGTACTGCTTTATTGATAAATCACTCATATTCACCTATTTATCAGTCTATGATTCATAGATCAAAACGAGTTACGTTTGGACTTTGAAATAGCATAAAACAAAAAAATTACTCGCTACTTATCTACAGAAATTTGTCCAAAGTAGTTAGAATGAAGTAGCCTGTCATTTAGAGAAGACAACATTGGACTTGAACAGTCGCTTATTGTGTTTCGATCTTAGTTAGTGTTTATGTCTGTGTTGATTTACATGTCACAATGATTATCGAAAGAGAAGGCGAAAGTGAAAATATTCTGTTGGAATCTAGAAAGGGGTCGAGCGTGAAGGTGCAGATTACCCCTTTGCAGCCAAAGACGTTGACACATCTCCCCAAAAGGCCTAAGGTTGATCTTGCGTTCTCGGAGCTAAAATATACAGTTCGCCAAGGAAAAAGTAAGTATTTAGTTTTTGTTATCTGTGGAGATTTAAAAGGTTTTTGACATAGTGCGTCATTGTTTGTTATTTGGTGTTACTCAAGATTTAAAAAAATTGTGTGCATATAATTCAACTGTTTGTAACAAGCAAACAAAGAAAATTATGTGTTTAGAAAAAAAAGTATTTTGTTTGGGAAAAATTGCATTTGTTATCATGATTTAAAACATTCTACTTGTTTTTATATTATTTTAACCTCAATGACATGATACAAAAATGAAAATTGTAAAAGAACCCTTTATTACCAAAATATGCTCACAAAAATAAATACCCGTATTTCTTTATTAGTGTGACACTATTATTTGGTGTTACTTATGATTAAAAAAAATTGTATGTTCATATAATTCAATTGTTTATAACAAGTAAACAAAGAAAAATAATTGAATAGGTAGTGTTTTAGTGTTTAGAAAATAAAGGAAAAAGTGCATTATGTTTGAGCACTATACTTTTATCATGATTAAAAACACTGTACCTACATGTTTTTTTTTTGTATTATTTTAACATCATCTCATAACAATATAATATTATATTGAAATGATACGAAAATGAAAAAATCTGATGTGGCCAACACCAAACCTCCCGCTATTTAATTTTTATTAATTTAAATATACATACTTCCGTATTTAGTTATTGCGGAAACTGTATTAAGATCCATTCCATATAACTATGGTTCTATTTACAATTTTCTTTTTAAAACGTTACGATTATTAATTTGAAATGATTAGTTCGTTGACAGTGACATTTATCTGTCAGTTACATATATTTGAGATATGAACTGTGTAACCAAGGAGTTTGCTTGTTTAAAGCGTAGCTCCGGGATTATAATTATAGATATTTTATAAATTTATCCATAAAATATATAGAAAAAATATTTATACAAATCTGTAGAAAATTTAATAATATTTAATTTTTATAATAACACAAATCTTCAAAAAGTAACATTTGAAGGTATTTTTCCAAGAAAATCTATTTTGAGCTTCAAATAAAGTGCTATTTCCGGTAGGTATGATATACTTACACCAAAATCTAATGGTCTCTTCTCATATTAAAAAAATCTGGTGTGGCCAACACAATACCTCCCGCCATGTACCGCCCGAGTGACAAAAAAGATTAAGCTAATCATTATTTCTGGAATTTTACTTTAATTTTGGCAGTTTATTTCTTAAAATTTAGTCTAATCTAATCCAAGTAAATACCTTTTTTGATAATAAAATGAAGATTAAATTTTAAATGCCGGGATAAAATAGAATTCACTAATCCAAAAATGAGAATTAGCTTGAACTTTTTTTGCGAATGGTTAATTTTTATTAACCTAAATACATACCTATTTACATATGCTGTATTAATTTCCTTTCCTATTGTTCTATTTACTTTTTTCTTTTTAAAACGTTACTATTATTAATTTGAAATGATTAGTTCTTTGACACTGACATTTATCTGTCAGTTACATTTGAATAACTGCGCAACCAAGGAGTTTTGTTTGTGTAAAGCGTAGGCTCCGGGATTTAAATTATAGATAATTTTATAAATTTATTCATAAAATATATAGAAAAAGTATTAATGCAAATCTGTAGAAAATTTAATAATTTTTAATTTTTATAACATTATTGTCGAAAAATAACATTTAAAGGTATTTTGAAGAAAAACTATTTAGAGCTTCTAGTAAAAAAACCATTTCCGGTTATCCGATTTACACAAAAATCTAATGGGCTCTTTCCAGTACAGAAAAAGTTAGAAATACAAGGTTCAAAGTTAGAGTGGAGGATCCACACACACATACATACACACAGACATCATCGTGAAAATGTTAAAATTGGATTCTAGGGACCTTAAAACGTGGTCATTTACCAAAATCTCGATATGCGATTTTTAGCACGATCCTTATACCTCCCTTACCAAGGGTAGCGGGAGGTTAAAATGTTAAAGAAAAACGTGTCACCAAAATATTTGTATACAAATGATTTACTTATTATTTATATATTTGTCACTTTAAACTATTAATTATGTATCAAAATTATTAAATTTTGCTGTTTATATTCCAGTCCGAGTAGTTTATATATTATTAATTAAAAATTAAATCCATATTTTTGTGTGGAAATTACGTTATAATATATCAAAAACGTATTATATCTATATCATTATACTAATATTTAATCACTCAATGTATTATCTGTGTGCTTATTGATTATTTTTCTTCTTCCACATGTTGCATACAAAATAAACATTCCTATCTATTAATGTGCTGAAAAACCATGTTAAGCACTGTACAAACATACGAGTATAATATAATAATATTCATCATAAGTCATAAAACTTTTTAAACCCCACTTTCTAATTTCACAAAAATTTGCTCATATTTTATCTTTACACACATTTTTTTCGTAATGAATTTTGAAACAATAATTAAGGTCATCGTTTGTAATTCAAGATTCAAGGTTACATGAAATTGATTAGATGATTAGATTAAAAGATAAATTATATCAGATGTAATTGATGTAAATAAAATAATAAGTTTTTAATAGATAATAATGTCATAAGCACATAGTTCATTGAATTTGAAAGATTATCATAATTTCTTTATGTAACAAAAATGCTTTTCTGTATTTTCGCTTGTTAATTTTATATAAAAAAGAAACTACCTGCTGTGTTTACAAAAAAATACAATGGTCTTTCATGATTTCGTAAACAGAAATATCGAAACATTCTCCTTTTTTGTTAAATGTAATTTTTATTTTTGTCAAATGGTTCATTTTTTACTTTCTAAAGCAAATTTGTTTAAAGTACGTCAATTACCTACATCATATACCAAACAAAATATTCAGGAAGTTTAGACAGTTAAATCAATTTGCATAAAAAATATTTTAATAATAAAAATATTTGAGACATAATGACGTCATGGACAAAAAAATTGTGAAACGAATGTCTGTGACCCTTAACACATTTTCTTATAATTACTTTTAATAAGCTAATGTGTATAATTGTATACTCGCACTAGGCTTCTTAAGAAGAGGCAAATATCTCGTAGGAACTTTATAAACGTCATCAGGGCGGGAAAATTTGAAAAATAAAATTTTCATGAAGGTCTAACCAAAGAAGATTGATTCTTAATTTGTCAGTCGATTGTAAAAATCAAACAGATAAAAAACACAAAACGAAATATCAATTATGATCATAAATGCTGAATTATATTATTTTCATGGTTATCTGATTTTTGCCGAAAATATTATATTTTATTTTGTAGTGCTACAGATATTCTATTGCATTAAGTGAAGCTTTTTAAAAGTAAGAATCTGGTGTGGCCAACACAATACCTCCCGCCATTTACAGCCCGAGTCACAAAAAAGATTAAGATTATTTTTGGATTAGCGAATTTTACTCTAATTTTGACAGTTAAAGTAACTATCTTTTTTTAAACTCCTCAACAGGATTAAATCCCAATTACAGAGTGGGTTCACATTCACACACATCCATGCCTTAATTGGATTCGAACCCAGAGCCCCGAGGGCACTCATGACATGAGGCGTTGCTCTAACCATTGACCCACCGGAGCTATGATAAAATGAAGATTAAATTTTAAATACCGGGGTAGAATAGAATTCACTAATCCAAAAATGAGGATTAACTTATTAAACATTTTTGTGAATCGTTAATTTTTATTAATCTAAATACATACCTACATATTTACTTATGCTGGAAACTGTATTGAATTCCTTTTCTATTGTTCTATTTACTTTTTCCTTTTAAAACGTTACTAATATTATTTTGAAATGATTAGTTCTATGATCGTGACATTTATCTGTCAGTTGCATATATTTGAATAACTGCGAATTGTTTGTTTAAAGCGTAGGCTCTGGGATTTAAATTATAGATAATTTTATAAATTTATCCATAAAATATATAGAAAAAGTATTAATGCAAATCTGTAGAAAATTTAATAATCTTTAATTTTTATAATAACATTAATCCCGAAAAAATAACATTTAAAGGTATTTTTCGAAGAAAAACTATTTTGAGCTTCTAGTAAAGTGCCATTTCCGGTTATCCGATTTTCACCAAAATCTAATGGGCTCTTTCCAATACAGAAAAAGTTCGAAATACAAGATTTCAAAATTTTCTGAATGATACTATTTGAGTTGGAGTGGAGGATCCACACACACATACAAACAGACATCATCGTGAAAAAGTTAAAATTGGATTCTAGGGACCTTAAAACGTGGTCATTTACCAAAATCTCGATATGCGATTTTTAGCACGATCCCTATACCTCCCTTACCAAGGGTAGCAGAAGGTAAAAATTAATTCTAAACAACTTTTCATTTTCAATTTCAGCACATTTTTACAATGCTATGTTTAACTCCTATGTTTCGCGTTTCGTTGCACACCCTGTATGCAACCATAATGTTTGTCCGGAAGTAATAGCACTCTTCTGGATATAGCAACTTTTAGCCCATATTATCTGTACCTACTTAGTAAATTTAATTGTTAGAGATACTTCGCTATCTCTCTTAATAGTCTTTGATAAACATAAATACTATTCAGAACAATTTATTTTGGGATGGAATGCTTAAAGAAATTTTTAATGTCAATTTTTTTTTAATTTAAGGTTGATACCCAAATAAACTTAATTTAAAGACCAACTATTAAGTGTGTTAATAAGGGCGATTAATAACACACATTTTAACGCGTGAGCTTAACTCACCCGATAATAGATCTTTTCAATTAAAAGAGATAACCAACATGAAGTAAAATGGCGGGAAAGTCTGTGACAAGTTTAAAGAATATTAAAGGCCAGTTTTATAATCTCCGGTTAAAATTTTAACTGGCATTTAAATAAACAAAACTGAAAAGAAATGAACTGTTAAATGACAAATTGAACATTACTGTCAATAATCCGATACAATATTGTTTACTTAACTTACAGTGAAAATTCTAACCAGAGATTGTAAATCGGGCCCTAAAAAGCTTTTATGAAGCTAAAATATTAAAGGCATGCAAATTTTCACAGTAGATACAAGTTTTTTTTAATAACTGCAATCTTTTGAAGTTCCTTTTGCAGCCCAGCTGACAGTCGCAGGCGCCATTTTACTTAATATATGCAGATATAGATAAGGACAATTTATTTAGTTTTTTTACCTCCCGTCATACCGTAGGTAAGGGAGGTAATGTAATCGTGCCAAAAATTCGATGGTGAGTTTTCGGTAAATAAACACGAATTAGGGTCCCCACAACACGTTTTTACTATTTTTACGATGATGTCTTGTGTGTGTGCGTGACGATTTTTAGTCCACGATAACTCAACTTCCGAAAATTTCTATTTTGCGTATTTAAGCTTTCTACATTCATATAAATAGTTTATTAGATTTTGGATAAAATTGAACAACCGGAAGTTATAGTTTACTTGAAACTCTAAACAGATTTTCGTAAAAAAAATATATTATGATACATTCAAAAACTTTTTATGTTTTTAAATTCAGCATTTAAGACTTTTATATAAAAGGGAACAACATATTAGATTTTGGCTAAAATTGATAAACCGGAAATGATATTTTACTTCAAGCTCTGAACAGATTTTCGTGAAAAATATATTATAATATATGCCAAAACTCGTCAAATTTGGTATTTAAGACTTTTATATGAAGGGGAGCAACATATTAGATTTTGGCTAAAATTGATACACTTGAAGTGATCCTTTACTTGAAGCTCTTAACAGATTTTCGTGACAAATACATTATGATATATTCCAAAACTTGCCAAATTTGGTATTTAAGACTTTTATATGAAGGGGAGCAACATATTAGATTTTGGGTAAAATTGAGAAACCGGAAGTGATACTTTATTTGAAGCTCTGAACATATTTTCGTGAAAAATATATTGATACAATCCAGAACTTTTCAAATTTTGGTTGTAAGACTTTTATATTTATATTAGATTTTTCTAAGATTGATAAATCGGAAGTAGTACTTTACAGAATGCTATAAACAGATTTCCTTGAAAAAATATATTAAAACGATCCAAAACTTATCAAATTTGGTATTTAGAACTCTTGTATACATATGAGATTTTGACTATACTTATATGATAAACCGGAAGTGGTACTGAATTTGGAGCTCTTAACAGGTTTTCGAGGAAAAACATAAAATATAATCCAAAATTTCGTATTACAGATTTTTCTATTTATTGGAACAACAAATTAGATTTTGTTTACAAACGATCAATCGGAAGTGATACTTTACTTAAAACTCATTGCTATTTTAAACATGGAACTGACGGGAGGTTATGTGCTGGCCACATCAGAGTTTTTTAGATTAGTAATGTTTGTATAACTTATTTTTGACATTCACGATTTGGTATTAGTATCTGCATTTACTTACACTAAAATAGTTTCTTAATAGAAAATTAAAATCATAACTATTTTCTATATTTTAATGATTTAATGAAACCCATTAATAGTCGATCAACGGAAAAATACTTCTTTTCTTGTTACTTGTTTTGACACTTCACCCAATGTCAATAAACTAAGTTTACCATTTTTCCAAACGTGTGCCCTTGTACACTATAACAATTTCCATTATTGTTGGGTCTCTATCCTTCGTGCGAGTTTTGCTTTCGTTTCATGCAAGTTTTTGTCATGTGACTTGAATATTGAGTAGCCGGTATAAATGATTCATGATTTATTGTCTTCACATACTATGCGGATGATCAAATCTAATTGTTCTTATTGGCCCTGATTGTAATCTTGTTAACTACCTTTTTCTTACGTTAATTGCCCTTTGACGTACAGAAATTAATGTAATTTAGACCAAAGTCTATTTTTTCTAATTTCAAAATAATTATTGGTGTAGAAACAATAAAAATAATTATAGTTATTGTAATTAGCTTCAAGGACGGTAATCAAATATATCATGAAAATAAAATCTGTAAAAAAGCAAAATTTGACGTTTTACGTAGGTATATTATAATAATGGAAATGTATTAAGGAAATAATCATAAATTTATTAAATGTGTCTCCTTGAAATTCTACATTTTATTTTTTATCTGCCTCGTTAAAAACTTGTTTTCGGGATAATCAACTGCTTTAGATTTTGTCTTCATAAAGATTTTAAGATATTTTTTGCAACTTTTTAATATTTTTATTTCGCAAAACTTGTTTCATAACTTTATTTTCCTTTGTTCCAAAAAATGAAGCAATACATAAGGCCTTTGTGCAAAAGAAAAATATTTATTTAAGTATTAAGGTTAGCAAGTGATTACTACCGGTTGAGGATGAATACATTTGATACCGGTAGAAGAGCACTTACTGATCGCAATGCTTATTTAAATAAGGTTTGATCGTTGTTTTTTTACTTACACCGCCTCCTGATCGGTAAGTGGTTCACATCATTTACCGATTAGTAATTTGTAAATAAAACCTACTATCTTGGAAATCCTATCGGTAAACATTAAAAAAAACTGATCGTGCAAAAATATAATTTATTGATCTGTATACTTTTGAAAACCAGTTAATATTTTAGTAATCAGCATTAGGAATTTTCTATGGAAAATTTTTACTCAATTAAAATTTGATGTCAATTTGTTTTATTTTGCGAATTAAATAAAAATTGATATATTTATCAAATTAATAACTGGTTCATTTTACATGGAAAAGAGATAATTGTGCTGATTATTTAAATTCCATTTATCTACTGATATTCTAAACGTACATTATTATAGATATATGTATATGGTTCTTGTTTTATGAATTTCAATATAATTATGCATAAATATAAAAATTTATTTTCCATATTTTTTCAGATTAATAAAATATAGGATATTACATTCAATAAAATATATTGTTTTCATTTTCATCACCCTATGCTTTTAAATTGTTGTTAAAATATTTTCTAATGTTTGAAAAATAACTGGGTTAATCAAATTTACTTAGTTATTATTGTCAAATGAGAACATCAGTACAGTAAATTATACGCATGTCACGTATAACTGTAATTGCTAACTTCATATTTAAAAAAACCGCATTTTACAAATGATTCGAAAATTTCGACCAATAAAACGCTTATAAAATTGCGAAATAAATAAATTGTAGAATGGGGTCCTGCATCATAGGGGCTGTCCTTAAATTATGTAACGCTTCAAGGGGGGGGGGGGTCAAGAGTAGCGTTACGAAGTGTTACGAGGGGGTGGGGGAGGGTTAATGTGTGCGTTACGTAACGATAAAATATAAAAAATATTGCTAAACTTGCTTTAATAGTTTTGAAACATTCACATTTCGCGGTGCTAATTCGTATATGCAGGCAGTCATTTGTTTTCAATAACAGTCAACAAATGTCGGGCACAGTTCAAATTCGGGCCAGTGGTCTTTCATTCATGCAATGCAATTCATATCAAATCATAAGGAAAAACTTTTAATTTCTGTGCTATTATTTTTCATCTTTATGTACATTAATTTAATTAGTTTCCGTTTCAAATTTTAACTGTATATTAAGGAGGCCATATACTTTTATATATAGTAAAAAAATTGGGGTGACAAGCCGTAGGGCAAGAGTAGTACATTATTTTTCATCTTTATGTACATTAATTTAAATAGTTTCAGTTTCAAATTTTAACTGAATATTAAGGTCATATATCTAGTAAAAAAATGAGGGGGGGGGTCAAGTACTGTGTTACGTAATATATGGGGGGGGGATTCATGTTTGCGTTACGGGTGCGTTACAAGGGGGGGGGTATCAACAATTGCCTAATTTTGCGTTACGTAATTTAAGGACAGCCCCATAACAAAAAATAATAAAATGTACACTTTATTATTTTATTACTCAATAAATAAGGATTAAAATGAAAAAAAACTGGTGTGGCCAACACAATACCTCCCGCCATTTACAGCCCGAGTTACAAAAAAGATTAAGTGAATCCTTATTTTTGTATTAGCGAATTTTACTACAATTTTGACAGTTTATTTCTTAAAATAATGTCTAATCTAATCCAAGTAACTACCTTTTTTAAAACCCCTCAACAGGATTAAATCCCAATTACAGAGTGGGTTCACATTCACACACATCCATGCGTTAGTGGGATTCGAACCCAGAGCCCCGAGAGCACTCATGACATGAGGCGTTGCTCTAACCATTGAGCCACCGGAGATATAATAAAATTAAGATTAAATTTTAAATACCGGGATAGAATAGAATTCACAAATCCAAAAATGAGGATTCGCTTAAACATTTTTGTGAATCGTTAATTTTTATTAATCTAAATATATACCTACATATTTACTTACGGTGGAAACTGTATTTAATTCCTTTTATATTTTTCTATTTACTTTTTTCTTTTTAAAACATTACTAATATTATTTTGAAATGATTAGTTCTTTGATAGTGACATTTATCTGTCAGTTACATACATTTGAATAACTGCGTTTTTTTTGTTTAAAGCGTAGGCTCTGGGATTCAAATTATAGATAATTTTATAAATTTAATAATCTTTAATTTTTCTAATAACATTTTTCGAAGAAAAACTATTTGAGCTTCTAGTAAAGTGCCATTTCCGGTTATCCGATTTACACCAAAATCTAATGTGCTCTTTCCATTACAGAAAAAGTTCGAAATACAAGGTTTCAAAATTTTCTGAATGATAGTATTTGAGTTAGAGTGGAGAATCCACACATACATCATCGTGAAAATGTTAAAATTGGATTCTAGGGACCTTAAAACGTGGTCATTTACCAAAATCTCGATATGCGATTTTTAGCATGATCCCTATACCTCCCTTACCAAATAATTAATTAATTAATAATTATTTTGCGAGATATTTGAGGTTTATTGTCAGTGTCACTGTGACATCACATTAGTGCTACCTTTCTCTCGCTGCCTACCATACAGTTTGTTTGAGAGAAAGATATAGCAATAGGTGTCGCTATAGTTACTAGATATATTACAGCTGACTCGTCCACAATTGTAGAGCCATTTAAATCATTCAATATCAATGTTACAGTATTATTAATCATAGAAATTATCCATAATAACGGGTTGTTCTGCTCCAAACTGTGCAAATCATTTGAGAAATGGTTATAATTTTCACAGGTACTTATGCAATACATATATTTTTCTCTAACCTCAAAAATCTTAGAGAACCGTATTTTTTCTTGTATTATTATTTTAAATAAATATAATATGGCAAATATGGAAGTTATATTTAATTATGAAAAATAGTTACTACATAAACTTGTTAGAAATGCACTTTTATTTCATAATTTACTGCTTTCATTTGGCACTAATATGGCGGACGAGTCAGTTATGTATTATCTAGTAGCTCTGGGTGTCGCCGTGACGTCACGTTGACTTTAAAAGTCAAATGCAGTTAAACTAAAAACAATTAATACTTTTTAATACTACGAATTGCTTCAAAATTAAAAGAACTTTCATTTAAAATAGTAAAAAAATCAGACTACAGGACCTCACCAAAAATAAATCTTAGTACTATTCTGGCATAATGCAAAAGCTATAAATAAAAAGGGAATAAAATACCTTGTTAAGACGTTGTGGAAAAAATAACAGCTGTCTGTCTCCATAAAGATGTAGAAACTGAAATATCAAAAATGAAAAATTAGAAATGCAGTCAGCAAAAATTTTTCTGTCAGAAATGAAAATTATTACTTTTACCATGAAAATTGCAATATAAAAATCGAAAATATACTACTTTTCATTCATAATTTTCTTAAAACATATTTTGGCAAATTATTACTATTTTCAAAATCTGATTCCATGGTTAATTATAAAAATTATACATTACAAATAATTGTTTAATCTCATTTTTCGCACGTCTAAATACATGTGAACTTGAATACATAAACAAATTTAATTCACGTTATGTCCGCTAGGGTGAATAGAATCGCTTTAAATAGTGTTGTATATGCTGACGTCATGCTACTTAGATTTAAAATTGAAGTCTATTTTTAAAGCAGTTATCTACAGAACAATGTACATAAATAGCGTGAAAATATTATTTGCATATTATATTATAACCGGTAGTCTATCATGGAGAAAATAAAACAGAAAATGTGGGATGACCCCATTGTAAAAAAGTAACAATATGGGGTCATACCGAGGGTCATCATACTGACATGGGCATGTTACGGAATCATGGAAAATTTTATTAATTGCCAGAGAAAATATTTTTTTATATTGTTGTTTTTTGCACGGAGAAAGAAAATATACTATAATTTTAATACCTTTTTTTCATATTTGTGTCTCATTTAATCTTTTTTATCAATGGCTCATTATGTTATTCTCTCCAATCTACCTTTTTATATTTATTAACAGAGTTGGCATGATTTAAATCATTTGATTTAAATCAAATTTGATAAAATAATACATTTTTGACAGAAAATCAATTTCAAATTATTTTAGATACCTACAGACTTAACAAATAGAAAATTCTACTATGGTAATATATATATATATATATATATATATATATATATATATATATATATATATATATATATATATATATACACCGGGTGTCTATTTTTTATGGACCATAGGAAATACAATGGTAAATTTTTTATGTATTTGTAAATTCTGCCTTATTAATTTTAGAACTAAAGTGTAAATACAAAAAATATTCAGAATTAAATACTACGGTCCATAAAAATAGACACCCGGTATATATATATATATATATATATATATATATATATATATATATATATATATATATATATATATATATATATATATATATATCTATTTTTTATGGACCATATAGGAAATATAATGGTAAAATTTTTATATATTTGTAAATTCTGCCTTATTAATTTTAGAACTAAATTTATTGATATAATAGATTTTTGTAATGAGATAAACGTAAAATAAAATATACGTTTTAAGCTTTTTACGGTTTCAGGATATTAATCCATTGTTTACATGTACAATAGTAGGCTGGTATAGTTTGTCTCAAGATATTTGTATCTGTACGGTAATATTATTATTATATAATATTATTACCATACTGACTTGTCAACAACGATCTACAAAATGAAAATAAAATAAAATGAAGGTATAATGCTCTTCATTAATACATACAAATAACGTTAGTGTATCGTTCTAAATACGGTTTACTTTATTCTAAAATAATAAATATGTGGAATAAAGCATATAATTTGAATATTCGTCATATTGACATATATCAAAATAATTGTTCTGTTATCCACAGCATTCTGAAAGTAGCATTAATGAGAGAATTTTGAAAAATGATATTTATTAATAATGTATTCATTTTCTGAAACCGATAAACTATTAAATAAACTACGGATGTTATGAATCATTACAAGCCTTAGATGTCTTAAAATCCTCGCTCTGACATCTGCGGCAGTTATGATATATATATATATATATATATATATATATATATATATATATATATATATATATATATATATATATAACATTCCTAGGTATGTTAATAGCTATTTCAGAGTGCTATGCAAGACATATTTTGTCTTGTTTTATATAGGTAGGCTTAAGTTTAAAGTTTAAACAGGCGCGCATGGACACGTTATATACTACGTATAAGCAAAAATTCAAATGCATTCTTTGGGGTTTATTGCAGATTTCGTTTTCGTTTATGAAATAAAATATTTATATTGCTTTTAAAATAATTAAAAAGTGCACACCAACATGTCTTTAAAAATAAAAAATAAAAAATCATGTTTTATTTGATTTTTTCCAAACCTGTTTATTAAAATATTTTGTCATGTTTGAAAAATATAATGTAAATTATGTACAATATTAGAAATTATGTATGAAAATATCAAAGAATTTAAATATTTTGAATAGTTGGCCACATGTCACTAATTTTTTTTACCAAAAATAATTTTTTTACTCTTTCTCACGCTCTAGCTTGAAGCGAGAAAAAAAGAACATCTAATATCGTATTATGTCGACCCTAAAACTATCTGCAGTACCTATTCCTTCAAAATCTCTATCAAATTATTGTTTCTAATATGAAACATTGTACCATTGTTCCAATATTATTGTTAAAATTAAACATTATAGTAACAATTTCTGTATTATTCCAGCAACAAAAACTATTCTGAAAGATGTCAGCGGCAGGCTACGGTCAGGCGAGCTCACTGCTATTATGGGACCCTCAGGGGCAGGAAAATCAACTCTGCTCAACATTCTCACCGGCTATAAGTAAGTTTCCATATGGAAAAATACCTAAATACCATTATACAAGCTTGTTTTCGTTAGGATTCCAAGCATTTAACTTTGCACTCGATGTATAGACAGATAGAATGACCAGTTTTTGTTAGCATTGAGAAATAGCAACAAAAACGATATTTGCAAAAAGGCTATAATTTGTGTTTTATATTGTAAGAGGTATTTTAAAAACTGACGCATTTAAATTCAAAAGGATCTAAACGTCGTTTTTATGTTTTAAAGTTATTTAAAATGGTGTTGTGCAGACAGCAATAACTTTTATTGATATTATTTTCCATTTGTTTAAATACGTACTTATTACATTATTCTCTGACATATGAGTCAAAATATGTAGGTACTTCTTTTTATCTACGGGGAGTACGGCGGCTAGGGACAATGGTGTATGTGACCATATCAATATATATCATAAAATATAAAAACTAACCATTATAGCTTCTCACTATAATCATAAAAACTAAATATTAATTTTCTTGGTTTGTTGAAGATCCTTGTATGATATGTTTTGGGAAAAATTTTTTTGGCTTTCAGGATCGAAATAATGTTACGTGAAATGTTTTGTTACATTTTTTTAATAGGGTATTCTCTCATATTTTTTTTATTTATTTTTCTTAAAGAACAGTTATATCTAAGAGTAAAAAATTCCTTGTAATAAGCGAGATATTAATATTTAAAATTTGATTTTCTTGTGTCACGTGATAGTGACGTATTAGTTGTACAGTACCAGCGGTGTGCTATCAGTGGTTTATGCAGCGTCTAATCACATTCGAACATGGAGTAGGGATTTCAACTGGTCTCCCATTGGAAGGTCATCTAGTACATCAGTAAAATTTAAATGCTTTATATCTTTTGTAACATTCAATTTATATTATGATTTTTTTGTTTTTCCCTGTTGTTTACCTATCAACACTAATATTTTTAATATTAGTAATCCTCAGAGAATATCCTATTACATTTGGACGTTTCGGCAGAACGAAGCTGCCATCATCAGCATTTTAAATATAACAAATTTTCTTATAAACAAAATATGAAGTTTTTTATGTTCCTTATTCGTAATAATATTATTCAACATCGAAGGGAAACATTTTTGTCATCTTGGTCATACGATGACCCACGCAGTACAGGTTAACCTTAACTTGATATTATATATTATATTTTGTATAGGTATATACTAATGAGACATCGAGTAAACGTCAAAATATTTCCTTAGACAAAAAGGATACAATTGGGAGTTATGATTTTAGAATTTTACTGTGACCATCTACTGAGTTCTGAAGTAACCTTTTAGACAAAGACGACAAACTCGAAGAAAGAGAGAGTAAAGCACTACCGTGACCTATGAGATGAATTTAAAATAATATTTAAATATGTTGAATAATTTTGTGTTTCGGCAAAATAAAAGACCAACTATCAAATCGGATTAGGACAATACGTTGAGAAGAGAAGAGAGACCATGGTACTACATAACTATCTCTCTTCGAGCCTGCCATCTTCCTCTAAAAACATGTATTACAGGAGGGGAGGACGTGTTGTGTGATGTCAATTTTATAAGTCCCCAGTCATAGCAAACTGATAATATATTTAAATTTCATAATTTTGGAAAATTAATAACAAGGTTATTTTTATGGAAATGCAAGTATTTGGCATCACTGTAATACTAATTTAAAATACATTCAGAAAATATAAAAATATACAAATCATTCCATTTAAAAAATCTACGATGATATCTCTTCCGGCGAAACCGGAAGCAGAATTTAGGATCTTTCGACCTTTTGCACTACAAAGTGTAATTTAAATTTGTCCATAATTTCGTAATTTAAATTATAGGTTTAAAATTAATAAAGAAAATAGTTTTTGCCTATTTAACGTTAAATGAAAGGAAATTTAATTTATTAAAAATCTTTCAGAATTAATAATACAACAAGAATTAATACTTAATCGAGCATGGCTTCCTATATTAAATATGTTATAATTTGTTACCTTGGTTACTTGTAGGTAATGTTTTGTTATTATTTATTTATGTATTTTCCCTGAAGAAGGCAGCAGTATATGCTGCCGAAACGTCGGGTATTTAATAAAAATACAGAACAATAACTAAAAATCTGGTGTGGCCAACACAATACCTCCCGCCATTTACCGCCCGAGTCACAAAAAAGATTGAGAATCCTTATTTTTAGATTAGCGAATTTTACTCTAATTTTCGCAGTTTATTTCGTAAAATATAGTCTAATCTAACCCAAGTAACTTTTTTGATAATAAAATGAAGATTCAATTTTAAATACCGGGATAGAATAGAATTCACTAATCCAAAAATGAGAATTAGCTTAAACTTTTTTGCGAATCGTTAATTTTTATTAATCTAAATACATACCTACATATTTACTTATGCGGGAAACAGTATTAATTACCAGTACTATTATTCTATTTACTTTTTTTCTGCTTAAACGTTACTATTATTAATTTGAAATGATTAGTTCTTTGACAGTGTCATTTATCTGTCAGTTACATACATTTGAATACCTGCATAACCAAGGAGTTTTGTTTGTGTAAAGCGTAGGCTCCGGGATTTAAATTATAGATAATTTTATAACTTTATTCATAATATATGAAGAAAACATACACACAGACATCATCGTGAAAATGTTAAAATTGGATTCTAGGAACCTTAAAACGTGGTTATTTACCAAAAACTCGATATGCGATTTTTAGCACGATCCCTATACCTCCCATACCAAGGGTAGCGGAAGGTAAAAAGGTTCTATTATTCTTGAAAGAAAGTTTGTACTGTCAAATAATAAAAGGATATATGCATAACACTGTTAAACATAATCTGAAAAAAAACAGCTTGTAAAAACATGGTCCATATTCACAATATTTGATTAGGTACCTAGTACCCAAATTACAATGTTTTTTCTTCGGTTTTTTTATGATGTACCTATCCATTATAATATGCAGTTTCTATTTTACATGAGGTAATATAATCCAAAACATTGTTAAAAAAATCTTTTATAATATTTTTTATGTACATTAAGAAACAAAATGCATAGAATTACAACTTTAATTTAATGACATCTTGTGCACTTTTATGCAAAGAATGGATAATTTTTATCTTCTTACACTAACATAACTCAACATTATGTGTCATTAAGTGCTATGTATTTTTAATTACTTGTAATTTGAAAAACCATTATAATTTTAACCATAAAACAATTAGCAATGAAATAAAATTCTGTAACTATAGAAAATTATAGGAACGCATGCCAAAGATAGTTGCATAATTTTTTAAAAGCTTAAAAATATGTGCATGTTAAAAATGACAAATCATGCATTTCTAAGGAATTATTGTCATACTATTATTACATTTCCGGACATCTTAGATGGCCTTGACTCAAAACAACTGACTGCTGATGTTTCATAGATATATATTTTATTATATTAGTCATACTGAGCATTAATATCGTGTTTGTATTATAATGGTGAAAGTAAAGAAATTTTTGAACTCAAAAATTATGCATAGGTACCAGAGTTTCTACATGCAAAATTAGAAAATATTCTGTATGTGTTGTATACAACCGTCAAAATAAATGTAAAAGAAAATTATCCGTGACAAAAAGTATAAGAGCTTCCGATAGTATGAACAACTGATTAAGGGTGCTTAGCGAGCAGTTAACAAGCTTTGTTTTACTGTCAATCGTTTTGGGTTCTTTTAGAAAAAATCTGATTTGGCCAGCACATTACCTTCCGTCAGTTCTATGTATTTTATACAAGTTCCATACAGACAGTTTCTTGCGAAAGGTTCTATTTCCAGTACATTACCTTCCCTCAGTTCTATATATTTTGTACAAATTCCATGCAGAAAGTTTCTTAGAAGTGATTCTATATTTGCAGTAAAATTATAACACAAACATACTATGTCAATTGCACTTGACATTGACATCTTGGATCTGTCTATCAGAATATTTTAAATTATATTTATTAGCTGTTTCCAATGTTATTGCATAGCTGGCTGCTTTATGAAATTTAACTTCTTTATAATTTTTTAACTCAGTGTCCATTGAATATGAAGTATAAAATGTTAAAATGTAATCAAATCGTATAGAGAATAAAATATTTTTTAATATTTATAAAAACATTAAATGTGAAAAAAAGCTATTTGTGTATTAAGAGTGCAAAATGGGACATTTTGTTTGGTTGTGTAATATACCGACAGAGCAGTTATATGTCAGATTGACTTGTGAAGGTGGTAAATGGTAAATGTGTAACTAAAGTGCCATTAGTTCCTGACTAAACGTTACCATTAAGAATGTAGACAAGTTAGAAATTTTGCGTTGACAAAAGAGAGCGCAAAAGGCTACTTTGTATATAGACTGTAGAAAATAGCTATTTGTGTATTAAGAGCGCAAAATGGGACATTGTCGATTGAGAGGTTGTTGCCGCGCGACGCAGGAGCGAGGCATTCTCTCGAAATCGACAATGTCCATTTGCGCTCGAAACACACACAAGATTTTTTCTACAGTCGCCACAATGGGGTCCCCCAGCATAACATAAATTTATTTTTTATTTATTTTTACTTATCGGTATTTTCCATTCTTCTTGAGCTATTGCTTCAATCTAATCTAAGCATTTTATACTTTCGTTTTTATAAATGAATGCCCTATTTTATTTTCACAGCAGTGCGGCATTTTGTTTGGTAGCGTTTTTTCTACTTTGTCGCTCTAGAGCGGCAAAGTGACATTTTGCGTTGACAAAAGAGAGCGCAAATGGCTACTTTGTATATAGACTGTAGAAAAATGATATTTAACAGCGTTTCTTCAAGAAATACTGTTAAAATCTTCAAATGAGGGTACTTCCGGTCGATCAATTGGAGTTATCAACTGAGAAAAAATCTTCACACACAATCATCGCAAAAATAGTAAAATCGTATCCTAGGGACTCTAAAACGTGTTTATTCCTTAAAAACCATCAAATTTTTTGACCAAAAACAATACCTTCCTTACCTAAAGGTATGACGGAAGGTAAAACTACTTCAAATAAAATATTAATTTCATATTTTTTAATTGAACGATTGACAGAGAAAAAATAAACCTGGTCAACAGCTCAAGAGTCAGACGTTTTTGCAATAAACACTTTTTTATACTTGCTTCATAAATAATTATTAAATTATTACGTACTATGAAATTTTTAAACTGTTTAAATAGCATGTATCTTAATAACATTGATTCTTATGTGCTTCCTTGAAATTTTTTCTCGCAAAAAATGTGTGTGGAAAAATATGCACGTGACCTTATATACAAACTGGTTTCCGTTTTAATGCAGTGATTGAATTAGCAAAATACGAGTACCTACTATTAAAATTGTAAATACAACATATTCGAAAAAAAAATAATACTATGAACTAGTATTAAACTTCGCTCTATATTTTCGTATTACTTTTGTTTTAATTTAAAATTATTAAGAGAAATAAAATTATTAAACAAATTTTCATGTAACTTATTAAATATCGTGTTATTCAAAATTTATCGATAAAATTTACATTTTGATAGTTTTATTTCATTTGAATAATAAATAAATTCATTAATTCCTATATAATTACGATTATAAGTTAAGAAAATTAAGTTTTATTCTCTTTTTTTAGATAAATCTCAAACGTGTTCAGGAATAAATAAAACATTATTTTAAAAAAAAGATCGGATATGTGAATAAAAAAAAATATATATTAATCTAAAAAATAAGTGAAGTTAAATAAAATAAAAGCTTGTAAAATCGCTTGACGTCTTTTTACGCACAATATTGACGTCATGAATAGATTTGAATAATTATTTCAGTATTCACTACACTGTTAATTATACGTTTTATACGGTTTCTTTTAATTTTACAATATAAATAAATATGTGATTATAAGATAAAGAAAATCAATGCCATTACTATTCAATTATTTCATACTCGAATTAAGAGACATTAGTAAAAAATAGTGCAAGTAGATGCTTAATAATGAATATTAATAAAGAAATAAAATGATATTGAAAATTGAAATACTTCGGAAATAAGGGGATTTTTGTTTTAGAAGCTTGTCACTCATATGAATATATATATATATATATATATATATATATATATATATATATATATATATATATATATATATATATATATATATATATATATATATATATATATATTATTTTGATTGGCGACTCAAAGACCACCTATAAATATATAACGAATACCGATGGGTATATTCTAAAGGCATTCCGTTAATTATAAACGGACCGTTAAAATTAAGATATCCGTTAACTAGATTTTGCTATTCTAAAGAAAGACACTATCCGTTAATAATATAAACAGAGATTCGTTTATGTTATCCGTTTATAAATAAAATTTAAACGGAGAAAGATTCATAGCCGTTAATTGTAAACGGACGACATTTAATACATAAATATTTAGAAATTTTTAAATTTTAAGCAAAGAATGGCGTTATCATCCTTTACTGTTTGCTCCGATCCTTGGATTCATAAAATGTAATTGAAAGGAAAGTACAAATAAATAATTTTTATAACAAAATAATACTCGTACATAACCTATAAAAAATCGGTTCGATGAAAGATTTTAACAATACAAAAATTATCCATTTCTTGTTCTCAAAAAAATTTAATATGCTTTCTCTAATGAAACGAGCAGATATTTTACTCTACATTGCAAATCTTGTACTTTACCTAATGTTTTAAAAATATTCGAGTATTTTCAGGACTGCATTTAATCTTCAGGGGCCCAAGACACAAATGTTCTATTGGTGCCTTTATTTATAATTATTGATTACAACAAAGTACATTTTAATCGCAACAAAGAATATTTTGATTACAATAATGAATATTTTGATTATATTCGAATAATACTGACTTGATGAATGAATCTAATGAAGAAAATTTCATTAATATTTGCGAAGAATTAAGAATCAAGCTCATAATGTGTGTTTTATAATTTGTGTATTTTTTAAAGTGCATGCGCCTATATCTAATTGTGGTCCCGCGTATGTTCATTTTCTCGATACTGTAGATTAGCTTGGTGGTGTCTATAATTTCAAGATAAATGTTGGGGTTGGGCGTTGGGGACCTTCTTCATTATTATTTTAGCTGCGCTTAATAAGTAACGAATTATGGTTTTACAGATTTTTTTGTTTTATGCCCATTTTTTTCCAAATTTACAATAATATATAATAATATCAACAGGTTATGAAACTGACAATTTTGACATGTATTACAACAAAGTATTTACCTGCCAACATTCCAAAGATTATTTTGAAGAATATATTCATTATTGTGATTATTTATTGATTTAAATTTATTACTAAATAGTATCTCTAAATTTATGTATCACAAATATCTGTTTAGATCTTAATATATTTTGTTATTATCAAAATATAAATATATTGACATTTACAATTTGACAACACTGCCCTGCAGTAGCAAACGGATCCGTTTATTATATTAATTTTAACTAATTAATCCGTTAATAAGAAATATTTTAACGGAATCCGTTTACATAATATATTTTAACGGATTGTGTTTAGAATACACCCATTAGGGGGTGGAGTCTACTACCAATGGAAGTAGACAAATTCAAATAGCGTGGCTATCAGTCCAGTAGTGCAATTCTCAAACAGTTATTTTTTTAATATAAATTTCTTGAATTAAACTTCTTAATTTAAATACAGTTCTAATTATAAATCCTGTAGACTTGTACAGTATAATAATATTCATTTATTTTTTATAAATATAATTTAGAAATAGCATATATTTCAAGAACACTTAGGTCCATGAAGAAAACAGTTTGATATAAAAACTTATATTCATGACGTCACATCTATATTTTCAAATTTCGGGGGACTATAACTCTCTTATTAATAGTAATTTTTTTACCGAATTTTCACCGACAGTCTTAGTTTTACTTATACGTTCAGATGAAATTATATTAAAAAAATGGTGGAATTCCCTATTAAATATTTCTGTAATTATTATATGAAAATCTTCGTTATACACATTTTGCACACGAAAACACTAAAATCTTATAGGTATTTATTTATGAGGCTATTTGCACATACTGTATGTACGAATAAATAAATGGCAATTTACACATAATAGCAGCCTCATAAAAGCATTTTACAAGCATTATAACTGGTAGTATTTACTCTTAATCATTGTTGATTAAGCTAACAAATTCACTTGTTTTTTAATCATACCAATGTATTTTTAAATGGTAGCCATGATAATTAATTAGTTAGGGCACTAGGATTGTCAAGTGTAAACATTTTTTTGAAAAAAAATCATAATAAATTTTCTGAGGGCCAGTATTATAAGCGTCCAGTTATATTTAGTTCCAAAGTAAATTTAATAAAATGAAATAAATTCGAATCATTTTCCATGTTCTTATGACATATAATATTAAATAAATCATTGATATTTCCAATTTTAAATGGCACAAAATTGACCCCTGTGGTGCACTCTCCACGCCAGCAATGAGTGCCCGTGAGGTAACGCCTGGTAAACGCCCGCACGGTACAAATATGTCATCATCATTACCGATATCTGCGCGTACAAAGCAGATTGGCACACCCAGCAATGGGTAATATGCCGTGATGATATATTTATTTTTCTTCAAGCGTATTATAATATTCATATTATGCTACTGTGTACACACTATAGAAGATATTCATTGTTTTACTAGTACAAAAATGTTGTTATTGTTGTACTAGTAAAAAAATGTTAGTGTTAGAGTTCACCGCTGGCGGCGGCAGTCGTCACAGCAATACAGGTTATATTGAAAATTGTTATTTGACAGTTGTATCGTTTTTGTTTTGTAGTGTACACAGCCAGCTTTGACTGAAATTGCAAACACTACAATTAAAAAATTCCAAAAAAAATGTCAAAAAAATCTTTGAAACACTTGAAGAAAAAATAGTATATGTCATTCGGAGTAGAACACCCTTTTTGTGTTTTACCTAGCTTTCCTAGCCTCGGCTAGCGCCTCGGCCGCAATAGCTGGGTTCAACACAAAAAACCGCTTTCTATTCCTAATAACATAATATACTATTATTTTATTTATTGATGTAAAAAATCGCTTTGATTTACTTATTTAATTAAATTTACTTGGACGTTTATAACAGCGGCTCAAAGACTTATATCACGAGGTTATACGAGAAATAAACAAATAATAATAATAATAATAATCAAATCAAAAAAATCAAATTTAATGTGTGGAAGGAATTTTGTTTAAAACAAATAAATTGAAAAAGAGAACACTTTGAGTATACATAAAAAAGATAGAGAACAAAAGAATAGCGTTCAAAAAGAGAACATGCCTCTTTAGAAGAGTCCTGTTAGCAACCCTATGCTTTGTTTAAAATTTATAGAATTTTCTTTAAATTATCCTACCTAACCTAACCACATCAAATCTAATATCTAAGGTTTAATGCAAAATAAAACCAATGTCACTTTTTTAACTACAATAAGATTGGATCTTTTATTTACTAGAACCAAAATTGTAACATTGAATTAAAGACATGTTATAAAACAAGAAAGTACTAATTGCATTGATATTTATATCCAATATAGACATGCCAGTTAAATGTAGAAGGGCTTTAGTTATAGAGTCACAGAATGAGGGAGTTTTCGAATTTTTGATTTTTTTATATGTTAAAATATTTTTAAATCTAAAGCGTTTTTACTTTTATATTTTGTAAAACTTTTAAAAAGAGAACACTTTTTTTTGTTAATTTTAAATCACTCATTTCCAAAAGTATATTCACATTGGCTGGCACATACTGTATGTAAAAAGAAATAACTGCCGTTTGAGAAATTATAAAGTATGTGAAATATTTTTTTTCTTTGTTGTATTGTACCTGTCAAAAGGTCAGGGACGGACTGTTTAGCTACAATTCAAGAACACTTAATAATTATACGGTTAAAATACTACATTACTTTAGTATTCTGTTTTCGATAAGTTTGAAACAATACAATCTGTTAAAGTATTCACATGTTAAAACAATATAAAATTAATGCAAATGTAAACAAGCCTCCATTTTGAAAAAATTAAAGAAATGATAATGGTCAGTTCATGACGTAGATTGTACATGTAGTAAACAATTATTATTTATTTCGGAAAGTCATCTAAATTATTGTTCCTAATATTTTTATTGTATTTTGCTATTACTAGAAGGTATTTACAGTTTAAGAACAGCTTCTGTTTATCTAGCAATAGTAGCAATAGCAATGCATTGCGGTTGTTGCACTTTGTTAATTAATTCACTTTGCAGGCACCGCACGCTACAGGGAGGAAATAAAACATTTAAATAAATTCTTACATTCATACATTATTTCATCTCATAATTAATACATTTAGACTCAGAAATTTAAGTGCCATTAATTATTTTACAAAATGTTTTGCAGAATACATTAACAATCTGCAATTCTTTTTACTTCCTTGTACGAAGTAAAGGAGTTATTGTAATCGCGAAAATTTTCGGTTTTGAGATTTCAACGGAAATATCCATTTTGACCATCCCTGAATCCATTCTGACTAATTTCGCCGTGACGTCTGTACGTACGTACGTATCTCGCATAACTCAAAAACAGTAAGCCGTAGAAAGTTGAAATTTTGTATTTAGAACTTCTATAACATGTAGTTGTGCACCTCCCTTTTTGGTCATTACATAATTTCCAGAAATGGTACTTTATTTGAAGCCTATAATATATTTTAATGAAAAACTATATTAAAATATAATCCAAAACGTTTCAAATTTGGTATATAAGACTTTTATATCAATTCGAATAACATAGCAGATTTTGGTTAAAACAGGCTAACCGGAAGTGATATATTACCTGAAGTTGTTAACAGTTTTTCTTGAATAAAATGGTTTCATTTTGATTTTAGAAATAAATTCTTCCAATAAGAGTTTTAGAGAATTAAATTCTGCGTCTAGCACATCAAGTATTATTAAATTAGCCCTTTGTATAAGCGAGATATGTAAATTTAAAACTTATATACTTTTTGGTTTTTGTAATGAAGCTTGCTATGGATTAGGACAAAAAATAACAAAAAACACAAAAATTGATGTTAATGTCAAATTACGTCAAAAACGTGCAATTTTATAATTGAGTCTATACTTCATATTAGTCTTGCGTACAAGGAAGTCGTGTGGTGTCCACATCAGATTTTTTATTGTAGTTACAAAAAAATACTGTAGAATAAAGCTGTAGGAGATCAAGGGGGGCATTCCATTAGAGAAGAAAAAATTTTTTTAAACCAGTGGTTCTCAAGTTACACCACAAAATTATATTTTTTCAAATGGGATTATACTAATTTTTTATGCCTATTCGATAGCGTATTTTTTCTAAATTCAACCTGTATTAGTTTTATATCCTTACATAATAAAAATATTGAGGAAAGTCCAATTGAAATTTATTTTTGATTTTTTTAGTTATTTTTCAGCAGGCTATGTATGAAAAACAAAATTGCTATTTGTCAATTTGAATTATTTAGGATAGACATCAAATAAAACACTATTTATAAAGTTATTAACAAATATTTGTTTCGTTTTAATTTAAACTCAATTTTTTCATACATAGCCTACTAAAAAATAACTATAAAAAACAAATTTATTAAAATATCAATTGAATTTTTTTCAATATTTTTATAGGATTTAAGGATATAAAACTAATATATGGTTGAATTCAGAAAAAAATACGCTATCGAATAGGCATAAAAAATATCTATAATCCCATTTGAAAAAATATAACTCTTGTGTGTAACTTGAGGACCACTAGTTTAAAAAATATTTTCTTCTTTCGTGGGATGTCCTGCATGGTTTCCTATAACTTTGTTCTATAGTATTTTTTTGTAACTATAATAATAAAGAAAATAATGGCGGTGGTCGATGTAGGTGTTACATCCTGTATAACCTCAAAAACATACAAAAAATATGTGTTTCTTCATCACTCCAAATATTTTGCTTTTGGACAATTTTACTAAGATTTATATCGCGAGTTTTATAAAATGAGGTATAATGCAAATAACCAACAAATGATATAAATTTAGTAACATTGCAATATTCACGACAGAAATTAACCCGTAGCCACCAAGCGACAAACTTTCGAACCCTCCGAATTGGTAATGGCAGCCAATCACACCTCAGGAAAATTACCAACTATGTCGGCCATCTTAAATGAACGCAGCGCCTCTATAGCACATTTCAGTCGCCAATATTGCGGATGTGGGCATGCATATTTGAAGCTTTACTGTTTATTCCGACAGAAGTCTAGCCGCTTCATAAGTCCAAGCCTGTTATTTTCAAGGCTTGATTTGACATTTTCAAGCAGCTTGAAATATTAATCTCGATCGTTTATTTCGAAGATTGAAAAGGGATTTACTAAATTCAATGGCCTCCAAACGTCGACATAAACGTAGTCTATATCTTATTAATTTTAATTTTGTGAATGAGAACTATCTGACAAATGTTTCGTGTCTTTTGTAAGAGAATAGAGAATGACTGTCCTATAAAAATTATCGACCGCGGGGCCGTGTTCAAAAAATTCAAAACTTCAAAACACAGAGTGATCCAGAATGTACCAATTTAGGTTTTTGCTACAGTCAAAAATATTGCATCCGAATATGCTATTGTTTATAATTTTTACCTCTCGCTAAGAGAGGTATTGTATTCAAGGTAAAAATCGCATATCCAGATTTTAGTGAATAAGCACGTTTTAAGGTCCCTAGAATCCGAATAACATTTTTACGATGATGTCCGTGTGTGTGTGTGTGTGTGTGTGTGTGGATGTTGGATTCACGATTTCTCAAATACTATAAGACTTAAGACATTTTTAACTACGAATTCCTCAAGAGTTGATTAAGTTTTGGTAACAATTGGACAACCGGAAGTAGTAGTTACAAGAAAAAATCATTTAAATATTATTTATCGAAAATTTATGTAAAACGTTAAATTCTTTATTCGATAAATATAAATTCATTATTATATCTTCTATAGTTTTAGAGATAAAGAAATGCATATAAAATAATTTGATGCAAAAATTCTCAGATCAAACTACTTCAAGGCAAGAAATTCAAATGTTTGTAATTGACACATAATTGTCACTGTCAAAAATATTTGTATGCTACTGTCAAAAATATTTGTACATTATTATGAAGATTATGAAAATAAAAAAAAGTCAACAACGCAAAAGAATGTACGTAAAAAAGAATATAAAAGGAATTTGCGAAAAAATGACGAATATAAAGAACAAGAAAAGGAAAGTAGAAAAAGAAAATTTCAGGATATTGAATATAAAGAAAATGTATGTATTGTACATAATTTATATTAAGATATCCCATAGATTTTGCAAATATATGTGAGAATTATTTTATAGTGAGACATGAATATATGTATTTGTATTTAAAAATATTTTTCGTTTTATGCGTATAACCAGGTAAAATATCTGGCGAGAGGTTATGTGCTGGCCACATCAGATTTTTCAATTTCCGGAACCGTAAAAATAGTCGAAAACAATAATAATATTTTTGCAAAAATCATTGATGCCATGGAACAAAAATTTAAACAAAAGCCTCATAGATTCCTGACGTTTAATCTTAGAAAAATGAATGCATCTTTATTATAGTTGATGACAACAATGTAATAGTTGATTACAACAATGTAGTTTGACGAGAACAAAATTTAAGATTTCTTTAAGTCGTGACTATGAATACAACCCTCAACATATTTAAATTAAATGAAAGATGTTTGCGCGTTTATTTAAATTTTTGTTCCATGGCATCAAAGATTTTTGCAAAAATGTTATTATTGTTTTCGACTGTTTTTACGCTTTCAGATATTGAAAAATTAATTAATAAATAATTGCACATTAAGGTTTTACTATTGAAACCCCTACGCTGCGTCGTACAAATCACCCACCAGCCACCACCCTTCATCCAAAATGTTATGCACGAAATAATAACAATATCTGTAGCCATCAATTTATCCATTTTATTCATGCTAAACACGCACGACACTAAATTTAAATATTTATGGTTCTTAACATTTATACGTCTAGTTTATTTTTTCATATAATTCTAAATCACCATCTTTCTCCGAATTACTTTTTGCGGCATGGTTCAAATTTCAAGGCTACCAACAAGAAGCAATAAAATCCTTAACAAAAACACAATTTCTTAATTTGTTTGACAAAGGTTGCTCGTCTGATAGTCTTACAAAATCGTTTAAAATATAAAAATAATCCGCTAAACTCGAAGTTTGATTACTACCTAACAACACTCTCGTACAAAGTTCGGAATGTCGAGATTTGCGTTATTATCACAGGACAATGTTCGCATAACTGGCATTGCGCAACTTTCAGGTGTAATGAAAATACGGAGAAAATATATGTACATATTTGCAGTTTGATTTGATGTAAAAGCTAATAATAAATTTAATCCCAATAAAATGAACAAATTTTATTTATACAAAACTGTTTTTTTTATATTTGAAAATATCTATGTTCTTATCTATACACGTGTATGTTTGGAAGATTTGTTTTCACGTAATCGCGCAAATTAAAACAAATTATATTGGTTTATAATTTGTAATATTTATACATTTTATTTTTTGGGGTATTCCCAAAAAAAATAAAGTTCGATTTTTTTGTTTATACAAATAATGAAACTTTAAGTAAATTCAATCATATATCATACAATATTTCTCAAAAATATTAAACTTTTCATTCATAATTTTGTTTATAAAGTTCAGCGGTATCAATTTGTGACGTCACTAAACGATGAGTCTTTTCCTATCGTACGACCATGTATCATATCAGTATCACCGACTGTCCGTATGCCACAGCTCTTCAACACCACTGCTGAGTATCCACTTCTACTTGCTTTTACTGTCCCCGTATACCTAGCTTTCTAATACTCCTCAAAACTACCGAGTATTCACTTTCACAGCTATCCCAGTATACCAGTAACTTCCCGAGTACTCCACTCGACACCAAACTACATACGCTCACCACGATGCTGATGTGCCACTCAATTGACTTACTCCTTACTTCTTACTATCTATGTAACTGTCCATCTGACGGACTAACACTAGTCTGTCTTCGCACACAAATACGTTGCTTATATACAGAGTGATCCAAAAAGTTCTGATTATGATCAAAATTATCTTCCACGGAAAAAAAATAGTATCAATTTACCGGTAATGTCAAATTGTGTTACCTATATTACCGACATTTGGAAAAGTTAGGCGCCAAATTCAAACTCAGTTCATAACGCTGAGAACGTAATTTTACACCCTGTGTATTTCTTACAAATAAATTTTTGCTCTACTTTAAAGACCAAGAAATCTCATAAAAGTAAATGTCTTATGCAAAACATTATGACCGTTAGTATGAACAACTGATTAAGGGTGATTATCTAGCATTTGACTAGCATTGTTTTATCTCTCTCATTCGTTTATGGATCCTTTTAGAGGAAAATACTTCAAATAAAAGTTATAGAAAAATTAATTGCCCGCATCTTTTATTTGAAGAATTTTTCTCTAAAATAATCTCTAAACGATTGTCAGAGATAAAACAATGCTAGTCAAATGCTCGCTAATCACCCTTAATCACCGTTCATACTAGCGGCCAACATGTACAGCCTAGACCGATCGTTTATCTCCTGATTCGTACAATAATATTCACATGAACTGTGCACAGTTTATAATTATTTAAATAAAAATACAACACTACAAAATACAATGAACGTATATCTCGATTGGTGCTACAACTTCGGTACGCAGCCAATCGCAGCATAGTTTGGGTTGCACTTGACCTATTTACGGGCGGTTGAGGAACTATCCACGACATGCGGAATTTTAACTTATACGTAACATTTTAATATCTAATAATTTTCTTACTATACCTTTTCAAGGATTTTGAACAGTTGCAATCTATTACTGAATAAACAAACTATCAAATACTTAACAACAGCTGCTTAATTTCTTTTACAATTTTTTTTTTTTTTTTTTTTGGCAGTAAAATCACACTTCCATATGAAACCTATACTGGGGAAATCAAACTATGAATTCGCGCCAAAAGTAAATTCTAACCTTACTTTTCTGGTCTATTACTTGGGAATACTTTAGGAATTCCTAAAAATCCCTAAGTAAATGTTATTTTCATCTCGGTTAAAATGTCTATTAACTTAAATGTAAGTTAACAGAAAAATATGCGACATTTTTCTTTTAACTGACAGATCAGTTAATAGATAGTTTAAACAAAGATGAAAATGCCGGGGCAAAATATTAAATATTTATTTCTTCTCTGTTGGTATGATAGAGAAAAAAATATTTGAGATGCATTCTTGGTAAAATGATTTTATTAAATTGCCATTTATTTAACAATTCCGACGTTTCGGATCCTAAAACAAAATTTCCGACTATATATTAACATAGCCCTGATAATGGTTTATTAGGAACCGAAACGTCGGATTTGTTAAATAAATGACAATTTTATAAAATCATGACTGTCCAATAATTTTTTCCCTAATAAAATATTGAAGGTCACAACATTAACAAAACAGTGAATGATTTATAAAATTTGATTTCACAACAAAAAAAAATAAAAAATGTCAATATTAAAGATTATTAAATTCTCTGTAATTTATATTTAAATATGGATTATTTAAAAAGTAAAATTCTTGTGTAAACTGGAAATCAGAAAGCAAAACAATGTTAAAACTTTGTGCGTTAATAGAAAATAGAAAATATAATATTATTTGCTTTCTTTTAATTATTTCTTGATATATAATTTTATATTTATATGTTCATTTCAAATCCACTATCTAACATAATTGTTAAAAAATGTAGAATATGAATGTTAAATATGTCGGTTTTACGTGTAATAGCAAATAGTAGTATTAATTATTTTTACGTTTCTTACTTTGCACGTATACTATTTAAAGTGCATTTATAATATGTACAAATATGTCAAGAAGCTACGATAACAATTTGATATCTATGTAAATTGTTATTTTTATTATTTTGCTTTCCGCATTTTTAGTATATTTAGAGAAATAAATAAAATTTGCAAGATGTCAATAAAAATATGCGCACTTTCATAGATGTATAAATAATTAAACTTTGAAAGTAAATAATACGTGTACGTCTATAATTACTTTAAACATTAAAATACATAAACACTCATTTAATACCCATAAAAATATTTATAAACCTTATTGTATATAATAATATACCTATAACATACAAACAAGTATATTGATAACGATTCGATTATATTGAATCGTAATACAAATTGTAACTTTAAAAATAGTATTTTTTTCCTACACTTAGTACAGTGTATGTACTGACAGTGGTGATATAAATATGTAAATAAAGAAATATATCTTCACTGCATCTTACCCATAGCTGGTTGTGCCAATCTGCCTTTATTAGCAGATTTCGGTAATGACGATTTAAACATTTACATATATTTTGTTATATTTTAGTACTCGTATAAAAGTGTAAAATATATTTTTATTGACTATTTCACTCATAAATATATCAGCCAATTCAAATTCAGGATTCTACCTAGTTACCAAGTTTCATTTCGACAAAACACTGTCACAAAAAATTTTCGTACCCTTTAAGCCAGTAAGATGGCGTATTTTTACAAGTGAGTTATGATATGCGAATTTTTTTTGACGTTTTAGAAACATTGCTTACATACCTGTCAGTGTGTATATTTTCAGTGTTATCAGTTTTTATTAAAAACGAGACGATTCGGACAGGAATCTATTTAAAACGTTGAAAAAGCAAACTTAAATATAACACCTCAAAATACAATAAAAATTAGAAGATTTTTGTCAAGAAAAATATATATATATATATATATATATATATATATATATATATATATATATATATATATATATATATATATATATATATATATATATATATATATATAAATGATTACCCGATTTTTATTTTGGAAATAGTCATCTGAATACCATTCGTGGTTAAATTTTATCCTGGAAAATTTTTCCGATTGCTTTACTCGAGCCTGTTGCCAATTTATCTCGTGACATTGACAACTCGTGATTTTTTTGTCAATGCCACTCAATAAATTGCTAGGCAACCAGCTCTCGTAACAATCTGACAATTTTTCCGGCAAAAATTTACCACTTATTATATTATATGATAAAATGAATACTACCAACTTTAAATTTTGATAATATGGACCATAAGAAATACTAAATATCTTTTTGAGTAGATATATTCAGTAAAAACAAGAATTTAACAAGCGAATACAATTTTTTTAAAATATTATATTTATGAGATGCATTAACTAATTAGAGCATAAATTTCTGGATTTTTTGCAGTCAAAATTTTGAATTCACCTCTTTGGTAACGAGGTAAATTTAATGTAAACATGTGTAAAAAATTCGCAACGAAAATTAACCTGTAGCCGCCTGGTGGCGGTATTTGTAACTAGCCGATGGTGGATTCATAAGAGTCCACAGATTGCTTCGTATGTCGAACACTTACTGTAAATTATTATGAAATTATAATATTATGTCACATTTTTTGCAGTTTACTATTTGTTGCCTAATATTAAATACACTATCAAGCCGTCATCTTGTGTTGCCCTCGACGGTCGTTTTCGTTGCGAATAAATTATGTATTATTTCAAAAAATTCTACTTTTTGTCTTATCTGGTTTGACAGTTAATCCGACATTCATTTTCTTTTTAATAATAGCATACTAGATCTATTTTACCACTTCTTTAAATTATGATTACTTTATCACCAGACACAAATTCCAAAAAATTACATAAAAAATGCAGAATTTTGTATTTATATTGAAAAGAAATGTACCCTGTATAAATAAGTTAAACAAACAAGGCCTAGTGGAATACATACGTCTTCAACTTCATACATTTTTTTTTTTTGTCTTAGTATAACGTATAGGTAGATACATTTATCAGGCAATTATATTTAATGCACTCTTGCCATAGTATTTGTGATGTAGTTAACATTGAAAAACAGATAAATAAGAATGTGTTTGTTTGTAGGACTACAGGAATGGCGGGTTCGATCACCATGAACGGCCATGAACGAAACCTCAGCCAGTTTCGCAAGCTGTCTGCTTACATTATGCAAGACAATCAGCTTCATGGAAATTTAACCGTCGATGAAGCCATGTCTGTTGCCGCCAGCTTGAAAATCGGCGACAAAACGGGAGCCGAAAGAGATGACATTGTAAGTATACAACAGCCAGTCACTTCATTCTACCCGATAGCCACCTATAAGTATACCCTATCCCTATGTAATTGGGTTTAAATGACTGTTTATGGTTTTGACAACAAAGTTGAATTAAATCGAATTAATTATTACATAAAATGACCCCTGTGTTGTGGGAGGGTGTGGGTATTTCCACGATTTTTTTGTGTTAATATTGATAGAAAAAAAATTGACCCACATTTTTATATTTTTATACAAAATTAATAAACCAGGAAAAAATTAATTAAGTTGTTGCAAATAGACTTTTTCAATTTAACGGCTATCTCTTTCTATCGCTGCAAATAGTAAGAAAATGGCGCGAACAACTGTCAGTTGGGCTGTCAAACGAAACGTCAAAAATATTGCAGTCATTAAAATACCTGTATTCTCAGTGAAAATTTGCATCGTTACACATTTTAACTTCAATAAGAGCTTTTGTAACTTATTTCGATAAGATTTTTTAAAGTTATCTGAGATATTCTCACATTTTACGTCTAATTTTAGAAACAAACGCCATAGATCTCAGTTGTTCTTACTTTGCGCAGATCCCCATTGCGCATATATTCTATCTCTTTAAATTGAAAAGGTATATTGCTTTGAAAAGAGAGAAAAATCAAGCAATCAATCAAACATAAAATTACAGAATTTAGATGAATAGCTATTTATATTATAGAGATCGTAACATAATTACGGTACTAATCGTGAAAATTATCATTGACCAGTCAACGAATGCTTAAAAATGGGTTGTAGACAGACTTTTGTGCGCACTTTTTTGACTTTTGAGCTGAGGTGTTTGGAGATGAATATACCAAAAGTCCTGGGGTCTCCGAGGGGAGCTAATTTCAGGGCGTAGCAAAATGTGTCTCTTTTTTGGTTGGTCCTAGCGAAACGTCTTTCCCATTAATTTTTTTCTTATCCCTAACCGTTTTCTAGTTTTTAGCTGTTGAAAATTGTTGTTTTTTCCAAAAATAATTATACTTGACTTGTCATTTGTTTTTTTCATTCATATAATGATAATTTTCAATTCATTTATATATTTTCCCTCTTCTTAATATAAAATCCCCTTTTCCCTCATAACTGTAAAATTCCTACGAAAAACGGAAACTCCCTCCCATCTGACAACACTGCTGAAGATCGGCCAATGGCAACTGCAAGGTGGCCACCTACCGGTAATTGTAGCACAATCAGAATTTTCATAAATTTTTAAAAGATAATTGTATGCTCTACGCACCTCTGATCAATTTTACTCTAAATATAACGGTTTGAAGATACAATACATTATATGTTCAAAAACATAGAGTTAAAATTATTTTTGGAAAAAATAACGATTTTCAACAACTTAAAACCCGAAAACGGTTAGGAATAAGAAAAAATTAATAGCAACTATTTTATGCCGAATTTTGTCAGCTTTAATTTTGTATATGTATAAAGACGTTTTCGCTAGGACCAATCATTATCGAGATATAAGCGAAAAACCAAAAAAATCTGATGTGGACACCTCACGACTTCCTTGTACGCAAGACCAATATGAAGTACAGACCCAATTATAAAATTGCACGTATTTGACATAATTTGACATTAACATCTATTTTTTACTTTTTTGTTATTTTTTGTCCTAATCCATAGCAAGCTTCATTATAAAAACCAAAAAGTATATAATATTTAAATTTACATATCTCGCTTATACAAAGGGCTAATTTAATAATACTTGATGTGCTAGACGCAGAATTTAATTCTCTAAAACTCTTATTTGAAGCATTTATTTCTAAAATCAAAATGAAACCATTTTATTCAAGAAAAACTGTTAACAACTTCAGGTAATATATCACTTCCGGTTAGCCATGTACTAAATTTGAAAAGTTTTGGATTATATTTTAATATAGTTTTTCATTAAAATCTATTATAGGCTTCAAATAAAGTACCATTTCTGGAAATTATGTAATGACCAAAACGGAGGTGCACAACTAGATGTTATAGAAGTCCTAAATACAAAATTTCAACTTTCTACGGCTTACCGTTTTTGAGTTATGCGAGATACGTACGTACAGACGTCATGACGAAATTAGTCAGAATGGATTCAGGGATGGCCAAAATGGATATTTCCGTTGAAATCTGGAAACCGAAATTTTTCGCGAATACAATACTTCCTTTGTACAAGGAAGTAAAAAGGAACACATTTTGCTATGCCCTGAAGTTAGCTCCCCTCGGAGACCCCAGGAATTTTGAAATATTCATTTCCAAACACCTCCGAACACAGCCCAAAAGTAAAAAATCTGATGTGGCCAGCACATTACCTTCCGTCAGTTCTATGTATTTTGTACAAATTTCATACAGAAAGTTCCTTGCTAAAGATTATATTTCTTGTACTTTACCTTCCGGCAGTTGCATATATTTTATGCAAATTCCATACAGAAAATTTATAGCAAAAGATCCTTTCCAGTAAAATTATAAGACAAACACACAGGTACGTTCCATCGGTGTCAGAAATCTTACTACTTCTTCTAGTAGAACCTCAATGATCGTTCTTTTGCGTCAAAAAAATCTGAATATACCTACGAATCATTCCAACTTCAGAGCTGGAAGCGCTGGTTGGAAGATATATAGATTGGAGACAAATTCAAAATTGTACTAGCCGACTGTCGCGCGTACCTTTCTGTTACATTTGTCAATGTTCAGATTAGACTGTGCTCAAAGAAATACCTCCTTTACATTTTTATTATTTAATATATTTTTATATAATTATAATCTCTGTAATAACATTTTGAAGATCTAAAATAAACATACAAAGTTAGCTTTAGTTGTTAACTAACAATAACACATAAACACTGTTCTATCGTATTTATTTTTTACTTGACAGTTATTTGCCACTGCGCGATCTATTGCTTTAAGAATATTCTTATTCTAGTAGGAATATTTCTGACACCGATAGAACGTACCTTATGTCAATTTCACTTGACACTGACATCTTTCAATCAAAATATTCTTAATATAGTAGCTGTTTCCATAGCTATGGCTACTTTACGAAATTTAATTTCTTTATAATTTTTTAACTCTGTATCCATTTAATATTAAGTATAAAATGCAGTCAAATCGTATAGAGAATAAAATATTCTTTAATATTTATAATAACATTAAATGTGAAAAAATGATATTTAACATAGTTTTTTCAAGAAAAACTGTTAAAATCTTCAAATGAGGGTACTTCCGGTTGTCCAATTCTAACCAAAATCTAATCAGCTCTTCACATGGATGTAACGAAAAGAAATACGAAAGAATTATAATTTTTAGAATTGTAGTATGGAAGTTATCGTAGACGAAAATTTTGTTACACACACACACACACACACACAGACACACATACATACACACACACACACACACACACACACACACACACACACACACACACACACACATACAGACATCATCGTAAAAATAGTAAAATCGTATTGTAGGGACCCTAAAACGTGCTTATTCATCAAAAACTCACCACCGAATTTTTTGACCAAAGACAATACCTTCCTTACCTAAAGGTGACGGAAGGTAAAAAAAGTGGGCACAAAAGTCTTTCTAGAAACAATTCCTTGACTGGACTACAAAGCCGCCTTTAGTTACAGTGATTGCTAATGATGTGGTATCTAACGGTTATGTTGCAAAATTGTTCTTACCACCTTTGGTCAGAGCCAACTAGAAGTTAAAACTGTTGTTCGAATCATTTCAGGCCAACTACCACCTGTAGTTAAGGTGACAGTTGGTGATGATAACCAACGTTTATGTTGCAAAATTGTTCTTACCACTTTGGTTACAGCAGTGGTTAGAGCATGTAAGTTAACTGTTGTTCGCATCGCTTCTAACATTCAGTTTGTTCAATTCTTAACTAATGGTTAATAAACTGTCATTTTAACTAGAGGTGGTAGAATCGGGCCTAAAAAATTAAATCTGAAAGTTAAGTAGGTATTTTGATTTATTTATTAACAAGTACCTCGTAGCGCATTATAGTACTGAATACTATTCGTACAGCATAAAACAAGTAATGTATCGCATTATATCTCAGAGTACGGTAAGGTTGTTCTATCGTCACTACTGATATCTGCGTTAAACAGATAATAATATATTTATGTATATTATTAGTGATTTCATAGTTACTCATTCATAGTAAATACAATGGCATTGTTTTTAAAATGGATTATTTTTATTAGGTTATTTTCTACTGGATAATAAACATTGAAAACATGTTTACTATTGAAGATAATCAAATTAACGATTTGCATTTTAATATTTTTGTTGGGTAACATTTATTGTTTAAGAGATAAAATACTGTTTTTAGATTTAATAATTCAGTAAAAATAATATTGATTTTCCATTTTTTTAATTATCAATATCAGTAATACGATATATCTGCAGGGGTGACCAAGTCATTTATGAGTTTGTTTTTTTTGTTGGCCATGTCTCCCTAATACAAATATAGATTCATTTATTAGAAATGTAGTACTAAAATATCGATGATAATATTGCTACATGCAAAAAGGTCAAAGTCACTACTGTTTGTTGCAAAATTCGTAGTTCTTATTGGATTGTCTTTGCTCTTATAAGCATAATTTCAATATGAATTCCCTGAATACATACAGAGTGTTGACAGTCAGGTGCGAACATAGGGATTTAACATGGGATTTTAGTTTTCTGCAATTTCCTGCTCTCCTGTTCATTTTACGGCAAAACTATAGAGTGCAAAGTTGTACAGAATTAAATGTTGTATACAAGACTGTTTTTACATTTTTATTATGTTGCTAATTTCTTCACAATATTAAAATTTCTAGAAACACAAATATAAAAACAGTTTTGTATACAACTTTTAATTCTATACAACTTTGCAATCTACAATTTTTGCCGTAAAATGAACAGGAGAGCAAGAAATTGAAAAAACTAAAATCACATGTTAAATCCCTATGTTCGCACCTGATCGGCAACACTCTGTATATTTAATTTTTATTCTGAATATAAGGGTCATAAATTACACTCCATTTTTTGTTCCTGTAATATCGGGATTTGATCCAGTATGCTAAAACAAATCGAAAATTAAGAATGGAAAATTTTCTGACTGTCTTTCGTTATCAAGTTATTGATAAAATACAAATATTAATATTTAACCTGTATTAAAAACAAATAACACTATATTTGACTTCCGGGGGGCTTTGTAGTTAAGTTGGTAGATTATTCAACTATAGACTATAGACATAGGAAGTTTTCTGGATTCAAACCACAGTGAAGTCCATGAATTTTCAAAAGTAACTTTCTGATCCCTACATGAATGTATCTATGGCGATCAATTGTTTATTTGTTTGTTTATTTATTTATTTCTTACTTCCTTCCAATAAAAAATAAAATAATGCATAAACTATTATTCACGAAAGATGACTATTCAGGGTCATTTGTGAGCCGCCTGATATAATATTACTTGCAGATAACTTCATTGCATTTCGTGTGCATAGACGTGCAACATGAAATATTTATGGACACATTTCAACTGAAAAAATAAAAACACATTTCAACTGAAAAAATAGAAATAAATTATTTGAAAATTATGTTTCTTTCTAAATAATGCTATTCTGAAAGATTTATGTTCTTCACTTAAGTTTTTGCAAAATATAAAAACATTGACTTAACTTGTAAACCAAGGAATAATAATTTGATTTATACGTCAACGCCACTGGGTAAATATTAGCACAGAGGGCAGTGTAGTAGATAATTAGGTATCTGTAATTCTACGACATACGTCATTATTATTTATAGTGTGTTAGAAAGTAATGCCACTATTTACGTTATATTTGTCACCTCACATAAATTAAATAGACATAGGTCAAATAATCTTTCTCTTTTTAATACAAAATGTTGCTAAGGTACTGCTATAAAGTGATGTGTATTCTTTCTTCGAACAAATGACCTTGAATAGTCATCTTTTGTGAATAATAGTTTAAACTATTATTCATGAAAGATGACTATTCAAGGTCATTTGTGAGCTGTCTGATATAATATTACTTGCAGATAACTCCATTGCATTTCATATGAATAGGCGTGCAACATGAAAAATTTATGGACACATTTTAATTGAAAAAATAAGCGTAATTTATTTGAAAATTATGTTCCTTTCTAAATAATGCCTTTCTGAAAGATTTATGTTCTTCACTTATGTTTTTGCAAAATACTAAAACAGAGACTTAACTTATAAACCAAGGAATAATAATTTGATTTAAACGTCAATGCCACTGGGTAAATATTAGCACAGATGGCAGTGTAGTAGATAATTAGGTATCTGCAATTCTACGACATATGTCATTATTATTTATAGTGTGTTAGAAAGATATGTCACTATTTACTTATATCTGTCACACCACATAAATTAAATAGACATAGGTCAAATAATCTTTCTCTTTCTAATTCAAAATGTTGCTAAGCTACTACTAAAAAGTGATGTGTATTCTTTCTTTGAACAAATGACATTGAATAGTCATCTTTCATGAATAATAGTATACATATAGATTTTACTTATTTTGAACCCAACAAGACCTGAAAGTGTCTGGACTGAAATAAGCTTGCTCGCCCAGTAAAGTATCACTTTCAGTGTGACTTTCAGGTTCATTATTTAATTCAAGAGTCAAGTTGTCAAAATTGATCTTAAAATGTAATTTTAAAGGGAAAAGACAATAAAGAAGGATACAGTATATTGACATTCTCCGTTTTCTGATTTGTCTCCATTTCTTAAATAAGATTCAAGAAGAAAATCTTTGATTTCTTTAGATAACATATTTGACAATATCTCATGTCAAATTGACATTTAATTAAATATTTTTAAATTGGCGTACATTTCTTTGTTCAAAGCCTACTCCGAGTTAGGAATTTTTTTGAACACACTGAAGTACCTACGGCTCGCTCTGGTATAGGCGATGGAAAATAAGATGGTAGCGCCAAAATGGTTTTTAAAAGAACTAATGTTAACGGGATAATTTGACATTTACTAATTTCATTTATGCATTACGTGTGAAATATTAAGAGATATTATATTATGGGGTCTCGTGGCCGCGTGCCTTAGTGTCTGGTCGCGAATCTGGGGAGCCGGGTTCGATCCCGGCCGACGCCAAATATTTCGAATTTTAAATCGTACAAAATTGATCTCTGTGGTGCACTCTCCACGCCAGCAGTGAGTGCCCGTGAGGTGACGCCTGGTAAACGCCCGCACGGTACAAATATGTCATCATCATTACCGATATCTGCGTACAAAGCAGATTGGCACACCCAGCAATGGGTAATATGCCGTGATGATATATTTATTTATATATCTAAACGCAAATATTAGGAACATAATAGATAACGCAGGAAAAAAAGAAGAAAACTTCTCGGAAATGCAGTCAAGATAATATGTTTATTTCATTATGCCGACGTTTCGATCATACTATGATCATCCTCAGGGTTAAATCAAGTCAGGTGAAACTAAGAAATATTTGTACATAATATTAACCGTTTTATAATATGGATATTATTAACTGAACAGACAGAATGAAACAAAATTTTTATGAAACTACTTTCACAAACGGTCAATATTATGTACAAATATTTCTTAGTTTCACCTGACTTGATTTAACCCTGAGGATGATCATAGTGTGATCGAAACGTCGGCATAATCAAATAAACATATTATCTTGACTGCATTTCCGTGAAGTTTTCTTCTTTTTTTCCTGCATCATTTTCCCAGTCGATCATCGTTACCACAATAATAGATAACACTTGTGTTTATACAGTCAAAGAAATGTCACATGTATAAATTATCCCGTCAACTATAGTTCCTCAAAATACCACCAGATGTCATATTTCTTATTTTCTATCGCCTAAATGCTTACTCATCCAGCAAAGTATCACTTGTTACTTAAATTACTATTGTTGTAATTTTCTTACAGATTACGGAAATCCTCGACACTTTAGGCCTGGAAGAGCACAGAAAGACCATGACCAGCGGTCTTTCTGGTGGTCAGAAAAAACGTCTATCAATAGCCTTAGAATTAGTCAGCAATCCTCCTATTATGTTCTTCGACGAGCCCACTAGTGGATTGGACAGTTCCAGTTGCTTCCAGTGCATTTCTCTTTTAAAAACTTTAGCAAGCGGTGGTCGCACAATTATCTGCACCATCCACCAGCCTTCTGCAAGACTGTTCGAGATGTTCGATCACTTATACACCCTAGCTGAAGGACAATGCGTTTATCAAGGTTCAACGAAAATGCTCGTGCCTTTCTTAAAATCTTTAAATCTTCCGTGTCCGTCCTATCACAACCCTGCAAGTTTCATTATTGAAGTTTCTTGTGGGGAATACGGAGATCATATCAAGAAGCTTGTGAACGCGATAGCCAACGGACAAAATGATATAAGGAATGAAACTTCTTTCCCATGTTTGACTCCAGCTGATGGACTGAACAACGCAACTAAAACTGTGAATGACAATGTGGCTGAAAATCCTACTGTGGATAAGTCTGCGCTTAATGAAACTTCAAACAGCGATGTAGATAAATTCACGAAGAATAATGCAAATGGAAATTTGCTGCAGAATGTGCAAGCAGTCATCGATATCGCCAAAGACACCAAAGGTAAGGGATTTTTTCATAATATTTACTTATACTCAATGGTGATTTAAGATTTTCTGAATTTTACTATTGCCATCTTCTGAGTTATGAAGTAACTTCTTTAGGTTGTGTCCGATGTTGCACTTTTATCACCCTAATATCTAAATTCTAAATTTGTATGCCCTAAATAACGTCATTGTTTAGGATTTTGGGAATTAGATTTTAGGGTTTGTAGGAGCACACTATGCCTTTAAGTTGACGCGCACTAATTAAACATCATGTTCGTTGCTATAATTTGTGCAAAATGCCAAATTTACTGTCAAATAATAGCGTCTTAGCTTCTGTTTTGTGAAATATAATATTAACATTTAATTTGAAGCATCAAATTGAATCGAATTGTACAATTCACTTTTGTTGTGCTGAAGTATTCCTATACAAACCAATAGATGTCATTAGTGTGCCATTCGGAGTTGTATTTATGTGAAGTAGATCTAAATACTAAATGTCAAAATGCGACATCGGACACAGCCTTAAACAAAGACGACAATCTCGAAAAGAGAGACAGTAAAGCACTTCCTTGACCTCTTAGATAGAATTTAAAACAGTATTTAAATGTGTTGGATAATTTTGTGTTTTCGTAATATTGTTTTTTCACTGATCACATATTATACATCATACACACATCAAACACGGCAAAATAAAACAGCAAATATAAAATCGGATTAGGACAATACGTTGAGAAGAGAAGAGAGGCCATGGTACTACAATACTATCTCTTTCTTCGAGCCTGCCGTCTTCTTGTAAAGACATGTAGTACTGGAGGGCAGGATGTGTGTTAAGTGTTAGGTGACATCAATTTCATAAATCCCCTACTTTTAACTTTAAAATTAAGCGCAAATAAAAACTATACATGGTCCGGATTTCGAAGACTGCCATTGGGATCTCGGAAACTATAAAAGATACGACTTCGGTTAAATGGGACATGTGGTGCGTCTTTGGGGGGGGGGGCATCTTAGATGTGCCTTTGTTTTGCCAAAAAATCTCATAGGTTACTAGAAAATGGCGGAAAACTGAATTCGGTCGATATTTTTATTTTGAAATTACTTCTAAACTATCCGTAATCGAGAAAAATGTTTCAGATAAAAAAGTTAGATATTTTTATTATCTATCCAGTGGCGTACGAAAATAATTTTTCTACCAGTAAATTTTCGAGATATAATACAATCTTACATTTTCTTGAATGGAACCCGCATTTGATTTTTGGTTCAAAAACATGCTTAGTTTTTTTCTCTTTCGATTGGTATAATAGTTTTTGTTTCAAATATTTTTTTAAAATCACACCTGGTGTACCTACTTACGTAAATTTGAAAATTTAGAGTAAAATTTAAATTACAGGGTAGTTATGAAATAAGTTATTTAACTAAAATAAAATACTATTTTAAAAAACTAACGATATTATTGACAAAAAAATAAGAAATATCGTGAAAAAAATGAAAAATCTAAGGGTAAAATAAATTTAAAACACAATAACCTTTATACCAATTGAAATAGAAAAAATAAGTATTTTTTAGAGTAAAAATCAAATAGGGGTTCCATTTAAAAAAATGTAAGTTTGTATTATATCTCAAAAAAATACCAATAGAAAAATTATCTAACTTTTTTATTTGAAACATTTTTCTCGAATACTGATAGTTTAGAAGTAATTTCAAAATGAAAATATCGACCAGATTCAGTTTTTCGCCATTTTCTAGTAATTTATGAGAATTTTTGTCAAAACAAAAGCATATTTAAGATGCCCCATCACCCCCCAAAAAATGAAAAAATTATACTTTAAATACAAATTTTGTGTTCCACGGCCCACCTTATTTTCTAATTCACAATAATTCTAGTATAACCCTTGTATTTTCAATATAAATACCATGCATTATCTGTTCATTTTGTAAAAAAATGTTGTGGGCAGTTCGTTAATATTATTTATTTTCTTTTTAAATGCAAATAAAACTTATCAAAAAGCAGATAAAATGTCTGTACTTTGCATTATATACGAGGTGTGGGATCCATGAGATTTTTGAATTATACATTATATTAATAATGGATTTACTAGTTTGTTATTTGCGGTTTAATTTAGAAATGAAGGAAATGAGTAATATAACATGAATTCTGAAAAAAAAATATGCGCATGATAATGGATATACATGCTTTTATAATATCACATCCTGTTGAGAATATTATAAGATAATATTAAAATTTGAAATAGGACATCATATATTTTTCTATAATGTTGAAAAATTCATGAAATACATTAATTACAATTTGCCATTTTATTTCCAGGTACGTGTATGATTCCCGTGGAACCCGACAAAAACAACGATGCGGCAAGTGCATCTTTACTAGAAGACTCTTTATGTGTGCCTCAACCACGATATGGTACATCAGAAATGAAACAATTCTTTATTATTTTAAAGAGAACCCTATTATTCAGCAGAAGAGATTGGGTAAGCAATATTACATTTCCTCTTGTATATTTCTTTAATAAGCGAAAGTTCTTGAATTGCATATTGAAATAGAAAAAATATTGCTTTGTTCAAGTAATTCACAATTTTCTTCAGGAACATATTTTGAAGCCATACAACATACAAAGTTTGTATATCATATTACAATATGTAACTATACATAGTGTAACTGCTAAACGAGCTACCTCAAATAATTTCTACATTATTAAAGATACAATAAAATATATAAGACCAAGGACATCTGATTAAAGAAAAAATATTTTTTTAACCAGTGGTTCTCAAGTTACAACACGAAGTTATATTTTTTAAAGGTACATTCACAAATGAAAATTAGGTTTAGATTTATGGTTTATACTTTAGATTTAAAGACTTTGGCCGTATATTATGTAATGACTCCATTCACACTTCAGAATTTAGTGTCTTTAAATCCAAATCATAAAGCCAAACATTGCAAGGTCCAAATTTTAGGTTTATGATTTAGTATGACGTCACAAATTTCACCAATGAGAACGAGTCTGAAACTATACATTGTGAGTCTGGGAAAACACCCCCCCCCTTTAACTTTTTTATTATAAGTAATAGAAAAAATGGCTCATATAAAAGTTTTATTTTACATATACTATTTGATGGCAGATGTAGATATTTTTTATAGTCAGGTTTACAAGATACGACTATCAACTTTTATTTTTTAAATGGCAACCTATAATTATTTTAATAAAATAGAAACCACCATTTTTTTTCTCTTTTCAACGATGTATTATTTTTTATTAATGTATTTGAAAAATCTCGAGAAAAATGAGATAATTTAGAAATATTAGAAATAATTTTTAAACAAATATTATATGTGGCTATGTGAAAATAAACAAAACTAACAATGTAAAACAATTATTAGAAGAAATTCCATTAAATGTCCGCCAAAATTTAATATTCCAACATGACGGAGCGTCACCACATTATGCCTGTAATGTTCGGAATTATTTAAATAATCATTGGAGGGAACAATGGATAGGACGAGGTGGAACTATTTCATGGCCAGCTAGAACTCCTGATCTTACGCCTATGGATTTTTTTCTTTGGGGATACGTCAAGGATCTTGTCTATCAGAAGATGCCTACAGTTGTAGAAGACATGAACGAGCGTATTCAAAATGCTTTTCAGAATATTTCGCGAAACATGCTGGCAGATGTTTGAACACATCACGTTCAACGCTTGAATTTTTGTATTACAGAACATGGTCGTAATTTTGAACATTTGTTTTAAATTTTTTTTGTTACTAAATTTGTTGTTTTAGTTTGCTAAGTTTATAGCACTGTTACGTTTTGTTTATTTTCACATAACCACATATCTATTAAGTATTGCTCTACCGATATTTTAATCTTCTTTTTGAAGCATTTACATAGATGTCAGTACAATCAAAATTAAACTTGCATTTATGAATGACTTACTTAAATCTAAACAAAAACCATAAACCTAATTTTCATTTGTGAATGCACCTTACATGGGATGAAATATATTTTTTTCTAAATTCAACCATGATACATAACAAAAATATTGAGAAATATTGAATTGAAATTTAAATAAATTTGATCTTTATAGTTATTTTTCAGCAAAGCTATGTATGCAAAACAAAAACTGCTATTTGTCAAATAGAACACTGTTTATAAAGTTATTAACACACTTTTTGTTTCGTTTTAATTTAAGGTTAATTGTTTTTTATACATAGCCTACTAAAAAATAACTATAAATTGAATTTTTCTCAATATTTTTGTTATGTAAGGATGTAAAAATAATTAGATGATTGAATGCAGGAAAAATACTCTTCCCAAATTATTTCCGGTTCAAAAACTACTGAAACGGGCAGAGTTAGGGAGCGCCAAGAATTTTAGAGACTGAAGGGGGGAGCGAAAAATTTTTGAAGCCTAAAGGATGGCGCGAGGAAAAAAGTTTGAGAAACACTGCTCTATCTAATGGGCCCGAAATAGTATATTCTATAACTAGTATGGTATAGTAGGCGAGGTCTACGGTTTCGCGAGTGGCGGAAAATATATTTCATCCCATTTAAAAATAAAAAAATTGAACTATGTATTGTAACTCGAGAACAACTGGTTTAAAAGATATTCTCTATTCGTATGAATAAATAGTTGTGATGATATATTTACTAATTTCTTTTTCTTTCTTGTTTAGACTCTTATGTATCTGCGTCTCTTCGCCCACATTCTCGTGGGTCTACTTATCGGTGGCCTTTACTACAACATCGGAAACGACGGAGCTAAAGTACTCAGCAACCTTGGATTCTTGTTCTTCAACATGCTTTTCCTTATGTACACGTCCATGACCATCACAATTCTTTCCTTCCCGCTAGAAATGCCAGTGCTACTCAAGGAGAATTTCAATAGATGGTACTCGCTACGGTCGTACTACCTTGCCATTACCATTTCTGACATGCCTTTCCAGGTAGATATAATAATTATTTGTATCATTTGAATTAGATGTTAATGTGCGGGGTTTTTTGCAGACAATATTTTGTGTAATATACATATCTATTGTATATTTCATGACGTCACAACCGTTGGAATTGTTCAGATATGGAATGTTCTTGGGTGCCTGTTTGTTGGTGTCGTTCGTGGCTCAAAGTGTGGGGCTTGTGGTCGGAGCTGCCATGAATGTTCAGGTAAATACAATAATATTTATCAGTATTTCAGAACAGTCTTTAGGGTGACCGTTTTTGTTGACATAATGTGTGTGTATGAAGATGTTACAAAAAAAAAATGCAAATCGAAATTTGATATTTCATTTCAATGCAATATAGGGGTCTATTCTGTAACTCAGTGGTTAATTTTTAATCATTGGTTAATTTGTTTAACCAATCAAATATGTTGACATGTTACAAAAAGAGGGATTTTTGGTTGTCAAATCAATATCTATTGCATAAAAATTTTAACCAGTAGTTAAAAATTAACCACCGAGTTACAGAATAGGGCCCATTGTCAGTTTAAAGAACACTTAAAATTTAAATTACGTTGATGTAGCCAACCATTCTTTTTAAATCTTAACACTTAGCACATTTGAAGTAAAAAAATCTGGTGTGGCCAACACAATACCTCCCACACACAGTTACAAAAAAGATTAAGTTTTTTGGATTAGCGAATTTTACTCTAATTTTGATAGTTTATTTCTTAAAATATAGTCTAATCTAATCCAAGTAACTACTTTTTTTTAAACCCCTCAACAGGATTAAACCCCAATTACAGTCGGTTCACATTCACACACATCCATGCCTTAGTGAGATTCGAACCCAGAGCCCCGAGGCACTCATGACATGAGGCGTTACTCTAACCATTGAGCCACCGGAACTATAATAAAATGAAGATTAAATTTTAAATACCGGGATAGAATAGAATTCACTAATCCAAAAATGAGGATTAGCTTAATTACTTTTGTGAATCGTTAATATTTATTAATCTAAATACATACCTACATATTTACTTATGCTGGAAACTGTATTGAATTCCTTTTCTATTGTTCTATTTACTTTTTCCTTTTTAAAACGTTACTAATATTATTTTGAAATGATTAGTTCTTTGATATGTGACATTTATCTGTCAGTTACATACATTTGAATAACTGCGTTTTGTTTGTTTAAAGCCTAGGCTCTGGGATTTAAATAATAGATAATTTTATAAATTTATCCAGAAAATATATAGAAAAAGTATTAATGCAAATCTATAGAAAATTTAATAATCTTTAATTTTTATAATAACATTAATCTCGAAAAAATAACATTTAAAGGTATTTTTCGAAGAAAAACTATTTTGCGCTTCTAGTAAAGTGCCATGTCCGGTTATCCGATTTTCACCAAAATCTAATGGGCTCTTTCCAATACAGAAAAAGTTCGAAATACAAGATTTCAAAATTTTCTGAATGATAGTATTTGAGTTAGAGTGGAGGATTCACACACATACACACAGACATCATCGTGAAAATGTTAAAATTAGATTCTAGGGACCTTAAAACGTGGTCATTTGCCAAAATCTTGATATGCGAATTTTAGCGCGATCCCTATACCTCCCTTACCAAGGGTAGCGGGAGGTAAACAATTAAAAATATTTCTCGACTTTATTGACGTCATCAAGGCGGCAATATTTGAAAACTGCTATTTCTCCAAAAAAAAAAAAAAAAAAAAATAGAAATGTTTAAGTTAATAATATATTTTATTTCTTTTTAAGCATATTTCAATAAAATAAGACAAAATCCATATATTTTTTCTTTCTTTCTAGAACGGTGTATTCTTGGCGCCAGTAATGTCCGTACCATTCCTCTTATTCTCTGGCTTCTTCGTGTCCTTCGACGCAATTCCAGTCTACTTACGGTGGATCACATATCTATCTTACATTAGATACGGTTTCGAAGGAACAGCACTTGCTACTTACGGCTACGCCCGTGAAAAGCTAAAGTGTTTCCAAGTCTACTGTCACTTCAAGTCGCCTGAGACCACTTTGGAAGAGCTAGACATGACTAATTCAGATTTCACCATTGATATCGTCGCGTTAATCATCATTTTCTTCACACTCAGAATTGCAGCCTTCTTGTTTTTGCGTTGGAAGTTGAAGAGCAACCGATAAAGTTATATATTTATTTTTTTCTTAAGGTGAACAGGAATGACATATGTAAATAAGTAAACGATTACTTTAGGGTGTTTAACGTCCTTGGGTATCATTTTGTTAGTAAATATTTTTATTATAGTTGTAGCTCTTTTATATTCAATGCAATTGTGATTAGTTTTTTTTTTTTCTATTTATATTGTATCTTTTATACCAAACTTAGTATTTTCTTCCATTGCTCTTAATTTAAAATATGTTAGGCCCTCTTGTTACATTTTGTTTGTTGTAAAATTATAAAGTCATGTGAATAGACTGTGATATGGAGAATTAAATACAAAGTTTGATATTCGATACTTGAAAATATATATGCATATACATACACAATGTCTGTATAGAGGTGCCTTTGACTATTTTAATACATGTACTTGCCAATTAGTGAAAATATAATGTATGTATATATTGTTCAATTTGATATATTTTATTTGACGGACCAAAGGTATGCCTACCCTAATCACTATATTATGGAGTTTAGTACTTTCTTGTGAACAATAATACACGATAAGTTTTCTTGTCAAATTTTCAAATATTATATGGAAATGGTGTAATATTTTGTACGATGTACATTTAATAAAATACACAGAAACACTTTTTAACAAATAGATGTTTTTCTGTACCCTATTTACAAATTTTACCATTGAATATACATAAAATTTGTCCGGATATCGAAGGTCACCATTGGATTCTTAAAACTATCAGGTACGACTTCGGTTAAATTAATCACCAAGTGCACCTTTGGGGCTCCATCTTAGATGTGCTTTTGTTTTGCCCAAAATTCTCATGGCCTACTAGATAATGACAAAAAACTGGAGTATTCCCAATCGAAATTAGCGATAGAGGCGCTGATTTTCGAAACAAGATGGCCGCCATACGATGTGTTTGACATATGACAGTTCACATTGTTCACTATGTTTCGTTGACTGTGTACACAAAGCAAGTTTAAAAACTTATTTATATGAAGGCAATAAGTTTAAATATTTAATTATTAATTACCACACTACTCACTCAGCTGTCACTAATTCAATATGGCGCTTATACGATTGCTTTCCATATAGTACCGATTTACACCACTAAAGGGGAAATTTTATCTACGATTGCGAATACCTTTTCAACTTCAATTTCAAAAAATCTGATGTGGCCAGCACATTACCTTCCGTCAGATCGTGGTCAGATCTGTGTATATTGTAAAAATTCCACACAGAGATTCTATATTTCCAGTACATTACCTTCAGTTCTATGTATTTTGTACAAATTTCCATGGTTATAGCACAGCTTGCTGCTTTATGAAATTTAATATCTTTATAAATTTATTACTCTATATCCATTGAATATGAAGTATAAAATTTAATCAAATCTTGTAGAGAATAAAATATTCTTTAATATTTGTAATAACATTAAATGTGAAAAAATTATATTTAACACCGTGTTTTTGAGAAAAACTGTTAAAATCTTCAAATTAGGGTACTTCCGGTCGACCAATTGTAACCAAAATCTAATCAGCTCTTCATATAGACGTAAAGAAAAGGAATATGCAAAAATTATAATTTTTGGAAAGGTGGTATTGAAGTTATGCGATCCGAAAAAATCGTCACACACATACATACATCCATCCATCCATCCATACATACATACATCATCGTAAAAATAGTAAAATCGCATTCTAGGGAACTAAAACGAGCTTATTCATTAAAAACTCATCATCGATTTTTTTGACCAAAGACAATACCTTCCTTACCTAAAGGTGACGGTAGGTAAAAAAGTAAATTCAATTTCAGCAAAAAGTAAAATCAATTTCAAAAAAAAGAACTTCAATTTCAGAAAAATAATATCAAGATATTAATTTACTTTTTCTGAAACAGAATTTACCTCGGAATTTATTTTTTCTGAAATAGACCATTTCAATTTAAAAGTATACTATGTACATGACAATAGAAATAGACCATATTAGCATCTCAATGCGCATGCACAGAATGCACCAATCATATGCTTGGGAGTACAGCGGAAATGAAACCAATGTTATCTTATGGGAAAAATTGTATTTTTAAAGCAAAATATTATTTTATGTAGACGTAAATGAACGATAATTTTTTCTTGCAAGTTTCATTTCATGTTTAACTACTCGATTCTGCCCTTATAATATATAAATAATCAATAAAATACACATTAAAATTTAAAAATTTTAAGCGCCTATTTACTCTTCTGTCTCGGACAGAAATCCTTAAACTAATGTTTTGATGTTGTGATTCTTTTGCAGTGCGTTTTTTTTTAATTATGCCTTTTTACTATTGTTGCTTCCCGGATTGTGATTTGAATCCATTAATTAAAAAGAAATATCTTTTCCTTTTTTTCCTAAGAATAGTAAAGAGAAAAAAGTTAATACTGCTAACTTAATTGGAAAAATTAAAAAATAGTTTGTCACCCTGGCACGCTTATTTCATTTCATAAATCTGCCGGCAGGGGCGCTATGACAACTTAAAAAAAAAACTTCTCTGAAAAAGTTACAAAAACTTTTATAGAAGCTAAAATGTCTAACGATGTAAATTTTCACACCAAGAATACAGGTGACTACAATATTTTTGACGTTTCGTTTGAGAGACCAACTGTCAGTTGTTCACGCCATTTTACTTACTATTTGCATCGATAGAAAGTGATAGCTATTAAATTGAAAAGATCTAAATTATTATTCACGAAAGATGACTATTCAAGGTCATTTGTGAGCCATCTGATATAATATTATTTGCAGATAACTTCATTGCATTTCGTTTGCATAGGCATGCAACATGAAATATTTATAGACACATTTTAACTGAAAAAATAAGAATAATTCATTTGAAAATTATGTTTCTTTCTAAATAATGCCTTTCTGAAAGATTTATGTTCTTCACTTATGTTTTTGCAAAATACAAAAACATAGACTTAACTTATAAACCAAGGAATAATAAGTTAATTTAAACGTCAACGCCACTGAATAAATATTAGCACAGAGGGCAGTGTAGTAGATAATTAGATGTCTGTAATTCTACGACATATGTCATTATTATTTATAGTGTGTTAGAAAGTAATGTCACTATTTACGTATATCTGTCACACCATATAAATTAAATAGACATAGGTCAAATAATCTTTCTCTTTCTAATACTAAATGTTGCTAAGCTACTGCTATAAAGTGATGTGTATTCTTTCTTCGAGCAAATGACCGTGAATAGTCATCTTTCGTGAATAATAGTGTATTAAAGTTGAAAAGGTATAAAAAAATATTTCAAATAAAAAAGTTAGATATTTTTATTGTTTATCCAGAAGTGTACGATACTAATGTTTTAATAGTAAATTTTTAAAATATAACGCAAACTTACATTTTTTAAATGGAACACATATTTGATTTTTGCTTTAAGAAAATACTTATTTTTCACTTTCAGTTGGTATAAGGTTATGTCTAAAATTTAATTTTCCCTGCAGTATTTGATTTTCATTATTTTTCATAAAATTTCTTGGTCCAAACACGCACTAGATGTCCCATTTAATCGAATTTCCGAGCATCCTGTTTATAATTTACTAAAAGAACTACAAAATTGTAACATTAAAAATGACAGTCCCGCCAGTTGTGCCATTAACAATCCCCCCCCCCCACCTCTTTCTCGCTTGTCCCTAATTGAGTTCCTACTTGCACATCACTGGTGATAATCGACGCTCGACGCATACCCTTTTCGTACCTACGCCACTGGCGTATGCATGGCGTACAAATGCAGGGTTATCCAATATTCCAATATGACACGTAGAAAATTCGTTATGTTGGTATTCTAGTTTGACTTGTCAGTGGACGTAAATTGTGAATATCATTCATTATGTGACTGATAAGTATTTAAATTAATTAGAATTAAATAATTTTCCATTAGATTTATTTAAAATTGTATGAAGAACCACAACCAATTATAGCAAAATGGATTTACATAAACCAATAGATATAGGAAACCGAGTAAGTGGTCATATAATTTTCTTTAGCAATAGTTTGAATTAAAATTTTATCATATTGATTTGAATTGAATTTTAATGTATGCGTGCATTAGTACTGCATAAAATAATTACTGTAATTGATGCATTTTTCAGAGTTTGGATGAGCTAACGCCAGAAGAAAAATGGAGGTTATGTATCACACGTCACATTATCATGAGTAAATAATTTATATTTTATTAATGCATTGCAGATTAGAACACCAGAAGCTTCACGAACAACACAAAGGACACGACGCCATGCACGCGGAAATGGTTTTGATTTTAATTATTACTTTAGTAGTCGCTCAAATTGCGTTAGTTGAGTGGAAAAAGAGGCACTACAAATCGTATTCTGTAAGTTTTAACAAGCACTTTTTGAATAACACAAAAAGGTAAATAATAAATATTGTAAGACTTTCTGGCGCAATTTCACATTTTTGAAAAAAAACTTCAAAACTAAAAATATTATGAGATATACAGAAGTTCCATTTAAGTGCTACACTATTGCTATCTCGAGAAGTATAAGAGATACGAAGTTCGTTAAATTAGCAAACAATTTCTAAATTATATGGCTATTAAAATGAACAAATAATAATTTTTCTTAACCAGTTATTCTCAAAATATGGGACCCAACTTTCTTATTTTAAATTAGAACCTACCTTTTTTATTAGCTTATTTGATTCAGTATTTTTTTCTGAATTCAACGATATCCATATGTAATACTCTATTATTACAAAAATTTTGAGAAGAATGTAAAATTAATAATGTATCATTTTTATTTAAATATGACTATACAAAGAGTGCTATGGAAAAAACAAATAAATCAAATGAAGAAATAACTACAAAAACTTTTATTATTTTCTTTAAGTTGTGAATTATTATTTAAACAAGATAAAATACGCAAATAATAACAATTGTTTTATTGATTTATTTGTTTTTTCCATAGCGCTCTTTGTATAGTCATATTCAAATAAAAATGATACATTATTAATTTTGCATTTTTCTTAAATATTTTGTAATAATAGAGTATTACATATGGATATCGTTGAATTCAGAAAAAATACTGAATCGAATAAGCAAATAAAAAATAGGTTGCCATTTAAAATAAGAAAGTAGCACCCCGTATTTTGAGAACCACTGGTCTAAAAAAATTCTTGTTTCACTCATTAAAGTAGTCTTATAAAATAGAAATTGTTTGCTAATTTAACAGACTTCGTATCTTTTGTACTTCTCGAGATAGCAATAGTGTAGCACTTGAATGGAACATCCTGTATGTACAAATAAAAATTCATTCCTTGTAAATTTTGTGATTTTGTTTTCTTTTTGAAATATTTAAAACAATCGAAAAATAATATAACAAAAATATATTGTTTGAAATTATAAATAAATACGTAAAAAGATAAAACTACTTACTTCTGTAATATATGTGTAGTAGAATTTTATCAACAATAATAACTATAAATTTTTGTTGTACAACTCATAAATCAATTGAATTTTTCAAAATTTTTAACACTTACACAACACGTGAAGTATGTATACACCATTTTTGTAACGGACTTTTCAAAGTCTACTGACATTCAAAAAAGAGATTAGGTATATTTTTTCCTTGTCCGTTTAAAGAAAATCAAATACTTTTAAATTAATATTTAAATATTATTAGTCTTAATAAAAATATTTCTCTTCTAATTAAAACGCCCGCACGGTACAAATATGTCATCATCATTACCGATATCTGCGTACAAAGCAGATTGGCACACCCAGCAATGGGTAATATGCCATGATGATATATTTATTTATTTATTTTATAATTTTTCGTCACAAATTTTATTTATTCTATTTTGCACAATAATGGGTAAAGAAAAAGCGGTAAAAACTACCATTTAATTTTTTTATTCTTTCAAGAAGTTTTTTTCGTTGAGATATATTTCATAATTTGTTATGAAAATTGTAATTTATTGGTGTTTCATTATTATTTATTATATTATGCTCTTCATATATTTTCAAATTTTTCTACATGCAAACAAAGAAAAAATACATTTTATCAAAAATCGGTAAATTTCTCGCTTTATGGGAAAAGTTTTTCAAAATAATAAAAAAGATAAATTATTATTTCGTTAAGTGAATATACGAGGGCGATTTAGAATGTTTTCTACCTAGCCATAAAGGAAAACAAATTACTGTAAAATAATAAGTATTTTTTAGTTGCTTTAGACATCCCAAATTCATTTACAATACCTAAGTAAAACTTTCATCCTTCGTTCTGTTAAAATGAAATCTTCAACCTTTTTGAAGTTTTCCTTTTCTTGATTCCACAGGCCTTTTGCACTTTCGATCATCCTCAATAGATTCTCGTCATCGAAATTGCTTACACCATAATTCCACTGTAAAATATGCCTATAGACACATATACTAATCATCCGTTAATGAATAATTTTTGGTGCATTGCTTTCTTTCGACAAAAAGTTACGAGTTTCTGTTTTCTTGTTACAGTTGACATTCATTTCTTTGACTTTTTAATCCGTAATATTAGGATAGAAAACCACACATGGAAAACTCCAATTTTTCAGGTTAATCGTCGGTGTCCGTCAAACCTTAAGGAGGGTTCGTGCGAAACTAATGAGTCAAAATAACATTTATATTTTTTTGCTCTTTTAATATCTAAAATAATTGAGCTTATAAATACATAATTAATTTAATGGGGTCTCGTGGCTGCGTGCCTGAGTGTCTGGTCGCGAATCTGGGGAACCGGGTTCGATCCCGACCGACGCCAAATATTTCGAATTTTAAATGGCACAAAATTGACCCCTGTGGTGCACTCTCCACGCCAGCAATGAGTGCCCGTGAGGTGACGCCTGGTAAACGCCCGCACGGTACAAATATGTCATCATTATTACCGATATCTGCATACAAAGCGGATTGGCACACCCAGCAATGGGTAATTTGCCTTGGTGATATATTAATTTATTAAAAAAAAGATACTGAAATGACTACAATATTTTGAACATATGTGGTCGAAGAAAGTTATATGGCAACAGTGCGTCTTGGTCTTTGAGCTCGCTTTCATTTATTTTTATTTATTTACTTATTGTAAAATTATAATATTAAATTTATCTACCAATTTCAGTATTCTAAGTTTTTTATAAATGAAAAAAATCTTTTTTGACACCTTAACCGCGATATGTAACCAGATGGTGACAACATACAAAAGCGAATTTTCCCATTTCATTCTTCAGGTGCGGAGAGTATATAATTTTTATTTGTGGACCGATTTTAACGATTCTTGTAGCATTGTAAATGTCCTTTTCTAAATGATTATTAGATTATAATATAATACATATCTCGGGCGATATGTAACGCGCACAATTAATTATTTATTATTTCTGTGAGATTTGTGCGAACCTGCATGAACTTATTAAAATAACGTGCGTTTTATTTCTTTTTATTGTCAGTCTAAATCTCGTACAATGTACTTTATTATAGTTTATTTTTTATAAGATTGTCAGACAACAAAAAAATATTCTTGAATTAGCAAAAAATACTTCGCTGAAATGAAGTGGAAAAATAATGTAAATTTACTTTGTTTTTAGTTATTGTTATTACCAGAATATGGCATGTTAGTTTTGTTCAAAACAATTAAAATTCTTATGTACATAACTTTACCTTCCATGTATTCAATTTAAATTAAATATATGCGGTACTAGTCCCCTGTAGGTGTGTACGGTTTGAGTCTAAATAAGTTCAGACATAAACCAAAAAAATAGATACTTGAAAACATCTACAAAGTTACTTATCTGTACACAAGATGGAACTAAAGTCAACATCTAGTACATATCTCCGGAGATATGTATCGCACCACAGTGAAAACAAATTACATATCGCCGGCGATATGTATCGTCAGTAACGCAATACTACCAACGATCAAATATAACTAGACAAAACTTCATTTGGTTTGTTTTGATTTCGGCTGGCCAGACAGAGAAACTAGAGATAGAGATATGTCTTACCTAGTCCGTGTATTATTCACTAGGTGTCACCACTGAGGCCTCGTAGAGTATACGTGTTTAGTTTGAACGTTGCTCACTAGAGGCGCAAGTGTTCTTAGTTAAAATTTCGTGGTTAACATTTAAGGTTAACATTAAATAATTTATAAGGTTTAATATTAAAGAAAAATCAATGTATCACTCACAAAAACACTACAACTACAAAACAAAGACAAAATACACATGCTTCTACGTGGACTCTAGTGAGCAACGTTCAAACTAAACACTAGACCATACACTGTAGTGTACCTTTATATACAGTGTATGGCCATGGGCCAAGATCGCCGCCATTGTCGGTAATTCATTTCCCTATTTATTTATAATAAATGTGATATTATATTAAAAATAATATTAAATAATCACAATGTGAATTTATAATGGTAATAAAAATTAATTTATTTATGAGATACACAATTATTATTATGACATACGTTTAGAGGTAATGTAGAATATATGATATGTGTTGTTGTTATCACATCTAATTTAATATCACTAGTTCTTATTTACATAATAATTACATATTCTAAACTTACCTTTTAAATGATTGTGCTTAATATTGGTAATTTTTAGTTGTTTTCAATATGTCAGTAATCGTGATGAGATCTTAACAAACTACAAAAGTAAATAAAATAAAAATATTACTTACACTTTAAATACATATAAAAAATGATATGTAAAAGCGTTTTTCATCAAAATAAAACAAATAGCCAGGAAAACACATAATAATTTGCGCAAGAACAACACATATAACAGACGGGCCGGTAATGGCGGACGAAACGTGAGCCACGCCATGGCCATACCCTGGTTATAAAGGTACCCTAATACACTGACGCTCTACGTGGCCTCTAGTAAGAAATACTCGAACTAGACAAGACATATCTCTATCTCTAGTTTCTCTGTCTGGCCAGCCGAAATCAAAACATTCAGTGGGGAGGGATAGGAAATGTTTTGTCTAGTTATATTTGGTCGTTGAATACACCTTATTTTTGTTCCGCAGTTAACGTGTTAAATAACAAAAATAATTAGTGCCAAGTTCTTCATCTATTGTTACTATCGAACGAAAATGAACAAAAAATGTTTAACATTAATTTTCAAGTTAATTTGAACGGTAAGAAGGCACTATAAACCTTTTATAATATACTACGAGTCTTCAGTTATATTATACTAGTTTTTTGTTTATCAAAGTTGGATATATCAATATAAAACAAACAAAAAAGTATCTACGGAAATGTTTCTAGCATAAGAGTTTATGTATTAGAACGTTGAAAACGCGATTTTCTAAGGAACTAGACGGTTGATTGTTTTTTAATTTTTAGAATAGGTAGTTGGATAAGATATCCTTCATTATAATTATAAAATTTTTAACCATAAAATTGGAAATTAATTATCCTTAAGCGACTGTGAACCTTATCTTAACAGTTTGTATTAACGACTATTTTTGTTTTGCTATAACTTTTCATTGTTTGGTTTTCTGTTTTGTTATCCTATACCTTGTTCCTTTTAAGCCATTCAGTATTGCAGAGCATAGGGAATAGTTTTGACCTCTCTGATTGGCTGAAATTGGAGACAAGTGACAAGTTTATCCAATGTAATTTCGGCTACTTCAAGTTTGCGTTGTTGCCAGCTTCATCTACTGAATGGCTTAAATGGAACAGAGTATAATATTATGGATTAAAAACACAAAGAAATGAACGTGAACTGAACAGTCGGTGACACGAAAGAACGCTAGTGCGGTAAAGGCATGGTTGGATCGGTTCATGTATTACGTATAACAACTTAGTAAAATTGAGCTAGACTTAACATTCCTCAGAACGAATTTCTCTTGTGTCACCGACTGTATTTTGCTCAAACCTTTGTAGAAACTTGAAAACTCTTTCAATTTTGACCAAACGTGGTAAGCAAGCAGACAAATGCCACAGGAACTTGGCACCAAAAAGTTACAATAGCTCGTCTTTTGTTTATGGCTAGGTAGATAACATTCAAAATCACCCTCGTGTAAATGGATATAATCTACATATTTATTTTAGCTTGTGACTCTATTGGGCATGTGGGCCATTCCATTAGCGTTTAGTGTGAAAAACCTTTGGTGGCGATTTATTTTTCTATGGCTGCTGTTTTCGTGTATAACAGGCTTAATCGTACGAAAGGCCTTACAGAAACCAATCCAAGGAACGACACCAAGGTAAAGCAATATTCCCTCTATCTTGACTTCTTTTACTGACAGCTATTATTGAACGCAGTGTTTATGTTATCCCAGATTGGTGTACAAATGGTTTTACTTCCTACACAAGCTTAGCTACGTTCTCGGGGTAATTGGATATATCATTATGATGGCAACGTTCTTCGGTTTGAATCTTATATTTGATGCCAAACCGAGCTCATGGATGGATGTAGGACTGCTATTTGTGTTCTATGGATTGTATTATGGTGTTCTTGGCAGGGATATATCGGAAATTTGTGCAGATAAAATGGCGTCGCACATTGGCGTAAGAATATAACTTTGCAACAATTAATTTTATGGTATTTTTATTCATTTTTGGGTAAAATAACTCTGTATTTAAACAGATTTCGGTATGATATAAAAAACTAGAATATTCTGGCATATTTTAAATAATGCTTATGTATGAAATTATTGATTCCTCAAATAATTATGAAAATACAAAAAGAAACGTAATTATCTAATCTACTCTAATATTTTTCATTTATTATCATCACGACCTTGTTCTATTACTAGGTGCATTTAATATTGTATTATATCTATATTTGAGCAATTAAACATAATTTTTTTTTCAATCGTCGTAGAAATGACATTTTTTGTAACTTGATTTCATTTCTACGCCGCTGAAAATTTCTACGCCGGCGGCGTAGAAATGGCTAATTTCCATGCTCGCCACACAAAGTATCACTTTTACTCCTAATAACACAATATACTATTATAGTGTTAACAATGGACCTTTTCAATTTAAAGAGATAGAAGATATGCGCATAGTAAGAACAATTGAGATCTATGACGTTTATTTCTAAAAAAAATTAGACGTAAAATGTGAAAATATCTCAGATAACTTTAAAAATGTTATCGAAATAAGTTACAAAAGCTTTTATTGAAGTTAAAATGTCTAACGATGCAAATTTTCACTGAGAATACACGTACTTTAATGACTGCAATATTTTTGACGTTTCGTTTAATAGCCCAACTGGCAGTTATTTGCGCCATTTTCTTACTATTGGCAGGAGATAGCCGTTAAATTGAAAAGGTCCATTACTCGAAATCTCAGTCAAATAGCATTTATTCTTTTACAACACCGACCTTTCGGTGCACACTTGCACCTTCTTCTGGCTAGTAACATAACATCTTACAAATAGAGGGTTATACAGAGGCATTAGGGTACCTTTATAACCAGGGTATGGCCATGGGCCAAGATCGCCGCCATTGTCGGTAATTGATTTTCCTATTTATTTGTAATAAATGTGATATTATATTACAAAATAATATTAAATAATCATACTGTGAATTTAAAAAGGTAATAAAAATGAATTTATTTAAGATATATACAATTATTATTAAGACATACATTTATAGGTTATGTAGAATATATGATATGTGTTGTTATTATCACATCTAATTTAATATCACTAGTTCTTAATTACATAATAATTATATATTCTAAACTTTTACCTTTTAAAAATTTAAATGATTGTGCTTAATATTGGTAATTTTTAGTTGTTTTCAGTGACAGTAATCGTGATGGGTATCTTAACAAACTACACAAGTAATAAATAAGATAAAATATATTACATACACTTTAAATACATATTAAAATGATAATTAAATGTGTTTTTCATTAAAATAAAACAAATAGCCACGAAAATACATAATACTTTGCGCAAGAACAACACATATAACAGATGTCCCGGTAATGGCGGACGAAACGTGAGCCACGCCATGGCCATACCCTGGTTATAAAGGTACCCTAAGAGGCATATTTTTGGGCTGCCATCTATTGATATTTTCCTTGTACTGCACTTGTCTCATTTCATACCGTTGCTAGATTACAAACAAATCGCTGTCACGATGACAGTTGCAAGGTGGTGCCAAATACGAAGCGAGTGTATGGTCTTTGCCTTTGCAATGAACCTTTTCAATTTAATGAGATAGAAGATATGCGCAATGGGGATCCGCGCATAGTAAGAACAACTAAGATCTATGGCGTTTGATTCTAAAAAAATTAGACCTAAAATGTGAGAATATCTCAGATAACTTTAAAAAATCTTATCGAAATAAGTTACAAAAGCTTTTATTAAAGTTAAAATGTCTAACGATGCAAATTTTCACTGAGAATACAGCCATTTTAATGACTGCAATATTTTTGACGTTTCGTTTGACAGCCCAACTGGCATTTGTTCGGCGCCATTTTCTTACTATTTGCAGCGATAGAAAGAGATAGCCATTAAATTGAAAAGGTCCATCGTGATTCCCGCTATAATTATAAAGAATACATGACAAATGTGAAATTCTTTAATTTTCCACAGCCATCCGAAGACATTGAATTATGTAAAACTCAAATTTCAAAACACAAGCGACAGAAGACAGAACTTTAAAAATGGCGTTGGTTTGTTTGTAATTCGATTTTCCATCTCAACTTATACATTGTCGCACTCTTTCTTGCGTGTGACGTCAAAATCATAACCCTCCATTGTTACAATTCTCAATGGGGACATACCACATTTTCCAATATATTTTTTTTTCTGAAAGTACACTTAAAACTACTTAGAACGCGCCGAAGCAAACAAAGTCCCTGAAGGGGCGTAATCTGAGGTCGCTACACACACTCGTATGTTTCTATGGAACACTAAAAATAAAAAAGTAATTTGGCGGCAAATTTAAAAATGTTATAAATAATGGAAATTTCTTGTTATTCTTTAACAGAGGTTTTTATTGAAAGTTTTGTGAATATGATTAATTGTTATCAATAATATTATATAAATTTTGTAATAATTTAAACATAAAATAGCTACATACATACCGTTTTTCTTTAAAAACACTGGCCAAAGTAAACTTGACAAAGACTGTTTTCACAGAACTGAGTTAATTCAAAAATACAAAAACCGCGGGTTAACGTAAATGATTTTGACAATGTGTGTACATTCACAATTCTTTTGTCCTGATTGGATGTATATTTTATCGCTACAAATTTTTAAATTTAGTTCACATTTTCCGGGGCATTTGTTTGCTTCGGTGAGCTATACGAGAATATATATATATATATATATATATATATATATATATATATATATATATATATATACCGTGTGTCTGTTTTAAAGGTGTACATAGGAGATTAACATGGGAAATCAGTTCTTTGCAATTGCCTGCTCGCCTAATTATTTTAAGCAAAAACGCGTCAAATAAAAGTTTTAGGGCATAAAATTCTGCATCTAAATCAATAAACAAAATAACCTTTACATGCTTTGTATCGAAAGAAATTAATTATGAAAATCTCGAAAATTACGTTGAAAATATCGACAGCCATGGAATTGAACAAAAAATAAATAAATGCTTGACGTTTTATCTGTCACAACGTATGTTAACTCATTTGACGTTTCTGACAATTTGATAAAACGTCAAGCATTTATTTATTTTTTGTTCAATTCCATGGCTGTTGATATTTTCAACGTAATTTTCGACATTTTCATATTTAATTTCTGTCGTTACAAAGCATGCAAAGGTAATTCTGTTTATTGATTTAGATGCAGAATTTTATGCCCTAAAACTTTTATTTGACGCGTTTTTGCTTAAAATAATTAGGCGAGCAGGAAATTGCGAAAAACTGATTTCCCATGTTAATCTCCTATGTACACCTTTAAGATAGACACACGGTATATATATATATATATATATATATATATATATATATATATATATATATATATATATATATATATATATATATATATATATATATATATATACATATACATATATATTATGTCACATAAATTTTTATAGTCCGCTCGCCGAAACGAGAGAAATTGGAATTAACCCGGGATCCGAAGCAAGTCATTCTTATTGGCCGGTGATGCCAAATTGGAAGATTCAACTTCAAATTTGTTATCATCGACCAATAAGAATGACTTGGTTCGGATCCCGGGTTAGTTCCAAGTTCTCTAGTTTCGGCGAACGGACTATAGTTTTACAGAAATCAAATATAAATTGTATTTATTTATAATTTTTATTTAGCATATTTCATTATTTGTACTTAAAAAAAAAACTTGTTGCAAGGATATTGACGTTGATTATATAAGGTTATGTTAGAAAAGTGACAGATCTGATTCATAGTACAGTACAGGCACGAGTAAGTGTATGCCTCACTATCGTGTATTTGTGTACAAAATTATGACGTCACAAAATCAGTCTCGGAATCTTTATAAAGAAAATCATGAGTGAAAAGTATAATAATAAATATTTTTGATGTACATATGCGTAATATTAGGTAAATTTTTCATTTATGAAAGAAAAAGGATCTACAAGAAGGTTCAATTGTGCACCAAAACGTCGGTGTTGTAACCCTAAATGTTGTTTGACTGAGATTTCGAGTAATTGTTAACACCTTATCCACATCACAGTCGAGATATTTCCTACATAAATTCCTTTTATTAAGGACCGGTTTCAGAACCATCCAGTTAAATAGAGTTCCGAAGTAAATGTAATTATGAACAAATTCGAATCAATTTCCATGTTCTTATGATACTAAAATTATTGCTGTCAAAAAATCGCATTGCATTTGTCTAATTACTGTGGAAGTAAATTTAATTGAGTGTTTATAAAACCTGACCTGTAACTAAAATAAAATACAGGATACCTAACGTGTCTAACATAGGGATCTCGAGAACCAAGAGATACAAAACAATTAATTAGACAAAATTTGTTTTATTAGGAGGTAATTTTACCGGTGTTTTATTTATCCGGAAAAGAATCATAGGTCACTAGATATTGACGAAAATATAAATTTTGTACTGAGATGAACTCGCCTGTGTGTTCATGTCCTGCAGTTCTTTTATTTTTACGTATCAATAAGTTAATATTACATTCCCTTAAACATGTTCCAACTACGTATGCGTAGATGGCATCGCTCAGCGCCATCTAGAGTGAGTACTCAAAAGTCAAACTTTGATAAAAGTAGTACGCACTTCGGCTTTTTGTCTAAAAATGGTTTATAAGTTTGTTAATGTATTACTTTGATTTTAATTTTTTGTGGTTTATACTTTTAGTACTATACTGCACAAGGAATGCCAACTCGGAATTTAGACCCGGGTGTATGTGCAGTATGTGGAAATAAATTACTAGTCAACGAGGGAGAAGAAGGAGTAATAGAAAATACTTACAAATTATCGTGTGAACATGTGTAAGTCAATTTATTCTTTAAAAATCAACTTTATATAATTTTTTGTTTATTTAATCATTAATTTCAGGTTTCATGAGTTTTGTATCCGAGGGTGGTGCATAGTCGGGAAAAAACAAACATGTCCATATTGCAAAGAAAAAGTAGACTTGAAAAAAATGTTTTGTAATCCGTATCCTTTGAATTATATGCATTTTTAGGTGTACAATTAATATTTATTTTTCTTAATGAATTATTTAGTTGGGAGAGACCGCATGTTTTATACGGTCAACTACTAGACTGGTTAAGATGGTTGGTAGCATGGCAGCCATTAATTCTTTTTCTAGTACAAGGAATTAATTGGGTTCTAGGATTAGAATAGGATAAAAAAAATGTATAGTCCAATAACCTACTTTCCATTTATAATTCACGAATTATTTATCTATATATGTCGTATTTTATGTGATTTCCTTCCTATTATTGCAGAGTACCTATTATTATTTTTTTAATTTGTTAAAATCAAATTGTGTTGTTGATTGTGATTATGTACAAAATAAATATTATAAAAATGGATGCATCATTATATGTTATTTTTTTGTTATTGATGCTTATTTTATTTTCAAAAATTTAATCTATATTTTTAGAGTACCTAAAATACTTAAATTATAGTCCCGTATTTTAAAAATATTTTAAATATTATTCTAATAATATAATTTTAAAAATTCATTACAGTATTTTAGACAAAAAATGGGTTATCGCATAATAGAGAAAACCAGGTACAAAAAAGCTAGTATTAAAATAGGAAAATATTTATTTATGTACCTAGGACAAAAAATTCCATATAGCAGATGCCATAATATGCATTTTTTGCCAGGGTGCATATTACATTTTTCTGTCTACCTTAGAATAGAAATAAATACACAAATTTTTAATTGCAACAAACTTTATTATTTATTTTGTTTTTGATCTTTCATAGTTATTAATTTTTCATTTTTTTTTTTTGTTGTTGTGTTTGAGATTACTCTTGATTTAGAAGTAATATTAATTTTTACCGATCTTATTTGCTCGTTTCATATTTGTAATTTACAATTGCGATAGTACACACAATTACAATAATTATGAAATCGTAGTATGCTTAGCGTACGAAAAACTAATAACCTTCAGAAAAGTGTCATTTTTCGTCCGAAAAAGTACGTAAAATTTTTCTTTTCTAACAGGTAGACAGAAAAAATTTATAGTCCAAAACGTAAACTATTATTCACGAAAGGTGACTATTCAAGGTCATTTCTGAGCCGTCTGATATAATATTACTTGCAGATAACTTCATTGCATTTCGTATACATAGGCGTGCAACATGAAATTTTTATGCACACATTTTAACTAAAAAACTAAAAGTAATTCATTTGAAAATTATGTTTCTTTCTAAATAATGCCTTTTTGAAAGATTTATGTTCTTCACTTATGTTTATACAAAAACATAGACTTAACTTATAAACCAAGGAATAATAATAAGATTTAAAAGTCAACGCCACTGGATAAATATTAGCATAGAGGGCACTGTAGTAGATAATTAGGTATCTGCAATTCTACGACATATGTCATTATTATTTATAGTGTGTTAGAAAGGAATGCCACTATTTTCGTATATCTGTCACACCACATAACTTAAATAGACTTAGGTCGAATAATCTTTCTAATACAAAATGTTGCTAAGCTACTGCTATAAACTGATGTGTATTCTTTCTTCGAACAAACGACCTTGAATAGTCATCTTTCGTGAATAATAGTTTATTCCTCATTTATAATTCACGAATTATTCATCTGTTCACGTCGCATATTATGTACATATGTGATTTCCTTTCTATGAATGCAGAATAGTCGATATTTTTTATTTTGTTGAAATCGAAATGTGTTCTTAACTGTAATTATGTATAAATATACAAATATTATAAAAAAGGAAGCATTACTACAACTTCACTACATTAGATTATTTAGATTTTTCGTGCACTCAGTGAAAAAGAACATCTTTCCTCGATAAAACTTTTCTACAGAGCAACAACTAAACTTTATTCAATCAAATATTAAAATATTTTTTACGCCTGTTCTTTTTTCATTAAAATGGGTTTATAAAGTATGCCTTTTTTAATACATGAAAGTGTGAAAAAAATTGTACTTTTTTTTAACTCTGCAGAGTGAAATAATGAAACGCTACGGCACTTTTTTCACGCTCCCATTGCAGACGTAAAAAATTTTTGTATGTAACTCGTGAGTAGACTGGAAGAATTTGCGCACTCGCCTTCGGCTCGTTCGGCAAATTTTCCTTCTCGTGAAAAAAATTTATACTTTACTCACTTGGTACATAAATAACTATTTCTTTATGTAATGAAAAACGGTCATTTTAATACGTAAAAAACAGTAAGGTAATGTACGACTTTAATTTTTTCTATAATGGAACCCATATTTTTAAAAATCTTAAATATTCATAGTTTTCCAATAAATAATTTTTGGCCCCCTCAAAATAACTTTTATTACAAATCAATAATTTTCTTTATAATCAATGATTGTATTGTTGTACATTTATTTATTTTTCATTTTTTTTTAAATCACGAATATAAGGTATAAAAGTTTTGCTTTTCAGGCTGCCCCGAAAAGTTCAACCAATAGTTATAATTTATAAAATTATTTTTAAAGCTTGTAGTTTATACGGAAAATTTGATTTTAAAACATTTTATAGAATTGACTATTATATTTAATAGATTTTTCGTAAAATTAATATTTGTTATACATACAGATTTTTAGTACCATTTTTGGTTTATTTAATATATGAAACTAATAAATAATACAATTATAAAAACAGTGTCTAAAGTGCATATTTTAATTCCGTCGATGACGACAGATTAAAAAGCATTTTAGTCTCTTGGTACATATTTTATATTTATTTGGAAATTAATATATTCCAATATGTTGTGCTAGCCCTGCATATATTTGCAAAGTCATAGCCCCTAAAAACAAAGTAACAACAGCTTTTAACATCAATGCCATCCAAAGACCGCTTCCCAGTACTTGAATAGCCAACTCCATTAACATTGGTTTATAAGAACACAAGACTAATAGAGCAGTAACCATTGGTTTAAAATGTCTAAAATGTACAACCCTCTCAATATTATCCAATATGTATAAATATAAAATAACTTACTTGTTCAAATCGTGTCTGGACCACAACCAAATCAGGGTCACAGTTGTGATATGCTGAATTAGATTCACATTGGATTCTAAGCATTTTTGGATGTACCTCCAGTCGAATTCGGCACCTCTGGCACCCACCCACAAAAGAAGACCTCTCGAAAGGATTACTTCGGCTGTCGCCCAACCAATTCCAGCAGTAAGGACCTTACTGTGACCTTTGCCCGGAATACCAGCCAGAACTATATACAAGCCTACTAGATCGGCCAGATCTACTGTAGCTTTCAAAAATTCCTGTAAAGAAAAACATATTAGTTTATATACTTATTACATAAATATTAAATGTATTATATACTCCAATAACACTTGTCCCTCCTAAAGTTTCCATATCTGGAAAGAATGTAGCTAAAATTAACATTTTAACTAACTGTGTGATCATGTAAACACAGCCCGCCTGTATACATTTCCAAAATGCGCCATATTCTGATCTAAAAGTTATATTGTAATTTATATCTGAAGTTTTATGTTATAATTTAAAACTTACAATCCAGAATATTTGTAGGTTAAGTAGTATGGAACATAAATTAATGCTACACAGTTTCCGAAATGATATAACGTCATTTTTTGTGGAAAATATTGTATAAAAATTCTAGAAATGTAGTACTAAGTTTTAATTTACAATTAAATCAATTTAAAGTTTCATCACATGAGTTGTCAACGAATAATACAAGTTTTTTGATACGTAGTTCAGCAGAATTTTAAACGGTGGCAGCACATGACGGAATATGGCTATATATTTATTTTAATATATTTATGAAAGATCGTTATTTTAAAACTATTCGAAACATATTTGATAGATATATACATTAACGTAGTATTATTTTAACATAATACAAGCATAAATTCACATTCTTTCGAAACAATTTATATTTACCTCATCTTTTGAATTTGAAAAATTGATAAAACAAAAATTACTTGCACAATTTAAACAAAACACTTCCAGGTATACGTGAAACACTTTTAAAAATAACGAATGCTATTAATATTGTATAAAACACACAAATTTATTGAACTTATTGGACACAAATGCACACTACACTTCACTTCTGACTCCACATTCGTAACGGACAAATTTCAAAGCCTACTACGAGTACCTACTATTCAAATTTTTGTTCATTTTATTAACATGTAATATCTTAATTTAAGCGATCATTATATCGTCGGTAAATTTTTATGACGAGAAATTGTTGCTTTGATAAAACACCGTGACAAATAACATAATTAAAATCCGGAGCCGAAGGCAAGGGGTTGTATCTTTGTACCATTCAATTTGACGAGGTATTTTACCTAATATGCAAGAATCTTGAATAATAATTTTAACTGCAAAGATTTCTCATTGGAGTATTAGACTAATAAGTAATAATTTTCTTTTGAGTAAAATATGTATATACCTATTACATTGTATAAATTACAGGTGTACAGGATATTGTGTCTTTCCCGTTTTTTGATCGACTTGAAACTTTACACAAGTACGTAGTTTTTTTTGTAGCACATTTTAATAAAAGCTTATTTTAAAATAGTTATTTATAAAACATGCGTAAAAAGTATAGACTTATTTCACGAATAGGAAAGTTTGACCGTCAAATCGTATGAGTGAAATAAGACACTTGGCTACTTGACACGTTATTTTTCGTCTATAACAAAAGTGTGAAAAAAGTGCCATAACGTTTCATTTTTTCACTCGTTTGCATTAAAAAGTGCACTTTTTTCACACCTTATAGTGTTATGTTAAAAAATACATACTTTATTTTAATGAAAAAAGTGTAAACTACTTTTTTTAACCGACGTAAAAAATACTGATTATTTATTTTTTACAATCCTATGGGAAATAAGTCTTTTCAAACTGAAAATGAGTGTAAAAAATATTCAATTTCTCCACTAGTGTGTAAATTTTTGTTGTCATGTCGCCCAAGTAATATCAAAAATTTAGAATATGCGAATATTTCGTAACATCTCTAATTTTTGAGGACAATTGTAAAAAAATTATTGTTTGTAGTAAAAGTGAAAAAAGTGATTCTGAAACTACAAATGTAAAATTCGCTCCGCTCGTTTCGGAAACTTGCATTTTGCATACGTTTCACTAATTTTCCGCACTTATTATAAAAATAAGTATTCCAAAAATATGCTTTATTTCCTAAATATTCGCAAGAATGTTAATTTATCCCATTTCAGTTTTTAATGGAAATCAAAAACAATAGTATATTGTGTTATTAGGAGTAAAAGTGATACTTTGTGTGGCGAGCATGGAAGTTTGCAGGACGAGCGAAGCGAGTCGGACAATTGCATACGAGGCACCCAAAGACACTTTTATTCCGAATTACACATTACATTTTTTTTCAAACGCACTACTTTTCTTTTTATTCGCTGATTTTATGTAGTTTCTATGGATATTTATTTATTTTATTTCTACGCCGCCGGCGTAGAAATTAGCTATTTCTACTCCGGCGGCGTAGAAATTACCTATTTCTATGCCGGCGGCGTAGAAATTTCCAGCGGCGTAGAAATGAAACTTCTATACCGTGTGAAACAAGTCACAAAAATGCCATTTCTACGATGTTTGAAAAAAAATATTGAACAGCGTTTAAGTTAAATTTTAATAAGAATCTAATTATTTCAAAAAATAAATAAATCTTAAAAATTAAATATACAGGGAACACTTGAAATATCTTTTTTATTTATAATTATTTTTTAATTTTCTTTATATATTTGTAAACTAGGGTTAGGGGCTCACAAATCATGGTATTTGGCATGATAGAAGAAGCGCTTAACAATTTACCTTACGCAATATTATTTCAACTGTTTTCTCTTAAATTTTTGTAATTTATTTCTTCAATAAGTACTTCAACCATATCGTTGAATTCGTAATTTTACGTAGATTCCAAATACATAAAAATATATTAAGACCACACTGCACAAAGGAAGAATGTCACATTTTCTAATGAATAGCGTTATGTACATCAAATGCGGTAGAATTTTATGTACAAACTTCCAATGCATTAAGGACAGGGTCGGATTGGCCAATCGGGATAATCGGGAATTTCCCGAGAGGCCGCGGCTTTTTGAGGCCGCCGCTCGGTGATACAAACAAAGATTTATTTATTTTTTGAAATAATTAGATTCTTATTAAAAAAAAATAACTTCACCTGGTAACAGTTCTTATTTAGATCGTTTTCAGTATTTTCTGATTCTTGAGAAAATTTCTTTCGGTGTTACAGATATAGTCCGAGCTCGAATATATGAGGTTTTGATAATTTCTTACTTTGTACATTTTGAATGATTGGAATTATAGTTAAGGTATTGTCTGGTGTTAGTTTGTTGGTTTACGGTAGAGTAAACTGATGTCCATGGTTCATTTTCTCTGTTAAAACATCCAAGAACGGAGGGATTCCATGAGACTTTTTCTCCATTGTGAACCTAATGTATAGTATCATCGACATATCTGAGCCAAAATTTAGGTCTTATATTGGCTGTATCTAGTGCCAATTATTCAAAAAATTCCATGTATAAATTGACTATCACTGAGAAGAACCTATCAGCAAACCATCTTCTTGTACAAAATATCTATCTTTTTCATGGAAATATGAGTTCTGTAGGGCACTGCAAAAGTTCCAAAATACGATCAACAGGCAAGTCGGTTCTATCTTTCAAGTTGATATCTTTTTCAAGCCTTGTTTTGATGACTTCTAAAAATTTCTCGTAAATAAACTTACATCAAAGCTGACAAAAAGATTTAGTAGTTGTAATTGTATTTAGCTCAAAAGTTGTACAAAATGTTTTCAGTTCTTCACAATGATGTTCTTTTTCTTTGAAGTGGCTGAATGATTGGTAATAAAAATTGTTATAGTTTGTAAGTAGGAGAATTTATGAAACTTTTGACGGGTTTCTGAGATGCTTAAATCTTTCTTATGGATTTTGGAAGCCCCCCGTACATGTATGGAAGCTTGCTAAAATATGGAGTGAAATCTGTTCTTGTTCTAAACGGAAAATAATTCTTTATATTTCTTAAAAGCACGATATACTTTGTTTTCTATAGACGTAGTAAAATGTTTTTCTTATAATTTCCTTGATTCAAAAGCTCTTCTATTTTCTGATCATATAAATTGGTATCCAATATTACTGTAACTCTTCCATTATCTGCGGGTAGAATCGTGGTTGTGTTATCTTTCAATGCTTTATTTCGTTTTCCACATTAGGTTTGATCAGATATTTTTTTTGCTTCAGAATTATTGTCTACAATTTTTAAACGAACCTAATGTTATTTTCTTATCTGCAGTATGTTCTATATTTTAAATACTATTTTAGGGGCGTTTTTTATATTTCAACATCTTTTATAACTGTTCAATTTCTATGTAGGCACAAAATTCGTATTATCCAACACCAAAACTAATTTATTACTTTGTGGCAATATAATTATAAATAAGAAAAAAAACTGGAAATGAGGCCGATCATGCTAGAATTTTCCCGGGCCGCTGAATCTTCCCAATCCGGCCCTGATTAAGGATCATAGTTATAATGTTATTATGTCATTTAGCTTTGAAATATAACCCTACAACAGAAGAACATTATTGCTATAAACTTGTTTTTTCAATTTCGCAAAAACTACATAATCATGACATTCCTCCTTATTGCAAGTCTTCATATATCGCTTCCCGGTTGAACTAAAAGCGCTACCATACAAAATACAGTGATTTATGATTTTTCAGTGTACCTCCCTGCATGTATGTGGTAAAAATTAAGTAATGTAAAATGTATATTTATTTTATAGACTACGTTTATCTCGACGTTTGAAGCCGCTTGAATTTAGTAAATCCCTTTTCAATCTTCGAAATAAACGATCGTGATTAATATTTTAAGCCGCTTGAAAATGTCAAGTCAAGCCTATAAAATAATAGGCTTGGACTTATGAAGCGGCTTGAGTTCGAAATCTTGGTCGAAATAAACAGCGAAGCTTCAAATAATGGAACTACGCATGCGCATATCCGCAATATGTTGGAGTGTTAATAAATTCATATCATTTGGTTATTTATATTTTACTTCATTTTATAAAAGTCGCGACATAAAACTTAATAAAATTGTCCAAAAGCGAAATATTTGGAATGATAAAGAAACAAATATTTTTTAAAATGTTTTTGAAAGAAAAATCAAATAACATGACAATTTTTTGATTTTGAGGTTACATATTCAGCATGAAATTAGATCATATACCTCTCTCCCTATCTGTCTGCATAATCTAGTATTTTCATCTTTTTTTAGTCGATACGAATTTCAAGAAGATTGAAAATAAGTCAATCCTAATTTCAATCCGCTGAGATAAACCAATAGGATTTTTCAAGTCATAATGGGGTGTATTCTATAAGGAAACTGTTAATTTTAAACAGTATGTTAAAAATAAACGCTGTTAAAATATATTTTCTATTCTGTAACTATCAATTCTGTTAAAATTTTAACACCCGTGTTAAAAGTAAATGTTAAAACTGTATATTTTAACGTCATTCAATCGATGCCTAAAAAATATCTAGGTGTTATATAATAAAATATACTGTTTTACGAAGTATTTTATTTAATTACGGTCACCCATTCCATCGTATGTCTTTGTGTATCACAGCGTGTTGCCTGTTGCCAGTAGGAATATTTAATTAAAATAATTCGAGAAAGACTGAACTTTGAATGGTATACCGAGAGCATGATTTAGATGTTTCGTAAAACATAGTTCTTTATTATAATGTAGGTATTAAATGCAGTTAAAATTGTTTAATCCTGTCTTGTTCGTCAAACCAACGTAACTAACATAACATTTTGGATTGTCAATTCTGAGGATCAAGAAGAAGAAATTTTACATACCTAATGTTTATGCAGCAGATTTTTATTTATTTTCAGAAGCATTATTTGCATTCGTTTTTCTAAAATTTTAAAATGACAGATTAGTTTTCTAAAATTTCAAAGTGACACATAAACTGACAGTTGTTCACTCTTTTTATCATGTTTATTTATTTGTGTTATGGTTACTAACTACATTACTTTAGCAAAGACGTGCCTTTTTTGTGTCTTGTTGATCACTTCATTCTGGTGTTTAACAGACATGTTAAAATTTATGATTTTAACAGCATTGTCAAATTTTCGCGTAGAGAATACCAAAAATAGTTATTAACGTCATAAGGCTGATATGTAGCAAATAACAGATGAGGTTGAATGTTGTAAAATCGAGGCGATAGCCGAGATTTTATAATCAACCGTGTCTGTTATTTGTATATCAGCCGTGTGCTCATAATAACATAAAATATCTTCTTAAAATTCTATTTTCTATAGCATATTGACAGATGACAGCTCTTCATGACAATTTCATGATGCTGAGATTTTTTTAGGAACACATGATTTTTAATAATTGTACTGTTATAAAAAATAACGGCCGTGGCTGTTTTGATGCATATATCGGTTGAGCATGCAGTACTGTTAAAGCACATTTAACAGTATGGTATTATGAAAATGAATTTTTCATAATACCATACTGTTAAATGTGCTTTAACAGTACTGTATCCTCAACCGATATATGCATCAAAACAGCCACGGCCGTTATTTTTTATAACAGTACAATTATTAAAAATCATGTGTTCCTAAAAAAAAATCTCAGCATCACGAAATTGTCATGAAGAGCTGTCACCTGTCAATATGCTATAGAAAATAGAATTTTAAGAAGATATTTTATGTTATTATGAAAAATACTGAACGTCACACGGCTGATATACAAATAACAGACACGGTTGATTATAAAATCTCGGCTATCGCCTCGATTTTACAACATTCAACCTCATCTGTTATTTGCTACATATCAGCCTTATGACGTTAATAACTATATTGTTAACAGTCATGTTAAAATATAATTTTTTAAATGCATGTTACAATTAACATTTTTTTTACAGAATACACCCCAATATACTTGAAGCCACTTGAATTGTTGAGATAAAATTTATTTAAGTATTAGAGAAATGTATATTTATGTTTGTGAAACTATAAAGTATAAGAAAATGTAGGTGCTTCATATAAACATTAATAAAATCCGTTTTACAAAGTTGATAATTTAAGATTGTTCATCATCTATCCACGCATAATAAGATAGTAGAATAAAACTGTCAGATGTAAATCCATGTAATGAATGACTAAAACACGTATGGCTCTAGGCTGCAAATAATTCCGTCATAGTTTCGTTTGCCAGGCAATATTGAAAAAGAATTAATATTTTAAAGAAGGATAAACGTATGTTTGATATAGTATATTCGCCGAGGCCAACGTTTATGATCAATTTTTTATCTTATTGTACTTTACAAGCTTGTGGCACATGGAATTATCTACTATAAATATAATTAATTTTGAAAATATGGCTGTGTGCTTTGAAATTGAGTACTGAAATAAAGTGTCATTAAATAAGATGAATTGTTATTGAGCACAAGATTTATTTAAATTTTCTAGTTATTAATAACAAACCGAGTACATAATATACGAAAAATATTTCTCACATATTTAATTATCCAATTACAGAGTGATCAAAAATAACTGATTCAGTTGGCAATACGATTCTGGGGATTTTTTTATTCCATAGTTTACACAACTCCAGGTAAAAACGGAAATACTATTTGACATGTAATTTTTAGAATACACATAGGTTAGGTTATATCAGAGCAGGGACCTGACAGCTCATAGGATTTCGAATGATTGAAATACTTTAGATTATTGTTCTGTGGCTATTGAAAGAAATAAAAAGATGTGGATAAGGGAAACAACGATTATTTTAATAAAAAGATCGTACTAACTTTCTCAACTTATAAGTTATAAATTATAATTTCAAATGACAGATATCGCAAAATTTGTTTTTGACGGCCAACCAGATTATTATATTCCCAATAATTCTAGCGTGACCCTCATACGCATAATCCTTAAAAATAGTAAAATAATAATAACAAAAGTGTGTGTGTGTGTGTGTGTGTGTGTGCGCGTGCGCGTGTGCGTGTGCGTGTGCGTGTGCGTGTGCGTGTGCGTGTGCGTGCGTGCGTGCGTGCGTGCGTGCGTGCGTGCGTGTGTGTGTGCGTGCGTGCGTGTGCGTGTGTGTGTGTGTGTGTGTGTGTGTGTGTGTGTGTGTGTGTGTGTGTGTGTGTGTGAAGTACTTTCATTTGAAGATTTTAACAGTTTTTCTTGAAAAAACGATGTTAAATATCATTTTTCACATTTAATGTTATTATAAATATTAAAGAATATTTTATTCTCTATACTATTTGAATGTATTTTATACTTCATATTAAATGTATATAGTTAAAAAATTATAAAGAAATTAAATATTATATATTAGCCAGCTATGCTATAACAGCTGCTATATTAAGAAGATCTGATTGAAAGGTGTCAGTATCAAGTGCAGTTGACAGTATGTTTCTGTTATAATTTTACTAGAAATATAGGATCTTTTGCTAGAAACTTTCTGTATGGAATTTGTATAAAATACATACAACTGCCTTAAGGTAATGTACAAAAATAGAATCTTTTGCAAGGAACTTTCTGTATGACATTTATACAAAATAGATAGAACTGACGGAAGGTAATGTGCTGGCCACATCAGATTTATTAATATTGAGTTATGATAATAAACCTTTATTTTAATTAATAATAATTGTCTAATATTTACACTTCACCCAAATAAATAAATAAAAACGTTACAATAATGAATATACCTATGCATGTACTCGTGGGTATATCAAACAATTTCCTTATTGTTACATCTACCCAGAAAAAATAATATACGAAAAATATTCTGGATATAAAAATGTTATTGTACCGACGATATTATCCATAGAGTATTCATGCATTTGTGAGTGTATGTAGAAACAGAGAAATAAAGAAGGAGCGACAATAAAGTATTTGTAGGTGTTGGAGTGAGAGAACAGGTAAAACAGAAGAACTCTTCTGCTCGTTGAACGACGCAAGTTGTGTAGTTGTACAACCATTAAGGCGAACCGCGTTGTTTTAACAGCAGCCATACAGAATAAATCAGCACATTTATAATGAGCAGTTGGACACTTTAGGTACCTACGTTGTTCTCGTCTTTTTATTATTTATACAGCGATCGCGGCCGACCCTCTCAACTTTTAAATATATTTGCCGACCATTAAAATAAAGTAAGTGAAATAAATGCTTGGACCTGGTATCGTGGCATTTACTAATAAGCGCAAAATGCGATATCAAAATTGATACTTGGCTGCATGCTGTCCTTCTCTCTCTTCAGTTTATTCTTTATCGGCATTCTTCGTTCTTTATTTACCTACAGTTTCAGAGATCCGACCCCGACCGGACAAATTACTATTTTAAATATCTACTTTATTTTTCAGATAACTGATAGAAATATTTTCTTTGTATTAATTAAAGAATAAGGCTATTTGCACATACTATGTAATAATAATTGCAAATTTGCATATACGGCCACACAAAAACGTATTTTGAAAAAATAAATAGAATTTTTTTTAAAACAAATATTTATTAAATTTGTAATTTACAGTGTGAAAATAGTCTCTCTCTTTCTCTTAATTAAATGGGTCAATACCCAAGTAACACAAATGACCTAAAATCGACGTCACTGTGAGGTCCTAATATACGCCATACAGTCGTTCTGAAGACATCTCAGCGTGTAGCTGTGCGACTTCATTTTCAGACGTAGTTCCGACGTCATTTTCAGACGTTGTTTAAACGTCATTTTAAGATGTTTCCACGTCATTTTTTGACGTTGTTTAGACGTTGTTAAGACGGTGTTTCAACGTCATTTTTAGGCATTGTTTAGACGGTGTTTCGACGTTATTTTTATGGTATAACATAAATGGTGGTAGGAAAAATAATAAATTTAATTCTAAAGTTTTATTTATACTGTATAATACAAAAAAATTAATAAAAAAATATTAAATAAAGCAAAACAATATACCTAACATAAAATATTAAACAATAAAATATTTAAAAAAAATAAATATATAAACGAAAAATACAAATAAATTTAATAATGCATCTTATATCTACAAGAATTTTTTATTTTTGTATTCATTCGCACGTTGTGTTGCTAGTTCACCACTGCTTGCTTATATTGCTCATAGTGGCACTTCCCCACCATACCTATAAATAAATAATTGTAATAAAATATGCAATATAACAATTTAATCTACTTACAATATACTAAATTTCTTATTATGGAATTTTATTTTCAGTGTTCTCCCGTGGTAATTGGTAATTAAAATCATTAGTATAATTTTCTTTGATATATTTACAACTGATCGTTGAATATTTTGTTGCAAAATTGTTGGCGTGAAACAGATTACAGAATGAATTTTATACCATTTCCTAAAAATGATTTTATTATACAAATTTAAATAGACCTAATTATGACCACATAAAGTCGTCATAGCGACTACAAATCTGACGTCTAAATTGTCCTATTTCAGACCATCAGACCAAAAATCAACGTCGCAGTAACGTCGCATACACGTCAAATTAGACGGCCGCAGATGACGTAAATTTAACCTATAATCGACGTCACTTTTTGGTCGACCGTCGGTCAGTGTTACTTGGATAATTAGTGCGTTCTCGTATTATTATTAATAAAAATATAGTATTTTGTTTTTAAGCGGTGTCATTTTCAAATATTATTAGCTACACCTACTGAAATATATACTTACTTGGAAGTCGCGTGTGCTATTCTGCTATGCTTACGAAAGTGTAGCAAAATGAAGGAGATTGTTGGTCTACTCGAGTATATTCGTGCGCTGTCGATATTAAACGAATAGATCTTATTCTACCATATACAGTTTTATTTGTATTGTGTGATTGTCTATGGTTTGAATTTGTGGTTATGGCTTATTAAGCCTTGTTGCGCTTGTGATATTTAATTTTGTGTTTCATTTCGGTACCATGTTAAGATACCGAAATTTTGTATCGTTTTTAATTTATTTGGGTGATATGTACATATTAGACAATTATTATTAATTAAAATAAGTGTTTATTAAACTATAATAAAAATGACTATTACAGATATTAAACAATTATTAAAAACTAATTAAGACTAAAACTATAATTAATTAGATAAAACTAACACTATTTATTTATTTATTTAACAATTAACAAGACTATTTATTTATACGATCTTACTAATTCTTTATTTCGACTATTTATGTCACTGTTTATTTATTTAACCAATTAATTGTCCGCCTACCGACCTCCACAGCGACTATATACTCAACTGACTCAACAGTGTCTGTATATTCAACTGCTCGGACAGAAGTCACACTTTTCACCTCACTATCTGTCTATTTATGTAACTCTCTCACCGCCTGTGTTGGATGGAGACTTATACCGGTACTGAGAAATATTTTTTCTTTTCCTATATACAGGATTAGTTACGGAAGAGTTACTTTGAAGTCCGCGTGTCTGCAACCCAAAATTCTAATGACAACAGACCATATTTAATTGTATAATGTCAAAATGACAGAACCATCAATAGACAGGCAAAGCAATCGTAAATTAAATATTCTATTTTTTTAAGAGAGGAAGCTAGACGCTGTTGTAAATTGTATTTCAGGTTGCACACAAACGGACTTTGAAAGTAACTCTCCCGTGACTACACTTCATTTCACGTAAGAAATAGTGATGGGAAGATAGGTGCAGTTTTTTTCGATTGGATAATACCCTGATATTAGCCAATCAAACAACAAGATCAAACTGCACCTATCTGCCCATCACTATTTTCTTACGTGAAATGAAGTATAATCCTGTATATGGTATTAGACAAAAATAAAGCGACTCTGTAGTATCCAAAAGAAAAAAATCTCTGTATTTTAAATATTCAAAATATTTTCAAAAAAATTTCATTCAGATTAAGATTCCGTGATTGTTCATTGTTCGCGAGTTATAGACACGAATCGCCTCTTTCCTAATTTTTGTAAAGTCGGTGAATGTGGAATAGTCATCTAATGTGGAATAGGCGCTTTTTGAAAAAATGGTACACGTCATCTGTGATCTAATGGCACAAATGCACGTGTGTAGGGGAGTTATTACCCACATAGAGACACCAACTTAACTGCATTGTGCATAACATCAAAAACCTTGAAAAATAGTATGAATGCCTGCTGAGATTTTTAAGCAAGTGTGAAGATATGTAGTTTTATTACTGATTGTGTAGTAGAAAGTACGATTTTTTGCAACTGCAGTATGGATAGGGGTTTGGGGATGTAGGCTAGATTTAAAAAATATTTTTCTAACTAATTCCTAAATGAAATTCGATGGCGAGAATTTAATGTCAACAAATCCGCTAATGTGGAATACCGAGGGGTATGGCAATGTGGAATATTCCACATTAGCGAAAATTTTATAATATGACTAGATAACTGTTCTTGGTTTAGGAAAATGTGCCAGAAAAGCGTACCTAGCAAGAAGCAAACATGCAGAAGGCAGTACGGGAACATCAAATGGGTTAAATGCGTTTAGTTGATTATGTAATATAGTTTATTTTGTTACATTCCAATAGCATACTCATATATATATATATATATATATATATATATATATATATATATATATATATATATATATATATATATTTGATAAGAAGGAATAAATAATTTAAAGAACATATTTGCATTGTTTTCCGAATTTTCTTATACTGTGAAAGTAAGTATGGTTATGTAGTATATATTCCACTATGGTATTCCACATTACCGTCCCTTTTTCAAGAGGTGTAAAAATTTCAATTTTGAAGAAAATTGCTCTTATAAGTGAATTATTCTAGACAATCAACCTGAAAGTGTTACTATTTTGTAAAGTACATTTTAAATGACCTATATACAATATTTGATGATTAACCGCCATCTTTTCGCATGTTTTTTGCAATGAAATAAAAATGGTATTCCACATTCACCGACTTTACTCTACCTATATAATCTAAACAAATTTGTAATAAATGAGAGGCGCAATTTACAATTTGCGCTCGAACGTCTCGGGCCGGCACTGCAAACAGTCTACCATCTTGCCTAAAACTGCGACAATAGGACTATATAGTCAATGCTCAATTGAAGACTTCCTGAGAGCCACTTCATCTGCCGTTACCTGGATTGAAAATTTAAATGTTGATATTTGATTTACGTTTACATGTGTAGCTGTGCGATAAATAAATATAATAAATGATGTAACATGGGACGCCCGCCGTCGCCGCCACTGTAAGCGAGTGTCTATTTATAGCGGTGACGTAATCGCGCTAGTAGCCGGCCTATGTAAACAGACTGGTCGCAACGTGTTTAATTACTTCCGGTCGCCTGAACCTTTTGTGTTCATTGTTATTACGTGTTCGAATATTCTAGACTGTTCTAGAAAATAATGGCAGCTGTATATAAGGGACGTAGCTTTGCTCGAGAGTTAGTTAGTTACATGGAGAGACATAGAGATGTTCATATAGAGTGTTAGTGAGTTTGAGAAGCACAGTAGTATCGTAGCGAGCGTATGCAGTTGGTGTCGAGTAGGTACTCGGAAAGTTACTGGTATACCGGGATAGCTGTTAAAGAGAATACTCGGTAGTGTTGAAGAGCATTGGGAAGCTAGGTATATGGGGACAGTAACGGCAAGTGGAAGCTAATACTCGGCACTGGTGTTGAAGAATTTTGGCATACGGAAAGTCGGTGATACGGAGGCTGTGGAAGAGAGAGAGTTACATAAATAGACAGATAGTGAGGTGAAAGGTCCGAGCAGTTGAATATACAGACGCTGTTGAGTCAGTTGAGTATATAGACGCTGTGGACGTCGGTAGGCGGACAGTTGAACATGATGAACATGATATAAGTATATAGTGATATAAATATAGTGATATAAATATCGCGTAAACAGTCTACAAGAATCTGCAACAGACCGGCAGTCTAAGATTGGAACGCGTAGTGAAATAAATAATATCGTGGAAATAAATAGTAGTGTTAATTGGTTAAATAAATAGTGTTAGTGTTATCTAGTTAATTATAGTGTTAGTCTTAATTAGTTTTTAATAATTGTTTAATATTAGTAATAGTAACTTTCTTTATAGTTTAATAAACACTTAATTTTAATTAGTAATAATTGTCTAATATTTACACTTCACCCAGATAAATAAAAACGTTACAATAAGTAATATTTTACATGAAAAATGAAAAAAAATTGCTCACTCCAATACGAGGTACTACAATATTAATATTTGTTTAAAAAGATACAGACATACAATCAAATATCCAGCAAATTTCGATGTTTATTGTTATCTGTTCTTTTTGAATGTATAATCCTTGTGTTTGAGTATTCATAATTGCCCGCGTATGTATATAAATAACTAGCAGGCGCGGCGAAACGAAAAAACGATTTAATGATTTTATATTTCACGGGATATGATTATTGCCAACGTAAATTTTTCCTCAAAATTATGTTTAAGACTTGAATGGCTCTTATTTAAACTTATACTTCGATCTTTCACTTTGGGAATTGGTTTGGGAAGAAATACATTTTAATTATGATTATTTATTTTTCAAAATCTGAGTTCTAAGACAATTATTTATTATACAAGGGTACCCCCTGTGATGCACTCTCTACAAAAATTGTGCTTGCGATCTAAAAATTGCCTGATGTTTTCATAATAATTAATTTATCTTCCTATACAGGATGCTTAAAAAAAAGGGCCAAATGAGCCTGTTTCACATTTTTCAAAAAGTGTTTTAAATGAAAGTTTATGCAATATTTTTCTTATTTATAATTATTTCTTTAATAATTTGTTGTTATTTTCGTAAATAATTAAATACAAATATTGGCGTCAAAAATAGTCATAAAAAACAGCCCCCCACTCCTGTGTCGTAGAAGCACATACATTACGTCAATCAGAGCAAATAGAAAAACACTTTTTCCATCACCTATGTTTATTTTTGTTAATAAGATAAATAAACGTAGGCGATAGTTTGTCACATGTTAATAACAAATTTCTAATTTGACATTTGACGCTGACGTTTTCCATTATAAATAAGTAATAAAATAATAATGGCTAATACAAACTACACTCAAGCTAAGTCTAACAGTTTACCGAAAGTCAATAGCTGGATGGTGGCTGAATTTATATCAGAAAACGATTGTTTTACTGTCGCCTAAATAAGGGGTGTTAAAGAGTTAAGGTAAAATAAAATGTAAAAACCCAACCATCAGCTCTTCGACGAAACTAATGCTTCCAGCCACAATTTCCTTTTCTTCGCATCTTTTGGCATATTTATAAATTCAATAGAAATAAATGCTTTAAACAGAGAATTAAATTCTGCGTCTAGCACATCCAATATTATTAAATTAACCCTTTGTATAAGCGAGATATGTAAATTTAAAAATTATATACTTTTTCGTTTTTGTAATAAAACTTGCTATAGATTAGGACAAAAAGTATAAAAAATTAATGTTGTCAAATACGTGCAATTTTATAATAGACGACTACAGTACAATTGATTTAAGAGAAATTAGGAAAAAATATTGAAAGTATATGCTTAATAATAAATATTAATAAAGAAATAAAACGACATAATTGAAATACTTCGGAAATAAGGGGATTTTTGTTATAGCAGCTCGTCACTCATATGAAATTCACATATATTATTTTGATTGGCGACTCAAAGACGGCCTATAAATATATAACGAATACCCAGTTACTACCAATGGAAGTAGAGAAATTCAAATAGCGGAGGCGTGGCTATCAGTCCAGTAGTGCAATTCTCAAACAGTTTTTATTTGAATATAAATATTTTGCAATTAACTTAATAATTTAAGTAGGTACGTTTCCAATTATATATCATGTAGACTTGTACAGTATAATAATATACATTCATTTTTTATAAATATAATTTAGAAATAGCATATATTTCAAGAACATTTAGGTCCACGAAGAAAATAGTTTGATATAAAAACTTATATTCGTTACGTCACATCTATATTTTCAAATTTCGGAGGACTATAACTTGCTTATTAATAGGAATTTTTTCACCGGATTTTCACCGACAGTCTTAGTTTTACTTATAAGTTCAGATGAAATTATATTTAAAAAAATGGTGGAATCCTCTATTGAGCCTATACGAGTATTTCATGTTGGTCTTGCGTACAAGTCGTGTGGTGTCCACATCAGATTTTTTTTATTAGGCGTCACTGCAAAGCTAATTTCAATTTCTTTTAGAACAAAAAAAAAAATTAAACAGCATTTAATTTAAAAACCAAGGATGGTGTCGCTTCCGACGAAACAGGAAGTAGAATTGAAGATCTTTTCACACCACAAAATGGAATTTCGCCATCCTCTCCAACTTTGTAATTTAATATTATTATAAAAAATAGCCTTAGCCTTATTTTTTCAATCACACTGTATACAATAGTGGGAGATATTGTCGAATTATGTAGCTGTTTTTAAATGACAAAGATTTTACTTTTTTATGCTACGATTATTAGACCAAGCAATTGTCGACAACACGGCATATTTCTTCTTCTTTTTCTACGCGTAGCCATTGCAATAATTAAAAGTCATTTCAAATCTCGTCATATTCGAAAAAAGTAAGTGGTGATTATAATCAGTAAGCCTCTTCCTTCTTACTATTATCCTTAGGCACTTTTAGTTTTTTGTTTCCAACAAGAGTCCTTGAACGTTTCAAAGTTTCTTTTATTTTAATGTTGCTTATGAAGAGTTGAAGTGGTCTTCAGATGCTGGCGTCTAAGACAGTAGTTGGCGATCGTTAGAGATATAAAAATTATTTAAAGTGACGGAAAAATTATCAAGGCTCTTGGATATAAAGAGTTGTACAATGTTTTGTCCTAAACAATATATTCAAGAAAAAATTGAAATAAAAAATGTTATTTAAAATTTAAAATAATAAGCGTACATTGTTCTAAATGAAAATATTTTTTTATTGCGCTCTTGTAAAAAAAATACTATTTTACTCCATATTTGCAAAGACTAAAACTTTGTTTTAAATATAATGGACCTAAAGACAATAAAAATTTTCTGTTCAAAAATAATTATGTGTTTGTGTAACAGGCAACAAAGTAGCAATTTATTGTCGCGGGACGTTTCATGAACAATCTGAGTCTTAATTTTGCAAAGGCAGTGATTATTTTTAGGCAGCTATTACATAAATAGTTGTTTTACATATCCTTTGGCAAGCGTAAAGTAGGTATAACTTTTTTGACAACTCTCAAAGACTACTTTCCAGCCGCAATAGTCACTCGCTTCTTTAAATAGCAAAAAAAATATACTACTTGCAGTTTCATAAATTTCAGGCGGAGTATTGGAAAAAATCGTTGTCACCATCGCTTATTTTCTTGCTCAACCAATTATTTAATGAAGTTATTTATATTTTTGTGGGTTGCCCAAATGATAGCACGGCACTCTTTGCGTGACATAAATAAATCAAATATTTAATACACTTTTAAATAAGAATTAATAATCTTTTTGTGACAGTCGCCTAAAAAATGTTGTGTATGCACCTCGACTTAAAAGTTCTTTTTTAACCTCATCTGATTTGCTAGACCCGGGTGCAAATTTCAGATTCGGCCAAAAAAGATTACTTTTACAGCCTAAATAGATAAATAACTATGCTGTATTCATGGCCGCCCGTTGGGGGTTGCAAAATGGTGCTCAGAAGAAAAAACGAATAAATCTAATTTAAAAAAATCTGATGTGGCCAGCACATTACCTTCTGACAGTTCTACGATTTTGTATAAATTTCATACAGAAAGTTCCTTGCAAAAGATTCTAAACTATTATTCACGAAAGATGACTATTCAAGGTCATTTGTGAGCCGTCTGATATAATATTACTTGCAGATAACTTCATTGCATTTTATATGCATAGGCGTGCAGCATCAAATATTTATGGACACATTTTAACTGAAAAACTAAGAGTAATTCATTTGAAAATTAGGTTTTTTTTCTAAATAATGCCTTTCTGAAAGATTCATGTTCTTCACTTATGTTTTTGCAAAATACAAAAACATTGACTTAACTTATAAACCAAGGAATTATAATTTGATTTAAACGTCAACGCCACTGGGTAATTGTTAATACAGAGGGCACTGTAGTAGATAATTAGGTATCTGTTATTCTACGACATATGTCATTATTATTTATAGTGTGTTAGAAAGTAATGCCACTATTTACGTATATCTGTCACACCACATAAATTTAATAGACATAGGTCAAATAATCTTTCTCTTTCTAATACAAAATGTTGCTAAGCTACTGCTATAAAGTGATGTGTATTCTTTCTTCGAACAAATCACCTTGAATAGTCATCTTTCGTGAATAATAGTATATTTCTTGTACATTAGCTTCCGGCAGTTGTATGTATTTTATACAAATTCCAAACAGAAAATTTTCAGCAAAAGATCTTATATTTCCAGTAAAATTATAAGACAAACACACTGTCAATTTCACTTGCCACTGACATCTTTCAATCCGAATTTTCTTAATATAGGAACGGTTTTCATAGCTATGGCTACTTTATGAAATTTAAATTCTTTATAATTTTTTAACTCTATATCCATTTAATATTATAAAATGCAGTCAAATCGTATAGAGAATAAAATATTCTTTAATATTTATAATAAAATTAAATGTAATTAGATGATATTTAACATAGTTTTTTCAAGAAAAACTGTTAAAATCTTTAAATGAGGTTAACAAATTGTAACCAAAATCTAATCAGCTCTTCATATGGATGTAACGAAGAAGAATACAAAACAATTATAATTTTTAAAATTGCAGTATTAGAGTTATTGCAGACGATTTTTTTTTCACACACACCACACGCACGCGCGCGCTCCCACACACACACGCACACACACACGCACACTCACACTCACACACACATTGTGGAGGTCGGTAGGCGGACAGTTTAAGGTGATATAAGTATATAGTGATATAAATAGCGCGTGAACAGTCTACAAGAGTCTGCAACAGACCGGAAGTCTAAGATTGGAACGCGTACTGAAATAAATAATTAGTAATATGGTGGAAATAAATAGTAGTGTTAATTGGTTAAATAAATTAATAGTGTTAGTGTTATGTAGTTAATTATATTTTAGTCTTAATTAGTTTTTAATAATATTAGTAATTTAATAAGTTTTTAATATTTAGTTACAGTAATAAACCTTTATTTTAATTAAAAATAATTGTCTAATATTTACATTTAAATAAATTAAATAAATATAAATATATCATCACGGCATATTACCCATTGCTGGGTGTGCCAATCAGCGTTGTACGCAGATATCGGTAATGATGATGACATATTTGTACCATGCGGGCGCTTACCAGGCGTCACCTCACGGGCACTCATTGCATTGTTTTTATTTGCTAAATTTTCTGTTGCCCCTTTTTAGGCCCCACGCGAAAATCCAAAAGTCGGCGCCTATGAGAATGATAAGACATAAGTTTATCTGTTCATAGCCTACTCCGAGTTAGTTTAGCTTTTTTTTAACACAGTGTATTACCTATTTTAAAAAATCCTGTAAGAACTACATAAATTTAGAAATTACGTCTCAAAATTAAATGATAAATACCGATCATTAAAATTTATTTAACTCTCTGACAAATAAAAATATAATATATTAATTGTAGTGTACGAAGAGATATCGAATATTTAATTTAACGGTAATTTTGAACGTAAATGGCTATAGGAACAAAACAACATAGAATATTATCATGAATAATGAACAATATGATAAAAATATGACACTTTCTTATAGCTATAATAGTTATCTAAGCGGCATTCTGTATTGTTAATGTCCTGACCATATGTAAATTTCTGAAAATTATCTTCAGAGGTATTCGTCTAAATTTTATAAATTACCGGAAAAAATGTAGCATTAGAAACAGGTTTCCGAGACGTTTATTCGAGCTTTGTTTACATAATTGTGCTCGAGGTATTTAGTTACATATTAAATTTGACTGATTTAAGTGTAAATCATTTGTGGATTGTGGAAAATCACTGCTGGTAATAACAATTATCTTTTATGATTATTTTACATTCTTGGCTAGTAATGACGAATATTTCTTATATTACATTTGAATAAATTATTAGCTATATTGTTTCCCTTTTTCCATATTTGGTTTATATTATTGTATGTGTGCATAAGTTCAGAACAAAATATAATTATTATTACTTTTAGACAAAGACTTATTATTACCCTCAGAATTATAACTTTAAAAGTCGTTTCTAAACATGAAAAAGGACAAAAATGATTAATGTAAACTTAGCAAATTATGGTTATACCAGATAATTGATATGACATCCTTCAAATAAAATACCTTATTTTCCTATTTGACGGAAGCTATTGTCTTCAAATCTCAAACATAAATTTTTATGCGAATATTGTGAAGCTTTTATTTTCTTGGTGCCATTTTTCTTATTTATTTATTTGTAATTTTGAATAGTTTTATTTTTTTTAATAATAAAATAATTACATCTTTTATACCGGGTGTCAACTTTTTTTGTGAACCATAAAAAATACAATTGGTAAAATTTTAATATTGCTATAAATTCATATTAATTTTAGAACAAAAGTGTAAATTTAAACAATGTTCACAATTAAAAGCTGCATCTAACAAGTCCAAAATTATTGTTCACATGCGTTTCGTTTGCGATAGACAGGCAAAATAAAAGTAATAATTTTTAGTTATTTACAGAGTACCATGAGCAATAGCACAAAATGTAAAACAGTTGTATTGATTGAGTTTGGCAAATGAAATCTGTCATAAAGTTTTCATAATTATTGAATTCATTAATTTATTTATTAGGATACATTTACCATTACAAAAAAAAAAAAACTCAATGGAACAATATGAACAATTAAATATCAAATAATAAATATTTTATGTGTCAAAGTCAAAGAATACAACTATTTGAATTATATTGTAACGTTTTATTTATTTATTTGGGCGAAGTGAAAATATTAGACAATTATTATTAAATAAAATAAGTGTTTATTAAACTATAATGAAAATGACTGTTACTAATATTAAACAATTACTAAAAACTAATTAAGACTATAACCATAATTAACTAGATAACACTAACACTATTTATTTATTTATTTATTTACTTATTTATTTATTTAACCAATTAACACTACTATTTATTTCCACGATATTACTAATTATTTATTTCACTACGCCTTCCAATCTTAGTCTGCCGGTCTGTTGCAGACTCTTGTCGACTGTTTACGCGATATTTATATCACTATCTTTATATCATTATATATTTATATATATACACTCAACTAACTCAACAGCGTCTATATATTCAACTGCTCGGACAGAAGTCACACCTTTCACCTCACTGTCTATCTATGTAACTAAATTTCTAACTTCCACAGCTCAGTATCACCAACTATCCGTATGCCACAATTCTTCAACACCAATGCCGAGTATCCACTCGAACTCGCTGTTACTGTCCTTGTATACCTAGCTTCACAATATTCGTCAACCCTACCGAGTATTCACTTCTACAGCTATCCCAATATACCAGTAACTTCCAGACTCACCGTTACTGTCCTCCTACACTATAGCTTTCCAATACTCGTCAACACTACCAAATATTTACATCTACAGCTATCCCAGTATACCAGTAATTTCCAGAGTACCTACTCCACTCGACACTTTACTGCATACGCTCACTACGATACTGCTGTGCTTCACTAGCACTCTATGTGAATGTCTCTATATGTCGCTCCATGTAACTCACTAACTGCCGAGCATAGCTGCGTCCCTTTTATACAGCTACGAGTACCATTAACTTCCATAGAGCATAGAGCTCTAGAATGTTCGACCGCATAATAACAATGAACACAAAAGGTTCAGGCGACCGGAAGTAATTATACACGTCGTGGCTTGTTTACGTAGCCCGGCTGCTAGCGCGATTGCGTCTTCGCTATACTTGACGCTTGTTCAGCGTACAGTATATTTTGTCTTGCATGGCACTCTATAAAAAGCTTAAAGACGGATATTTTATTTTACGTTTATCTCATGACAAGAACCTATTACATAAATAAATTTCATTTGATGCAGTATTTAATCCTGAACATTTTTTGTATTTTTTTTACCATTGTATTTTCTATGGTCCATAAAAAAGTAGACACCCGGTATAAAAGATATCATTATTTTATTATTGAAATCTGTTATTTTTTACAGCTACTAGATAATACGTAGCTGACTCGTGCGCCATATTGGAGCCAAAATGAACTCAGTAAATTGTGAAACAAAAGTGGACTTATATATATATATATATATATATATATATATATATATATATATATATATATATATATATATATATATATATATATATACCGGGTGAAGAAATGAAAAGTGACGCATAGCGATTTCTATGTTATTTTGTTCAATAGTGCTATATCTCTCTACGTATTCATTTTAGCGTAAAAAGAGTAAGAGTACAAGTTGCTCAGAAATTAAAAAGGCATCCTATAAAAGCAACTTACTTGCATATTCATTCATATTTTACGACATATTAATTAACTAAAATTTAATGTTCTTTTAGAAAATTGCTTTGAAAAATGAAACAAGTACCTAACCTATTTATTTTAACTTTCATTTATACAGCAGCTCACTAACTGTAAAAGAACTATAGTGTTCTTCGAACCACTTGGACACAGTTACATATATTTTTAAATACATCAAATATATTTTTCCCAGTAGAGATATCTAGATATAGAGTATGTAGATAGAGATAAATATCAAACGTGGCAACGATGTTATACTGGATTGAATACAATGCTCTTGGCATCTGTACTAGAACCAATTACGTGAACATAACCTAAATGCCGCCATCTTTGTCTGTCTCACATTGCTGCGAGAGAGACAGGGTCGCAACCGCCAGCCAACAAAATCCCTATTCACGTCCCGGCTGTCTGTGATTGTGATTGAAGCAAGAAAAGATCTGGGGATTTTTTTCTCCTACGTTGGCACTCAGAGCATTGTTATGAGTGAGAGCAGAGATTTCAAGTCGTCTTGTATAAAATAATATACGGGTAGGCGGGAGGGAATGTGACTTATGAAAATAATGAACGGTCGATTGTTGTCCTTGTTTAAATGAACACTATTCATCTCTTTCTAACACTCACAAGCGCCTAGGATTCCTGAATCCATTTGAATAAATTAATGACAATTTAAGTTGGAACTGTCACTTTTAATTACTCACTATTTATGTTATAGATTTTCTTTTTTCTAAGACGCGCGGCGAAGCGCCCAAATGCTGGAAAAAATAACACTTTTTAATTTAGAAAATATCAATTTTTATTACCAGCATTATAATATTTTATTCATGACTACTTTATACAGTAAATAAATATATTCGAGATGTATATAAAATAGTCTATGAACTTTTTGATAACACCGTTAAGTATTATTTTATTGTCAAGAGATTTTTATGTTTTTCAATGTTGTATAACTTGCCTATGTTCTTTTGTTTTAAACAACCAAGATACTAGAAAAATTGAATAAATAAAGAAAATTGATATTTAATTGAGTTTATCGGGCAAAATATCTTTACATCATCAGCAAAAAGAAGTTTTTCACATTTGATTATTTCAGCGATGTCGTTTATGAAGATTCAAAATTGTAGGGGGCCCAGGTTTGACTCCTGTGGCACTCCGAATTTAGATGATTCATGTCCTAAAAGTTGTACGAAAACGCTTCTCGACAGATATGAAGCAATGAGAGGGAGAGAGAGAGAGAGAGAGAGAGAGAGAGAGAGGAGAAAAAGTGTATGAACTAGAATTCTGTGATCAATACGATATAAATACAGTCACTGCCCTTTTTTAAGTCAGATTATTGACGGTGGCGCGTTTCCGTGAAACAATATTGGGAAAGCGATATTTGATTTTTACCTCCCGCTACCCTTGGTAAGGGAGGTATAGGGATCGTGCTAAAAATCACATATCGAGATTTTGATAAATGAGCACGTTTTAAGGTCACTAGAATACAATTTTAACATTTTCACGATGATGTCTGTGTATGTGTGTGTATGTATGTGTGGATCCTCCACTCTAACTCAAATACTATCATTCAGAAAATTTTGAAACCTTGTATTTCCACCTTTTTCTATTATAGAAAGAACCCATTAGATTTTGGTGTAAATCGGATAACCGGAAATGGTACTTTACTTGAAGCTCAAAATAGTTTTTTTTTCGAAAAAATACCATTAAATGTTTTTTTGACATTAATGTTATTATAAAAATTAAAGATTAACAAATTTTCTACAGATTTGCATTCATACTGTTTCTACATATTTTATGGATAAATTTATAAAATTATCTATAATTTAAATCCCGGATCCTGCGCTTTAAACAAACAAAACTTTTTGTTACGCAGTTATTCAAATGTGTGTAACTGACAGATAAATGTCGCTGTCAAAGAACTAATCATTTCAAATTAATAATAGTAACGTTTTAAAAAGAAAAAAGTAAATAGAACAATAGGAGACGAAAACAATACAGTTTCCAGCATAAGTAAATATGTAGGTATGTATTTAGATATAAAATAAAAATTAACGATTCGCAAAAAAGTTTAAGCTAATCCTTATTTTTGGATTAGTGAATTCATTTCTATACCGGTATTTAAAATTTAATTTTCATTTTATTATCAAAAAAGGTAGTTACTTGGATTAGATTAGACTATATTTTAAGAAATAAACTGTCAAAATTAGAGTAAAATTCGCTAATCCAAAATTAAGGATTAGCTTAATCTTTTTTTGACTTGGGCTGTAAATGGCGGGAGGTATTGTGTTGGGCACCCCAGATTTTTAATTTTGAAATAAATCGTTGAGTAAATTATTTTTTCAAAAAAAATTACTAATATTCGATTACATGGCTATTGGACGATAATTTTTAATATTGCCAATATCTCCGGACGTAAAATATGAGAAAATTCTTTAACAACTTTAAAAAACTTCTCGAAAAAAGTTACAAAAGCTTTTATTGAAGCTAAAATGTCAAACGATGTAAATTTTCATGGAGAATACAGGTATTTTAGTGACTGCAATATTTTTGACGTTTCGTTTGACAACCCAGCTGGTAGTTGCAGGCGTCATTTTACTTACTCGGTGCAGAGATAGCTGTTAAATTGGAAGGGTCTATTAGGTTAGTTAGACTGTTGTGAGTGAAAATATGGAATTAATCAGAGTAAAGGTTGCTGCTTTGAAAGCCTAAAATTAATTTGGTTGCTTTGATAAGTTTCACAGAAATTAGTTTGACAGTATTTCAAAGGATGATTGGTTTGGAGCTTTAAACAGTAGAAGGAAAGAATTGTGAAATATATTATTGTTGAAGGGAACTACTTTGAACATATTAAATTTTTTTTAAGAATATGTACCATATGTTATATTGATCATTCTAATCCACACGTCGACATAGCTTATAAACAAAGAAATACGTTCTTTAATTATATTTATATTGGTAGTTAACTGATTTTAATATGAATAAGTTTGTTAACAATGTAAAAAACGAGTAAATCCTCCAGAAAATCTTGTCATATCTGCAGCAGTAGTAGGCAGACATAATTCAAATATACTCTTAGACGTACGTGGGTTAGAAATTTTTAAAAATTATTGTGGGGGCACATACTATACACCTCATAAAATAACTCTATAATTTATGTGACATTACGTGCATGTAGTTTTTATTTACTGTAATTTATTATTTCAAATTGTAGACACCTTTTCATTTTCTATGCTTTGTGCCTTTATTGTATGTCGCATTATTTATGCTTTTCAAAATATTATCATTTGAAACACTTATGATATGTAAATGTGTATAAATTATTTTCATTTAGCGTCAATAGAAGAATGTGATAATCATAAATAATTCTTTAATTACAATAAAAAGGTTATTAACAAACGGTATCATATATTGTCAAAGGTAAGTACAAGTACACAAATATGATATTTCAAGTAGACATAATAAGATATATGTAAATACCTACTTATTATTATTATTATTATTATTATTATTATTATTATTATTATTATTATTATTATTATTTTAACAATGCTTTTATTTAACATTTATTATTATTTACAGGCTAATACATACAAAAATATTGTGATTGATCATTTATAACCTTTTTAACTTCTATTTCAGAAAAAGTATATTCAGTCAGTAGCAGGAAATGTAAATTTAATTTTAGAAAAAGTAACATCAATTTCAGAAAAGTTAAATTTAATTTTAGAAAAAGTAACATTATTTTCAGAAAAAGTAAAATTAATTTCAGAAATAGTAAATTCAATTTCCGAATGTATTTTTGTTTTAAAAAATACATACATATGAAATGTCATAAGTTTTACCCGTAAAAGTGACAGTCATCGTATGCCTGAAATATACAAATACTTGATATTTTATTGACTACTGTAATTTTATTTACATGATTACATTATTATTAATTAATACAGGTAAGCCTAACATGTTACATTCCGTAACTCAGCAGGCGGGCGTTTAGCACGCGCCCCAAAACTAAAAACACTACATGTTCCGACAACAAAACGTCTGCACGACTCGACGAACTCATCTAGACTCTTACATGTTTACTCCATGAGTAACTAAAGTCGACTCTTCAAAAACAAAGCGCTATCTTCAGGACAGGATTATCTTAGGGGTACAGGGTGCATAGGCTAGGACATTCAAAGTCACGCACGTGTACATAATAATTTCTAGACTTAATGGTCAAAAAATAAATGTCGTGACTATCATAATACGATAAGAATTTATAAACTGAATTTTGACATTTATATCTAAAATAGATAAACAGAGTTAAAATATGAATACTGAAACTATAATTTAGAAAAGTTTATAATAAAGTTATTTATCTGTTATTGCTCTTACCCTCGCCTTATCACAATTTCTTTGGTGCTCTCTCCACGACAGCTTTGAGCAGTGCCGTAACTAGGGCATGGCAAAAGTGGCGCACGCCACGGGCGCAAAATTCTTTGGGGCGCAAAATTTTAATCATTTATATGGTTTAAGATCAAATATTTCTAAAATCTATTTTCTAAATTTAACAAATAAATACCTACAGATAGGTCAGTCGGCAAGCTGTATATTGTGAAAATAATTTGTGACAAGCTGGCCTGAATTGTATTGTCTTTATTGGGACCTCTAAAAAGAGATACTAATTATGCACTCTCTAGCAACCCCAGATTTTGCCGCCATCTTAAGTCAAAATTTTACAAGAATACAAAATTAAAGCTCGTAATTTCCTGTACATAAAAGGGTTCGTACATTTTTTTCCTAGGATGATCTCTCAAAGAGTTATGTTAAAACATAGTTAACCAGAATAACAATTTATAATAGAGATTTAAATTACTCAAAAACTATCAATATTGGTATTTAGTACATAGTATCCATCTTGTCCCATTTATGGCCATTTGCACCATTGGAGTTTAACGCTAATCTGTAGATTAAGTTGAGTTTAAATTTTTGTATGCATTGCACGGATTCTTAACAGAAGGTTAAGGTGACGTTTATGAAGTTTAACTTAAACCCGACTCCTTGTACGGTTTAAGAATTGGGATAACCTCTTTTCAATAGTATTTTTGTAAAAAAATTATACGTTTTGAATTTTTTATATTTTTATACAGATAAAGTATTGTAAAACAGAATGTATTAATAATTGATTGTAAAAAATATATTAATTATGTAATTATTATGAACAGATATTGAACTATGGATATAATTCAAGATAATGTAGTATTTGACGACGAAGATGAGGAAATGTTTGATTTTGATATTATTTATGGCATTCCGAGAAGAATTTACGAACGGGCTAACCCGTTTCATGAGTTAAGTGAAGATTTCTTCATGAGATTCCGTTTAAGAAAAGCGACTGTTTTAAATTTATTGGCGCAAATTGAACAGCATTTGGAATTTCCATATGATATGTGAGTTTTATGCATGTTTAGTTTTTTAATTGATTTTTATATTAATATACATTTTTTATTCAGAAATAACTCTGTTTCGCCGATAAACCAACAACTGTTTTGCCTGCGAGTATTTGCTACGGGTGGACACTTATTGTCAATAGCTGATTTTGGTGGAGTCCATGTTTCAACGGTTTCTACAATCTGCTAGAATCGTAAATAACATATAACCTATAATTCTACAAACTAATAACTATTAAATACAATAAAAAAAAATAATCTTAATACTTACTTTGATTTTGTATATTTAATAATATTTTAAGTTATGTGTTGTCAATTATTCTCAAATATAAAAATATTATTTATATTTAGCTTGACAGCATACCCTGAAGTGCATAAAAATTACCAAATTCCCCTAGATAAAACGTAAATCTGTAGTGTAACGTAATCCGTACCTAACCTCAAGTGGTGCAATGTAAGTTAAAATTAACTGACAGTTACCTTAAACTGAAGATTAACTAAACTTTATTTTTAACTTACAGTGGTGCAAATGGCCATTAATCCATCCAGTATTGTAGAGAATTGAGCATAGCTTGAACCCATCTGATTGGCTGAAATTGGAGACAAGAGACACGTTTACCCAATTTAATTTCGTCTACTTAAACTGGCGCCATCTATTGAATGGCTTAAATGGAACAGAGTATAATAGGTTTTACTATGTATAACAGTTTATTATTGATGATTTTTGAATATTTTTTTTGACTCTTTCCTACAAGTTCATCCACAACTCTGACCCGGTTAAAGATACGATAACGCGGTTTGAAAGTTTGAATTCAGCATGAAATTCTCCTTCTTGTCATGTATTATACCTTGTCCCATAGCCATTCAGTATTGTAGAGAATAGGGAATAGTTGTAATGTAATTTCGGCTAATTAAAACTGGCGCTGATGCGAGCTCCTTCTGCCGAATGGTGTAAATGGAATAGAGTATAGACGATTTTTGTCGTTGAGCGGTTCGCGAGTTACTAACAACTTAAACATATGAAATTCCTTAAAAATTTTAAACATCTGCAAATCGGTTGAGATCTCATTTCATCTGAAATTTCGACACGTATTAAATACCTACGTAATATTGTTTATCTTTAATCGAGTCAAATTTTTAGACGAAAATATGAGAACTAATAATAATAATAATAATAATAATAATATTTATTTCCAAAGACTAATGTACATAGCATAGAAAAAGTCACACAATTAATATAAAACAATATAATATACATTGAATTCAAATATAAATAGTATTCGAAATATGGGTTAGGACTATCACTAAGAAATTCATTTGTGCTATAATAACTTTTTTCTAAAAGATAATGTTTTAGTTTATTCTTGAAAGATGTTAATGTTTTTGTATCTTTTATATCTTGTGGTAGTTTATTATAGAATACTAGACCATTATAGTTTCGGTTATTTTTTGATTTAATATAGTTAATTTTCGGTATTACCAAATTTGACTTTCCACGCGTGTTGTAATTGTGAATATCACTTAGAGATGTTAGATTTTCTTTTGCTTTTCTAATATGAATGACTGTATTAAAAATGTATATACATGGTAAAGTTAACATTTTTTCATTTTTAAATATGCTCCTACAGGATGTTCTTTTAGTTAGCAAAAAAATGTTTCTAACTGCATGCTTTTGCAAAATAAACACACGAGAAGCAGATGGGGAGTTACCCCAAATTAATATACCGTAATGTAGTATGGCATAAAATTTAGCATGATAAAACATTTTAGCTAAATTCACTTTTGTTATTGTTCTTATATGCTTAATCAAGTAACAAAGTGATGACAAAGAATTGCAAATGTTGTCAATATGTGAATCCCAAATAAGATTTTCATTTAAATGAAGTCCTAAAACTTTTGTATTAGTTACTTGGGGTAATAACTCACTTTTACACTGAGCATTTATAGGATAATCTCTTTTATTGTATGAGAAATTAATAAGCGCTGATTTGTTAATATTTAGAGATAAATCAAGTGATGCAAACCAAGAAGCTAATTTATCAACAATAGCTGATATTTCATTTATATTTGATGATATAAAAGATATATCATCAGCATAAGAAATAAATTCATTTGCTTCTAAAATGGTCTTTATGCCATTTATATATAAAATAAAAAGTATGGCACCAAGAATGGACCCTTGTGGAACTCTACTCTTTATTACTTGCGCATCTGATTGTTGATTATCATAAATAAACACCTGTTTCCTATCTTTTAAATATGACAAGATCCATTCTGCACCCATGCCTCTTATGCCATAATTATTTAATATTCGTAATAATGTTAAGTTGTTAACGCAGTCAAATGCTAGGATAAGTCTAAAAATACACCAAAGATATTACGATTATCCACTTCACAATATACCTTATCTAGGAAATTAGTCAGGGCAGACATCGTACTGAGACCTTTCTTAAATCCATGTTGTTCACCTATCAAAATTTTATTCCTTTCGAGGAATGACAGAATCCGAGACAATATACACTTTTCGAAAATTTTATGAAATGTTGACACTAGAGTAATTGGTTTATAGTTCGATACTAAATTTTTATTACCACTTTTATGTAAAGCAATGACCTTGACAAATTTTAATTTATCAGGAAAAATTCCAAATGAAATTGATAAATTAATACAGTAAACTAAGGGTGTCAGAATCATTTCAGAACAATCTTTTAATAAATTGCTAGGAATCTCGTCAATTCCTGCTGAAAAGGAAGATTTTAGAGATTTGATTATAGTGGCCAAATCGGCTTCAGTGACGGGACTCAAAAATATGGATTCATTGCAATAAATATTATTATCTTGATGAATTTGAGATACAGGTGGTAAACCCTTTTTAATTTCGGCTGGCAATACTATTTGCAGTTGTTTTAAATTTTAGAAAATGTTCATGTACCTTTAAATTGTTAGTAACTTGCGAACCGCTCATCAGTAGTTTATTTTGATTTTATTTTCTTGATACGTAGGGGCGCAATTAAATTTTTTGAAACAGGCGCTCAAAACCCTAGTTACGGCTCTGGCTTTGAGATCCCATATGAAGTGACACCTCGTAAACACCCTCAACAGTATAGATATACCTATGTATAGTCAGCAATGTGTAATATATCGTGTGATGGTACACTTATGTACTTTCTATCTTGTATTCCACTGAAAGAATTAAAGAAACTCTTACAAATTCATATCTAATGATCAGTAATAATAACAATAGCTTCTCTTCCATATCAACTATGCAAAACAATCCTCCATAAATTTTATTAGAATGGACAATCTCACGAATATATCGTCCATCAGAGTATCTCTTGCATACCAATATATGATCTCCCCATACGTGAGAAATGTAACGTACAGGCATATACGCTGCTATAGTGTTTATTGTTATAGTGACAATTACACTTCATGCGAAGAATATTAATCAAGTTTTTCGGAAGAAATGGTCATAATGACAAATCTAAATGATAATGAGAACATTTGTTTGGATTTAATAAGGTGTTAGGGTTATAAATATACCAGTAATGTAAAGAAATTTGAACTAAGTTGAGATAAAAAATCTGATGTGGCCAGCACTTTACCTTCCGTCAGTTCTATGTATTTGTATAAATGTTATACAGAAAGTACCTTACAAAAGATGATATTTCTTGTACATTACCTTGTCAGTTGTATGTATTTTATACAAATTCCATACAGAAAGTTTGTAACAAAAGATCCTATATTTCCAGTAAAATTATAACATAAACATACTGTCAACTGCACTTGACACTGACACCTTTCAATCAGAATTTTCTTAATGTAGCAGCTGTTTCCAGAGTTATAGGAAAGCTGACTAATATATATGATATTTAATTTCTTTATAATTTTTTAACTCTATGTCCATTTAATATGAAGTATAAAATGCATTCAAATTGTATACAGAATAAATAATTCTTTATTATTTATAATAACATTAAATGTGAAAAAATGATATTTAACATCGTTTTTTCAAGAAAAACTGTTAAAATCTTAAAATGAGGGTACTTCCGATTGACCAATTATAACCAAAATCTAATCAGCTCTTCACATGGATGTAACGAAGAGGAATACGAAAGAATTATAATTTTTGGAATTGTAGTATTAGAATTATCGCATTAGAAAATTTTGTCACACACAGACACACACACACACACACACACACACACACACACACACACACACACACACACACATACACACACACACATACACACACACGCACATACACACACACACATACATACAGACATCATCGTAAAAATAGTATTATAGGGACCCTAAAACGTGCTTATTCATCAAAAACTCACCACCGAATTTTTTGACCAAAGACAATACCTTCCTTATCTAAAGGTGACGGAAGGTAAAAATATATAATCACAGCATTTTAGCCATATTGTGCGCACATAGGTAGGTACACTACCAACTCGGACGCAAAAGTCGAATAGAAAACTAGAATGGAAAAATGCGTTCTGTCCCATTTTTTCGTCCAAGTTGCTAATTTCATTTACATGTTACCAATTTAAAATCTTGACGTTTGATGTTTGATAAGATACATTTACTACGTTTATCTCGAAGTTTGAAGCCGCTTGAATTTAGTAAATCCTTTTTCAATCTTCGAAATAAACGATCGAGATTAATATTTGAAGCCGCTTGTAAATGTCAAGTCAAGTCTATAAAATAACAGGCTTGGACTTACGAAGCGGCTTGACTTCTGTCGAAATAAACAGTGAAGCTTCAAATAATGTAACTACGCATGCGCACATACGCGATATGTTGCAGTGCTACTATGCCTATCATTTGTTAATTGTTTGCATTTTACCTCATTTTATAAAAGTTGCGACATAAAACTTAATAAAGTTGACGAAAAGCGAAATATTAGTAATGAAGAAATAAATGTTTTTGAAAGAGAAGTCAAATAACTACATGACAATTTTTAGATTTTGGGGTTATATATCCAGGATGAAATTAGATCATATACCTCTTCCCGTCTGTCTGCATAATCGAGTATTTAACTATCTTTTTTTAGTCGAAACGAATTTAAAGAAGATTGAGAATAACTCAATCCGCTGAGATAAACCAATGCGATTTTTTAAGTCATAATATACTTGAAGCCGCTTGAATTATCGAGATAAACATAGTCATTGTTACTTTGTATGAGTAATTGATGTATTAAAAATAATTTGTATTTGGGGGCAGAACCCATTCAAATTTTGCCGTGTGGGGGCTCGAGCCCTGAAGCCCCCACGTAGTCGGCGCCTATGGAAGGTACTAGTTATAGCTGTGGAAGCGAATACTCGGTAGTTTTGAGGAGCATTGGGAAGCTGGAGTAAACGGAAACAGTATCGACGAGTGGAATTGGATACTCGGCTGTGGTGTTGAAAAATTGTGGCATCCAAATCGTCGGTGATAACGGATCGGAAAGTTGAATGTGATATAAATAGCGGGAAAATAAATAGTCGTGTTAATAAGCGTTAAGTAATTGATTTTTAAATTAGTGTTAATATGTGTTTAATCATAGTGTTAGATAAATTTATTCTTTCACTGATCTTTTTAGTATTTATTTATCGTTTTAATAAACATTTATTTTAGTTAACAATAATTCTCTGATTTTTACACACCAGTATAAATAAAACTTTACAATATTAAAATTGATACAACATAATATGCATACAGGGTGATTCATCGGTCTGTCCTCTCTTTATAACTCTTTTATTTTAAGTCAGATAGAAAAACTCTTCAAATATAATTTATATGATATAGTATTATCTATCTACGTACCATATCCATTTATATACAGAGTGCTCCATTTAAGCGCAACAATATGTAACTTTATATTTCTTAATGAAACATCCTATATTTATTTATTTATTTTGATTGTAAATTAGATTCCCTTTAAAAAAGTGTTAAGTAATAAGGGGTCTAAAATTATAAATTAAGAAGTTATTTACCTTTATTTGTTGAATGATTTTTCTATCATGTTATTATTATCAAAGTAAGCTATGGATAATTTGATCAATTGTTTCGAATTTAAACAAACAAGTTGTCCAAATACTCTTAGTTTAACATTGTTGATGTTGTGAAAATGAATAATACAAATTTTAGTAAAGATGAGATGGTTAATATAATATTTATAATAGAAAAATCTATTGAAGTTGAAGGACAAGTTTTCGAGCATTTATTATTATTTTACTTTTTTAAAGGGTATCTAATTTACTATAAAAATAAATAAATATAGGATGTTCCATTAAGAAATATAAAATTACATATTGTTGCGCTTAAACAGAGCATCCTGTATACAAATGCATATGGTACGTAGATAGACAATAATATATCATATAAATTATATTTGAAGAGTTTTTCTATCTGACTTAAAATAAAAGAGGACAGACCGATGAATCACCTGTATAATTTATTAGTAATAAATTTTTCAAATACGGTAAAAGAGTGTCTATTATAATAAATAAATTTAAAAAACCTGGCTTTAATCTTGTAAAATTTACTCATTAAAATAACATTTTGAAACTGTTTGTAATAGAGGCATTCGCACAATTTTATGACAAATTACTAGCAGTATTATTAATTACTCGTACAGGTAAGTACCAATTTAACCTTAGACCATCCAAAATAACAGTTATCATTGCTTCACTAAAAAATATGCCAAAAACTCTACATCAACGAAATGTGTCTATTTTTATTTTTTATGACATGCTGAGATGTTCTAGCGCCGGTTCGTTTTATGTAAATAACAAAAAAGGAAAAAAATATTGTGAAAAGAAATTTAATTACATTTTAATTGTACGCCGCCATCCTCCGGTTAGTTCCGGTGCGATTTGATAGATGGCAACACGGGCGAACATTCGTACTTGTCAGCCCATCGCTAACTTAGCACGAGAAAGAAATTGCCCAACATTTTTTCAAGAAAAAAGAAAGATAATACGTTATTTACTTAGTGATAAAAGAAGTTATATCTATAATTTTGTAATTTACTATACTCAGCATAAAAATAAAATAAATATACTATCAAGACAGCACGACACGATATCTATATAATGCGGGATGCTGGGTGTCACACTTTGCTTTATACATGCATTTTTTTAAAGTAAAATTCAAATATGGGTTCCATTTAAAAAAATCTGATGTGGCCAACACATAACCTCTCGCCAGATATTTTACCTGGTTGTACGCATAAAACGAAAAATATTTTTAAATACAAATACATTTATTCATGTCTCACTACAAAATATCCTGAAATTTTCTTTTTCTACTTTCTTTTTCTTTATATTCGTCATTTTTTCGCAAATTCCTTTTATATTCTTTTTTACGTATATTATTTTGCGTTGTTGACTTTTTTTTATTTTCATAATCTTATATATACAAATATTTTTGACAGAGGCATACAAATATTTTTGACAGTGACATTTATGTGTCAATTACAAACATTTGAATTTCTTGCCTTGTAGTAGTTTGATCTGAGATTTTTTACATCAAATTATTTTATATGCCTTTCTTTATCTCTAAATCTAAAGAAGATTAAGAATGAATTTATATTTATCGAATAAAGAATTTAACGTTCTTTAATATAAGTATTTACATAAATTTTCGATAAATAATATTTAGACGATTTTTTTCTTGTAACTACTACTTCCGGTTGTCCAATTGTTACCAAAACTGACTCGACTCTTCCCATTATTGTTAGATTGAGGAATCCGTAGTTAAAAATGTCTTAAGTCTTATAGTATTTGAGATATAGTGAATCCAACATCCACACACACACACACACACACACACACACACACACACATGCACGCACGCGCGCACGCACGCACGCACGCACGCACGCACGCACACACTCTCACACACACTCTCACACACACACTCTCACACACACACTCTCTCTCTCTCACACACACACACACACATACACATACACATACACATACACATACACATACACATACACATACACATACACATACACATACACATACACATACACATACACATACACATACACATACACATACACATACACATACACATACACATACACATACACATACACATACACATACACATACACATACACATACACATACACATACACATACACATACACATACACATACACATACACATACACATACACATACACATACACATACACATACACATACACACACACACATACGGACATCATCGTAAAAATGTTATAATCGGATTCTAGGGACCTTAAAACGTGCTTATTCATTAAAATCTGGATAAGCGATTTTTAGCATGAATATAATACCTCTCTTAGCGAGAGGTAAAAATAAAACTTTGTGTTATATCTCTGAAATTTATGGATATAAAAATTTATTTTGTACGCCACAAGTTAGGTAATAAAAAATCGAACTTCCTTATTAGGAACATTTTTCTAGATTACTAATAGTTTAGAAGTTATCTGAAAAAGAAAAATTCGACCAAATTCAGTTTTCCGCTATTATCGTAACGTATGCGAATTTTTGGCGAAACAAAAGAACAGCTGAGATGGCTCCCCATAGTTCCATTTCATTTAACCGACATTGTATCATATAGTTCTCGAGATTCCAATGATGGCAGCTCTAAATAGGACATACTGTATGGTATGACTAGCGAATGAAAGTTGACGTTTAAATTATTTTATAGATGTGCCTTCTTTTGAAAACCTAGAGAAGAATAGAATTGTACGAAATATTCAAGTATGAAATTTTTGCATGAACCCATTTAAATACTGGACTAGGAAAGCACAGAAATACATTACTATGTCTTGTTTAAAATAGATGGCCGACTAGGGTAAATGAATATCAAAACAGGGGTGCGTTAAATATTTTAAACATATTTCGTTTATGTTGATTATAACAAAATATTTTGATCTTAAAACTATTTAGTTTGGCAATGCTATGAATTAGGATAATTTTTAATTTCCTCTAACAGTAATTCCGACTCGAGGGTTGCTTACACATGAGACGAAACGAACTAGAATTTGCGGTATTAAATTTTTTAAATACATCCCTGAATCTTGTTGGTAAGGTCATTTTAAATGCCTCCTGGTATGTAGTACAATTCTAATCTTCTGTAAGAGAATACATAAGGGTCAGTTTCCTTTCAAATCAAATGTAGGGAAATGTTTTCAAAAGAAACCACATCTATTAAATAATCTAAACGTCAACTTTCATTTGCTAGTCATTCTATATAAGTGTATGGTATGACTAGAGAATGAAAGTTGACGTTTAAATTATTTTATAGATGTGATTTCTTTTGAAACCCTAGAGAAGAATAGAATTATACGAAATATTCAGGTATGAAATTTTTGCATGAACCCATTTAAATACTGGACTAGGAAAGCACAGAAATACATTACTATGTCTTGCTTAAAATAGATGGCCGACTAGGGTAAATGAATATCAAAACAGGGGTGCGTTTAAAATATTTTAAACATTTTTCGTTTATATTGATTACAACAAAATATTTTGATCTTAAAACTATTTAGTTTGGTAATTCTATGAAATAGGATTATTTTTAATTTCCTCTAACAGTAATTCCGACTCGAGGGTTGCTTGTACCTGAAACGAAACGAACTAGAATACGTGGTATTAAATTTTTTAAATAGATCCCTGAATTCTGTTGCTAAAGTCATTTTAAATGCCTCCTGGTACGGAGTACAATTCTAATCTTCTGTAAGGATACACATAAGGGTCAGTTGCCTTTGAAATCAAATATAGGGAAATGTTTTCAAAAGAAACCACATCTATTATTAAATAATCTAAACGTCAACTTTCATTTGCTAGTCATACTATATAAGTGTATGGTATGACTAGCGAATGAAAGTTGACGTTTAAATTATTTTATAGATGTGATTTCTTTTGAAACCATAGAGAAGAATAGAATTATACGAAATATTCAGGTATGAAATTTTTGCATGAACCCATTTAAATACTGGACTAGGAAAGCACAGAAATACATTACTATGTCTTGCTTAAAATAGATGGCCGACTAGGGTAAATGAATATCAAAACAGGGGTGCGTTTAAAATATTTTAAACATTTTTCGTTTATATTGATTACAACAAAATATTTTGATTTTAAAACTATTTAGTTTGGTAATTCTATGAAATAGGATTATTTTTAATTTCCTGTAACAGTAATTCCGACTCGAGGGTTGTTTACACCTGAGACGAAACGAACTAGAATTTGCGGTATTAATTTTTTTAAATGCATCCCTGAATCTTGTTGCTAAGGTCATTTTAAATGCCTCGTGGTATGTAGTACAATTCTAATCTTCTGTAAGAGAATACATAAGGGTCAGTTTCCTTTTAAATCAAATATAGGGAAATGTTTTCAAAAGAAGCCACATCTATTAAATAATCTAAACGTCAACTTTCATTCATTCATAAGTGTATGGTATGACTAGAGAATGAAAGTTGACGTTTAAATTATTTTATAGATGTGATTTCTTTTGAAACCCTAGAGAAGAATAGAATTGTTCGAAATATTCAGGTATGAAATTTTTGCATGAACCCATTTAAATACTGGATTGGGAAAGCATAGAAATACATTACTATGTCTTACTGAAAATAGATAGCCGACTATGGTAACTGAATATCAAAACAGGGGTGCGTTTAAAATATTTTAAACATTTTTCGTTTATGATGATTATAACAAAATATTTTGATCTTTAAATTACTTAGTTTGGCAATTCTATGACATAGGATTATTTTTAATTTCCTCTAACAGTAATTCCGACTCGGGGGTTGCTTACACCTGAGACGAACGAACTAGAATTTTCGGTATTAAATTTCTTAATACATCCCTGAATCATGTTGCTAAGGTCATTTTAAATGCCTCCTGGTATTGAGTAGAATTCTAATCTTCTGTAACGGAATACATAAGGGTCAGTTTCCTTTCAAATCAAATATAGGGAAATGTTTTCAAAAAAAAAACCACATCTATTAAATGATCTGAATGTCAACTTTCATTCGCTAGTCATTCTATACCAATAGTTTTGGACAATACTGTACTGTATGATGTATGTCTATTTGTATAAATATACTCGTACAAATAATTATTATAACTTGTAAAATATTATTGAAACTATTTAAGATTATTATCATACAAGATTAGATATTTATAGTCAAGCACAAGATTTCAAGATTAGAAATATTTAAAATAAAATAGCATTCATTCTACTTTAAAATCTTGTAAAACAGGTGCCCACATATACCGGCTTTGAAATTTTTTACTATGCCGTCGGTAGAATAATTCTAAATATTCGAATTTCGTTTCCCATTTCCTCGTAGTAACAATGGCATAAATAAACAAAGGGTGCGTTCTGCCTCCATCAATCACGGCTGTGACATAGACGTACGGAAGGCTTTTTGGGAGGGGTCTTTCTTCAGGTGGAATTTGGGTCCATTTATTATGTTTGGGTGGAAATTTACCTGAATTGTTCGAGCAAAACGAAGCGAAACTCGAAAAGGTCTGAGGAGTAGATTATCACACCCAGCGGGACACCGAACCTAATTCCCGGCTACAAGATCCCGACATTGCCAGGGACGTATTGGAATTATTTATGAATTCCCGCCAAATTTTATGGAATTGATACTTTTGAAATAGTATTGTTAAAGGAGAGACACTGGAAAAATGCTATAAATGCATTTTTTAACTAAAATTAAATATAGTACCCATCGTCCAAAAATATTTCACCAAAACGAATGGGGTCCTCCACCGTAGTAACAAATTTTAATAATAATAATAATAATAATAATAATTTTATTACTTCAACAGGTGTACAACCCAAAACAAGTAAATGATACAAAAGCGCATACAAAACAAAACATTCAAAATATTACATAAAATTTTTATCGAATTCAGAAGAGACATTATTGTAAAAATTACACATAAATAGGTGATTTTTACAGAGTAGGAGTTATGAACAGGAAGGTATGGTATGACTAGCGAATGAAAGTTGGCGTTTAGATTATTTAATAGATGTGGTTTCTTTTGAAAACATTTCCCTATACTTGATTTGAAAGGAAACTGACCCTTATGTATTCCGTTAAAGAAGATTAGAATTGTACTCAAAACCAGGAGGCATTTCAAATTACCTTAGCAAGATAATTCAGGGATGTATTTAAAAAATTTAATATTGCAAATTCTACTTCGTTCGTCTCAGGTGTAAGCAACCGCGAGTCTGAATTACTGTTAAAGGAAATTAAAAATAATCCTATGTCATAGAATTGCCAAACTAAATACTTTAAAGATCAAAATATTTTGTTATAATCAACATAAACGAAAAATGTTTAAAATATGTTAAAAGCACTCCTGTTTTGATATTCAATTACCCTAGTCGACCATCTATTTTCAGCCAGACATATTAATGTATTTCTATGCTTTCCTAGTCCAGTATTTAAATAAGTTCATGCGAAAATTTCATACCTGAATATTTCGTGCAATTTTATTCTTCTCTAGGGTTTCAAAAGAAACCACATCTATAAAATAATTTAAACGTCAACTTTTATTCGCTAGTCATACCATACTACAATTTCGAAAATTACAATTTTTCATGTTACACGTTTATATATTTACCATAGGCGCCGACTTTTGGATTTTCGTTTGGGGGCTAAAAAGGGGAAACAGAAAATTTATAACTAAAAACTTTATTTCTTAAAAATGGAACATAAATGAAATTGTACAAAAGATGCGAATTTATCGTAAGACTTATAATAACTACTTAATTTTTAAAAAATCTTGACTTTTTTAAATTTACGGTGAAACTGAACATAAGAAAGAACATAAATTTCAATTGTATGTATATTGAAAATATATACAGAGTGTTCAAAAATGCTCCAGGATTTAAATTATAGATAATTTCATGAATTTATCCATAATATATACAGGGTATCCGTCTATAAATAAACCAGCAAATATCTCGCTTATTATTACTTTTAGCGATTTCAACTGTATAACATAAATTATAATACGTTAACTCCTCTATAAAATTTCGGAAGTAGATCAATATTATTACTTACTTGTAATTGATGGCAACTTTTAATTTTCAAATGGAACTTTCTCTCTCTCTCTCTCTCTCTCTCTCTCTCTATATATATATATATATATATATATATATATATATATATATATATATATATATATATATACCGGGTGGAACATCATACCTGTGTACATAGGCGATTCATATGAGAAAAACAGTTTTTTCGTGCCCATTGCTCCCCAAATTATTTTAGACAAAAATGCTTCAAATAAATGTTGTAGAGCATAAAATTCTGCATCTAAATCAATAAACAGAATTACTTTTACATGCTTTGTAATGACACAAATTAAATAAGAAAATATTGAAAATTACGTTGAAAATATCAAATAGCCATGGAATTGAAACAAAAATAGAAACAAATAAATGTCTGACGTTTGACAGATAAATAACTAATTTGATGGTAAAATATCAAAATGAAAACATATGAATCGCCTATGTACACAGGTATATGTTCAAATTTGAAAAGTACATGCAATTTGCTATCCAACTGTATAAAAATCATATGTTGTATTATTAAAAAATAGAATGGTGAATGATTAAGGATTATTAGCGAAGTCCACTGTTTGAGAACAAAATCATCTTTATATCTACGTCACAAAATATTACAGCAATAACATTATTTTCTAAAAATACTAATAGCTTTCAATTTAGATGAAATTTCATAAAAAAAAATAATAAAGGACCCCATTCCTTAGGTTGTTAAAATTACACATGTGTCAAGTTTTGGATGTGACTTTTTTCGATATTATTTATTTATTATTACCGGGTCTAAATCGAATTATTGACAGCAATGGTAAATATTTCATGGGTTTGTCAAACTCTAGACATTCTTTGTATTAGTTTTTGTAAAACATTACAAGAAATTAATTTCCACATGTTTTGCAAATATTCTCGCAGTTAATTAATATTGGATAATCTAGTTTTTATCATTTGTCTCGTCACTTCATCCCATGTGACATATCTACGTCTACTTTTGTTATAAACCCACTGAATTATTTGTAAGTTACACAGTCAGTCCGACCCTGTAGTCGTAAAATCATGCGTAGTTCAATAGCACTGTTTCCGATTATTTTTTATGTTGTGTGACTGAGTATAAAAAGTATTCGCTTGATGGGACAATTTTAAATTTAAAGCAAAGCAAAATTGGATCTAACTATTACAATACCCATTCAAGATTATAATAGATAAAAAATTGGGTCTGTAGGTAATTTAAGAAATAATTACTGGTTTTACAAACCATAGAAATAGTAAACTTTTTGTAAAATTTCGAAAATATTTGCTACTGACTTGACCAGGTATAGTTTAATCATTTAAAAAATCTGATGTGGCCAACACAACACCTCCCGCTTTTTAATTTTCATTAATTTAAATATGTGTACATACTTACATATTTAGTTATACTAGAAAATCTATCAAAATCCATTCCATATAACTATGGTTCTATTTACTATTTTCTTTTTAAAACGTTACTATTATTAATTTGAAATGATTAGTTTTTTGACAGTGGCATTTATCTGTCAGTTACATACATTTGAGGTATGAACTGTCTAATCAAGTAGTTATGTTTGTTTAAAGCGCAGGCTCTGTGATTTAAATTATAGATTATTTTATAAATTTATCCATAAAATGTATAGAAAAAGTATTAATGCAAACTAATAGAAAATTTAATAATCTTTAATTTTTATAATAACATAAATCTCGAAAAAATAACATTTAAATGTATTTTTCGGAGAAAAACTATTTTGAGCTTCAAATAAAGTGCCATTTCCGTTTATCTGATTTACACCAAAATCTAATGACTTCTTTCCATTTTAGAATAAGGTATAAATACAGTGTGTTCAAAAAAATTCCTAACTCGGAGTAGGCTATGTACAAAGAAACGTATGTCAATTAATTAAATGTCAATTTGACATAAGATATTGTCAAAAATGTTTTGTAAAGAAATCAAAGCTTTTCTTCCTGTATCTTATTTTAGAAATGGAAACAAATTAGAAAACGGCGAATGTCAATATACTGTATCCTTCTTTACTGTCTTTTCTCTTTAAAATTACATTTCAAGATCAATTTTGACAACTTGACTTTTGAATTGAATAAGGATCAGACATACGTTTCTCTGTTCATAGCCTACTCCGAGTTAGGAATATTTTTGAACGCACTATACAAGGTTTCAAAATTTTCTGGTAGTATTTGAGTTGGAGCGTAAACAGGACACATACAGATACACACACACACAAACAGACTCACACACGCACACACACAGACATCATCGTGAAAATGTTAAAATTGGATTCTAGGGACCTTAAAACGTGGTCATTTACCAAAATCTAGCTATGTGATTTTTAGCACGATCCCTATACCTCCCTTACCAAGGGTAGTGGGAGGTAAAAAGTATAGATATACCTATTCAACTTTTTGATAGGTACATTTTGTATGTATATATTAGAAATAAATACGAACTATATTTTCAAAAATTTAATTTATAGAATGCATTTTATATATGTAGATGAAATGATGTAATGTACATACCGTGTAATGAAAAATCTGCATACCTGATGCTTTCATTTAAGAAAGCACAAATTTTCATACTCATATTTCACACGATAGAGTGTAGAACGAAATTTCTTTAAAAAACATTATGTACTTTCAAAATTGTAATTTGTAATATTTTTATAAATTACATTATTTAACATTGAACAATTTTCACTATATTTTATTATTTACAATTTGAAAAATTGTACAAAATTTAAATTTGATTTCTACACAAATATTCAACACATTTCTTAGAATGTAATTATATAATGTAAAATAAATAATAGTATATTATTCAACAAGCGTGTAATGAATACATTTTATCTACTACGTTTCAGTAATAAATTTCACTTTTCGGTCGGGATAAATTATAATATAATAATCATAATTCTTTATTGTATATAACTTATTAAGTATTACAATTGATATTTGATGAGGGTGAATCAGTTTTTACCTTTTACATTGTTTTTGTTACTTTACGTTGCGTTGATGAAGATGAGATGATAGGACAGTCACAAACATCCAAGCCCCTGGTGGGAATCGAACCCACGACCCCAAGAACCGAGCGGTGAAGGTCGCTTCGAGCGCTGCAGAAGCACACTGCCTCAATCCACTCGGCCACCGAGGCGGCTCGGTCGGGATAAATTCACAAATTTTGACAATTGAAAATAAATATGACATGAGATAAATATCACCAAAGTTTGTGATTGGCTAAGAAATAATGTAGTAATGATCGTAACTACAATATTTGCTGTGAACAGTGTAGTTACGAATGCTATAACATATGAAGAGGAGACAAAAGAATTGTGTGTATAAATTAACAGGATTGAGTAAATATTTTTTTAAATCTGTCTAATTATATATACGTATATATATATATATATATATATATATATATATATATATATATATATATATATATATATACCGGGTGTAGAAATGAAATGAAAAGTGGCGCATAGCGATTTCAATGTTATTTTTTTAATACTGCCATATCTCTTTACTTACTCATTTTAGCGCAAAAAAGGTAAGAATATAAGTTGTTCAGAAATTAAAAAAGCGTCCTATAAAGGTAACTTACTTACATAATCATACATATTTCACGAGATATTAATAAAATAATATTTAATGCTCTTTTAGAACATTTGTAAGTGCCTTGAAAAATAAAACAAGTAACCTGAATAAAATATTCACTTTAACCTTTTTTATTTGTTGTATAATTTCTTTTAGGTATAAACTCAATTTGTTCGGAATTTATACAAATATCAAAGTGAATATTTTATATATGTAACATGTCTCACACCCGTACTTTTTAAAAATCTGTTAAATATTAATAGAATTCGAGAAAAATCGCATTAAAACATCTATGACGTCACCAGTCTCTTGTGTTAAGTAATACAAGCAACTAGGAAATTTTATTCAATTTTATGCACTTTATGATATTTATAGCAATACTGTCAAATGTTCTACCGTCATTTGAAGAAATACATTTTATTTACTTTGGAAGTAAATTAATTTGTCGTTTATAAAACCGGTCAGTAATAAAGAGTTAAAATAACAATACCTGTATTTTTTAAATTTGTTAAATATTAATTTGTGACGTCACCTGTACAAATTAATATAAGCAATGAGAGAGAAAGAGATAGATTCAGAGCTGTCCTTTTCATTCTCGTTGCTTGTATTACTTAAAATAAAATATAGTAAAAATTGTTCAGTGTTTAAATATTAGGTCTGCTCGTTTCGCTACTCTGCGTCTACGGTTTACTAACTTTTATAAAACCATGGGTGAGTTATATTTTCTTTAAACTTGATCTAGGTTACATATTCCATTGCATATATACTCTAAGACAAAAATATACATCGTCATTACCGAAATCTGTAAGATAATTTGTTTAATAATCCAAATTCAGAAACTCGTATCTATATTTATTATTTTTTGACTCAGTTTTATACGATTACACGTGTATGTATATCATGTTTGACTTGATTGTTCTGTAATAGATTGTTGTCATTCGCAGAGTGAATGACAGCACTAAAAACGTCTATAAAACAATGGATTTTTAATGTGGTAACACATGTAAGTGTAATTGTAGTTAAACTGATTAATGGTAAACACAATTCCACTGCTAGTACAACATATTTTACATGAACTACAGTTTACCAAACACACACATCACTGAACAAATACAAAGTGATGTACTTCACTACTAAATGACATCTACTCAATAAACTGATATCGCAATGATGTAGACAAAATATTGATATTTTCTAGTTATTGAAATTTCAAATTTTGTTTTCTGATGGGGATTTCTAAAAATTTTATAGGTATATTTTTTAAATGTTAAACTTAATAAAATATTGGTCCTCCTATTTATTTATTTTTTCATCTAATTAATGAAAACAGACAAAAAATAATAATATAATTTTGGGAAAATGCTTGTAAACTAATAGCTCTAACAGGTCTCAACAGAAATATTGTCTCCAAACTAATCTGTCCTGCGCCTCCCTCTTCAGCCTCTCGTAGTTTTGTACGTCCTTAATTTCAGTTAATATTCGAAATTTTCGGTATACCATCCATTCTTAAAATATGTCCAATCCAGTTAGCTTTCCTCTTTCTTATTTCTTTCAAAATTCTTTTTTCTAATCCTATTCTTCTCAACACCTCCTTGTTCCTGACTCTCACCTTCCACCTAATATTCTCCAACCGTCGCCACAACCACATCTCAAAACTTTCTAAGTACTTTTTCTCCTTCTTCCGCAAGGTCCACGCTTCGCAGCAATACAGTACAATATTTCATAATATAAGACATTTTGCAAATCCTTCACAGCGTCTGTTTACTCAACTGACCCCACAGCGTTTGTATACTTAACTGCCCGGACAGAATTCACTCCTTTCAGTTCTCTTTCTGATCTCTCTTCAACTCCACTAGCTGATTCACTTCCGATCCAGTATCATCAACTGTTCATAGGCCACAACATCAACACCAATTTTTTATGAAATAAATTTAAATTATTAAAAAATATATGCAATAACGAATTAATACTTAGCCTAAAAGGTTTTACTGTTTATAACACTTGCCTACTGTTACTGGATTAATAATTTGAAACATATCAAAATTGGTTTTGTCGAATTTTTTTTCGCCCTGTATCTTCGAAACAAAGCGGCTTTTCAAAAATCATCAAAGGACAAAATCATCTTAGAATGGTCCAGGGAATAACCCTTTGAATTTTTACCGTATGTTTAATAAACACCCTGTACATTTACTGGGTGTTACAATACTCTTAAGAAAAACATATATATATATATATATATATACATATATATATATATATATATATATATATATATATATATATATATATATATATATATATATATATATATATATAGAGAGAGAGAGAGAGAGGGTGTTTCCTTTAAAACAAGCAGCGCTTTTTTGGGCGAACTAATGACTTTAGAAAAAAATGTTATATACAAGAAATGATCAAGAAAAAGGGGCTAATTTATTAATAATAACAAACCGAAAATTCGACCAGTGGTTCTCAAACGGCAGAACAAAATTAAATTTTTTTAAATGGTATCCTATATATTTTTTTGGCTCATTAGATAGAGAATTTTTTTCTGATTTCAACGATATAAATATGGTATAGGGTTGTATAACAATTATTTCGAGAAAAATGGTATTAAAAATGTTATTATATTACAATAGGCTATACAATACATACGTCTGTTGTCTAGTTACGCTAGTAGTAAACCCATTTTTTATTACATTATTTCTAGTTTTTAATACTATTTTTCTCGAAATAACTTTTATACAATCCTATGCTATATTTATATCGTTGAAATCAGAAAATAATATTCTATTTAAAGAACTAAAAAATTATATAAGGTGTCATTTAAGAAAATATAATTTTGTTCTACCGTTTGAGAACCACTGGTTAAATATTCGGTTTGTTACTATTGACATATTATCCCCTCATTCTTGATCATTTTTGGTATAATTTTTCTCTAAAGTTGTTAGTTCGCCCAAAAAAGCGTTGGTTGTTTTAAAGGAAACACCCTATTTATATATATATATATATATATATATATATATATATATATATATATATATATATATATATATATATATATATATATATATATATATATATATTTAAAATCATGTTACAAATTTTGCCATCCTTCTTTTTGAAGCATATAAGTATTGTATAAATATTCGGATTATTTATTGCTGGTGAAAACAATTTGGTGAGTTGAATTACACTGGCAAACAACGCTAATAACATGCCCTGCAAAAGAGCCAACAAAACTTTCAATTACTCATTGTGAGGGGTCAGGGTCCGATCTCAGGAACAATGTAAGTTAATTTAGAATCGCATAAGTATCTGCAGCGCACGGTGCACGGTGCGTGCTGTTCTGCAGTGCAGTCCGAGTCCGTGGCTTCGAGAGACAAGCGCGGGGATAAATGAACAGGTAATCGCGCTACGGACCTAACTATACTTGATTAATTGTGGCCACAATCTCAGATGCCAAGACGGAATGTGAGCGAGATTTTTAGCAACTATGATATGTGCTGGTCTATAAATGGAAAGCCTTAACCTTTGGCCTACCAAGGAAAGCGCAAATAATGGAATAAACTACGGAATAGAAATTTTAATAATAATTAGCAATGATCTTGAGACTAGGTATGTTAACTCGTATGTAATTTGTAGATTTAAGTACACTGGCTCGCGTACACCTTAAAAATCAAGTAACCGAGTTTTTGCAATTTTTTACCTCTCGCTAAGAGAGGTATTGGATTCATGCTAAAAATCGCTTATCCATATTTTAGTGAATAAGCACGTTTTAAGGTCCCTAGAATCCGATTATAACATTTTTACGATGATGTCCGTATGTGTGTGGATGCTGGATCCACGATTTCTTAAATACTACAAGACTAAGGACATTTTTAACTACGGATTCCTCAATCTAACAATAATGGGAAGAGTTGATTAAGTTTTGGTAACAATTGGACAACCGGAAGTAGTAGTTACAAGAAAAAAAATCATCTAAATATTATTTATCGAAAATTTATGTAAATACTTTTATTAAAGAACGTTAAATTCTTTATTCAATAAATATAAATTCATTATTATATCTTCTATAAATTTAGAGATAAAGAAATGCATATAAAATAATTTGATGTAAAATATCTCAGATCAAACTACTTCAAGACAAGAAATTCAAATGTTTGTAATTGACACACAAAAGTCACTGTCAAAAATATTTATATGCCATTGTCAAAAATATTTGTACATCATTATAAAGATTATGAAAATAAAAAAAAGTCAACAACGCAAAAGAATATACGTAAAAAATAATACAAAAGGAATTTGCGAAAAAATTACGAATAAATAGAAAAAGAAAAGGAAAGTAGAAAAAGAAAATTTCAGGATATTGAATATAAAGAAAATGTATGTATTGTACATAATTTATATTAAAATATCCCATAGATTTTGCAAATATATGTGAGAATTATTTTGTAGTGAGATATGAATATATGTATTTGTATTTAAAAATATTTTTCGTTTTATGCGTACAACCAGGTAAAATATCTGTCAAGAGGTTATGTGTTGGCCGGTTGGCCACATCAGATTTTTGGCTATGTAAATAATGCAAAAATTGACAATGTTTTCACCGTCATCACTATTTAATTTGATTTGGAGAAAGTTCTTCACTGTGTTTAATTTAGTTACTATTAAATTACAAATATATTCCAGAAAAATGAAAGACCAACCAAGTATGTTTTTGAATTTCTGTTAACTTTGACATCTTAATTGACACTAGTGACATGACAAGTTAAAAATCAAGATCGCCTCAATACAGCAAAAAATATGTGTACGCGATTTTTTTGCAAGCCAGTGTACATAGGAGTGAGGTTAAAACTGTATTTCATTAAAAGAAAATTATTTATTTCTAAAACTAGACTGTATGAAAGGGACTATAATTTCATCCCTCATAAGTTAGGCAATGTCCCAATTGTTCAAAGGAAGCAAAAAAAAATCTGATGTGGCCAGTACATTACCTTCAGTCAGGTCTATGTATTTTGTACAAATTCCATACAGAAAGTTTCTTGTAAGATTCTATATATTTCCAGTAAAGCTATAACCCAAACATATTATGTAAATTGCCCTTTGACACTGACATTTGTCAATCAGAATTTTTTTAATGTAGTAGATGTTTCCATGTTTATAGCACAGCTGGCTGCTTTGTGAAATTTAATTTCTTTATAATTTTTTAACTCAATATACATCGAATATGAAGTATAAAATGTAATCAAATCGTATAGAGAATAAAATATTCTTAAATATTTATATTAACATTAAATGTGAAAAAATGATATTTAACATTGTTTTTTCAAGAAAAACTGTTAAAATCTTCAAATTAGGGTACTTCCGGTCGACCAATTATAACCAAAATCTAATCAGCTCTTCATATGGATCTAAAGAAAAGGAATACACAAAAATTATAATTTTTGGAAATGTGGTATTGGAGTTATGCGATCCGAAAAAATCGTCGTATGTGTGTATGTGTAACGATTTTTTCTCCGTCGATAACTCCAACACTATAATTCTAAAAATTATAATTCTTTCGTATTTCTCTTCGTTACATCCACATGAAGAGCTGATTAGATTTTGGTTATAATTGGTCGACCGGAAGTATTTTATTAATTATTTTATTACATTGTACCACAAAAGAGCCTGTCTGTTCGCGAATCCTAGGGCCCGGAATCGATCCCCACCGACGCCAAAATTATTTCAATTTTAAATGGCACAGAAGTAACCCCTGTGGTATACTCTTTACGCCAGCATTGATTGCCTGCGTGGTAACGCCTAGTAAACGCCCTCATGGTACGAATATGTCATCATCATTATACTAATATCTGCGTATAAAGCAGACTGGCACACTCAGCAAAGGGTAATATGCTGTGATAATATATTTATTTATAGATTAATTTATGTGACTCCAATTATTAGCGAAATCCACTATTTGAGAACAAAATAAGCGTAACATGAAGTAAAAGAATGTTTAAAAAAATTATTACGGCTTGACGATACCTATTTTTCAATATAAATGAAGTTCCATAAAAAAATTTGTAGCGGCAATCTCAAAGGCTAAAATAAAATTTAAGTGACAATCCATTACTTTTGGTTTTCCAAGAAAATCTTAAAGAAAGGAAAACGAATTTTCAAAGAAAATACAGTATTGTTCAGAAATATATGTATACCTGATACCTGTTCTGGCACCATTGAATGAAACCCCAAGTTAGTGAGCTCTGTTATAGTGCTCGCTGCACCAAGCTATTGCTTTCAACTCAGAAAATATTGTTTTTTACACGAAAATTGTTAGAAATTTGTTTTCTTGGTAGGTACCATTTTATGTAATTTTTAATAGATTCACTATTTTCAGTACCTACTTAAATAAATTAAATACTTATAATTTGTATAAATATTTTTTAATACAAAAATTTAAATTGTTTAAATTAAACACAATTTATAAGTTTGTTGCATGTATACATATACTCTTATTGGTAATATATAATTAAGACCAAAACAATTTATTATATGCAAAATTTCATATATAATTATATTTAATTAGATCCAAAATAATATATATTATTTTGTGATAAATTTATTACCTTATTATACAAATAATTAATTAGGATGAAACATTAACAATTTATAAGTTACACACACTTTTGTTCATAGTACATAATTAAAACCAAAGCAATGTATTTTGCATTAAATTTATTATATTATAGTATTTAATTAAAATTGGATATTAAATTCCTTTGAATTTAAATAGTTCAATTTATGTTACTACAAATTAATATTATTAATTTATGTTTTATAAATACATATTTTCAATAATTTCTTCTTCTTTCTTTTAAAGATTAAACATAATGTAATAGATACAATTTGAGGAGGTATAAATATTGAGTCCTATATTATTTCAAGACAAAAAAATCTGATGTGGCCAACACATAACCTCTCGCCAGATATTTTACCTGGTTGTACGCATAAAACGAAAAATATTTTTAAATACAAATACATATATTCATGTCTCACTACAAAATAATTCTCACATATATTTGCAAAATCTATGGGATATTTTAAAATAAATTATGTACAATACATACATTTTCTTTATATTCAATATCTTGAAATTTTCTTTTTCTACTTTCCTTTTCTTTTTCTTTATATTGGTAATTTTTTCGCAAATTCCTTTTATATTCTTTTTTACGTATATTCTTTTGCGTTGTTAACTTTTTTTTATTTTCATAAAGTTCATAATGATGTACAAATATTTTTGACAGTAGCATACAATTATTTTTGATAGCGACATTTATGTGTCAATTACAAACATTTGAATTTCTTGCCTTGAAGTATCATATTATTTTATATGCATTTCTTTATCTCTAAATCTATAGAAAATTTAATAATGAATTTATATTTATCGAATAAAGAATTTAACGTTCTTTAATATAAGTATTTACCTACATAAATTTTCGATAAATAATATTTAGATGATTTTTTTCTTGTAACTACTACTTCCGGTTGTCCAATTGTTACCAAAACTTAATTAGGTCCTCCCATTATTGTTAGATATAGGAATCCGTAGTTAAAAATGTCTTAACTCTTATAGTATTTGAGAAATCGTGCATCCAACATCCACACACACAGACATACGGATATCATCGTAAAAATGTTATAATAGGATTCTAGGGACCTTAAAACGTGCTTATTCACTAAAATCTGGATATGCGATTTTCAGCATGAATTCAATATCTATCTTAGCGAGAGGTAAAAACACTGTTAACATCAAAAATAAAAAGTAAAAAAATAGTATGTTTGTTTAATAATTTTATTAAAAATGTGTTCTTATTTCAGCATCCTTTAAGAGTGATCTTATTTAAATTAAATGTAAAATTAGCGGGAGGTGCAAGAAGTTACTAGTAGATTTTATAAAACATAAAAAAATAATTGTGCTTTCTTCACTGATCGTTGAAATCTCCATTTACGCTACTATCTTAATTAAGCATTGAAGTCTCCAAGTAATAGAAAATTTTAAATATTTGTATAGAAATTTTTTTAGATGTATTTGTAAATTATTGCTAATAAATAAAAATAGATAAATGGATATAAAGTATACTCATTTCTCGGTGTAGTGATTTAAAAATGCTTAATGTTAAAAAATAACGTAAATTGCACAAACATATTAATTGTTTCGGAAACAAAAATCTTTAAATCTCCGGATGATTATTAAAACGTTTAGTCATCTCCAAACCTCCGATGACCCTTGCATCCCTCAACTTCCCCCCTCCCCCTTCTTCATCTCGTATAGATTTACGACACGAACCCCACACGGGTGATGGTTCCATAAATATTGTTTATGTTTAGGTGCGATTGTATATCTCAACTTGTCCGAGGAAGACAGGTAGACGTGGCAACGCGGTGTGCCCTGCTATTGGTCGCGCACGCCAGCTCCTCCCAGGAGCGAGTGCCGAGCACTCAGTCTTCAGCCGAGGTCCGCGCGGTCAACAACACAACTGAGACTCCGTCGACAGTGTTGTGTACGAATCAATGTAGTGATCGGGACGGGGATACGGTAAACAATACTAAAATTGTGCTCGAAAAGACTTGAAATATTTGGGATTAAGTTATAAAAGTTGAGGAAGTGATATAACCAACAAGAAAGTTTGTTTACAATTTGAAGTTCAACCAACAGTGGCAGTTTTTATTGTGAAAATGTGAGTGTGGGTGTTAGGGGCTACAAGAGTTGTTAAATAAGGGTGTGTGTTTATATATGTTGTGTGATTTCAGTGTCCGATCCTCCGGATCGTCTGAGGCTAGCGTCCGGCCATATTGCATACCTGTGTGAGAGAGAGCGAAGCCTTCCAGAGGCTGGACGGGTTTGTGGACGGGGCAGGAGGAGCAGTGGAATGCCAGCGTTGTTACCTGAGCTCGGCAAGCACAACGTGTAGTGTTGCTTCGCGATGCAGGTGGTGTTGGTGACCATGTGCAGCTAGTGCGGTATTAACCATGCGGTGGAGTGCGGGGTGGTTTGTGACGATCGCGTGGATGTTAACCACCGTTTATGGCATCACCACGCAAATGCAAAGTCGTGCCGTGGATACCCGCGTTACCCTCCAAGTGGCCGAAGGCCAACCCCGAGGGACTCCAGTCGGGAAGATTCCCACCAAGCCTGGCTTTACTTATCGTTTTAATGAACCTCCAAGAGAGTTTACTTTGGACCCTACAAGTGGAGAAATTCGGACAAATGCTGTACTAGACAGGGAAACGTTACTTCATGATCGTTATGATTTAGTGGTGCTTTCGAGCCAACCTACTTATCCAATAGAAGTGAGAATAGTTGTCATAGACATCAATGACAACCCTCCGGAGTTCCCTGAACCAAGTATAGCTGTGTCTTTCTCGGAAAGTGCTGCAGCGGGTACAAGACTTTTACTAGACGCAGCTACTGACAAAGATATCGGAGTCAATGGCATATCGGATGATTACAGAATCATAGCTGGAAATAAAGATGAAAAATTTCGCTTGGTAGTAACAGCAAATCCTACCGGAGAGACATCTTATTTACACCTAGAAACAACTGGAAAATTAGACCGGGAAACATTAGGATACTATGTGTTAAATATTTCTGCAAGAGATGGTGGCAACCCCCCTAAACATGGCTATCTTCAGGTCAACGTAACCATACTCGATGTCAACGACAACCCGCCTATATTCGACCACAGTGACTACACCGTGTCTTTAAATGAAAGTGTGTTACCGGGTACGCCTGTTCTTCAAGTGATGGCTACAGACAGTGATCTGGGTGATAACGCCAAAATAACATACTACCTCTCGGACACAGAAAGACAGTTCACCGTTGACCCGGAAACGGGAGTGATTTCCACAACCGAAGCGCTGGAATGTCCGCAACAAAACTGTCCGCAAACGCCGAAACCGTGTCCGAAGAGCTGCGTGTTTACAGTGTTCGCGCGCGATCATGGTTCGCCGCGGCAAGACGGTAGGACGTACGTTACTGTGAACTTGGTGGATGCAAATGACCACGACCCTGTAATAAGTTTTCGGTATTTTCCGTCCACTGCAATGTTTGCTACCGTCGATGAAAATGCTGTGAATGGAAGTGTTGTTGCCGCTGTATCCGTCGTCGATTTAGATGAGGGTTTAAATGGAGATACTGAAGTTAGAATAGTTTCTGGTAATGAACTGAATCATTTTCGTTTGGATTATACTCCTAGTTTTGATATTGTGCGAGTGCATGGTGTTTTAGATCGTGAAGAAATCAGTAAATATAATTTAACAGTTGTAGCTACGGATAAAGGTAGTCCGTCGAGGACAGCAACAGCGTTCCTCATAATTCATGTGAACGATGTAAATGACCATGAACCTGTATTTGAAAAAAGTGAATATTCTGCTATATTGAGCGAGCTTGCCCCGCCGGGAACCTACGTGGCTGGAATCACAGCCACAGATGAAGATACAGGAGTAAACGCACAGATATTTTATGCATTTGTGTCTGGCAATGAAAAACAATGGTTTCATATTAATTCCGATTCGGGGTTGATAACAACAAGGGCGGCTTTGGATAGGGAAGTTCAGGGAACTGTAGAGTTGAGAATATCGGCGAGAGACGGCGGGCCGAACCCTAAATGGGCTTACACTCAACTGAAAGTGACTATACTGGATGAGAATGACGAAGCACCTCAGTTTTCTCAGAGATACATCAATGTGAGTCTGTCAGAGAGCACTCCGCCTCATACTTTAGTTGCCATGCTCACTGCTGCCGATCATGATCAGGGCACAAATGGAAGCGTCACTTACTCTCTTCAACCTGGAGTTCAACAGAGATACCCTAATACATTCGCTTTAGACTCTTTAACCGGTCAACTTACAACTAAAACTCAGCTTGACCGGGAAACTATCTCCGATTATGAGATCCGTGTCATTGCCCGTGACCAGGGCGTGCCTCCGCAGTCTTCAACGGCTACCGTTTTCCTAAATGTATTGGATGTGAATGATAATAACCCTGAGTTCTACCCGCAAAAGTATTTCGTGCCATTGGCCGAAGACACAGCGCCTGGGACATCGGTAATAAAAGTTATCGCTACGGACTTAGACGAAGGAGAAAACGCGATAATAACCTTTAAACTGGAGAGCGGTGGCGACGGGTTATTTACAATCGACGAGTGGAGCGGAGTTATTACTCTCCGCGGCAACTTGCGCGGATCACAAAAACCAAACCATAAACTACGGATTTCTGCCAGAGACCATGGGGATAAGCGAGCTGTTGAAGACGCCTTTGTTGAAATCATAAAAGAATCTTACATGGAAGAACTCGAATTTGATACTTACGGCGGCTATGAATTCCAAATCACCGAAGATCACGATGGAAGATCTCCGAACATTGGCCGAGATGTAGGCAGGGTCAGAGTTCGGGGAGCGAGTGAATCATCCATTATGTACTCCATAGTTTTTGGTGATCCAAAACACAATTTTCACATCGATGAACATTCAGGTAAAATAACAACAGCGAGTAAGATTGATCGAGAGCAAGTTCTTACATACAGTTTGACAGTGGTTGCAAGGTCTGGACTGTCGTATGGTAAAACAGTTGTTAACATATCAGTATTAGATTTAAATGATAATCCACCATTATTCCTACGCGACCGCGATGACGTCAGAATCGCGGAGAATGCAGCAGTTGGACAGGAAGTTTATTTAGCACGCGCGAGGGATAAAGACGCCGGAGTGAACAGTAGAGTCACTTACAGCCTCAGCTATAATCCTGAGGAACAATTCAGGATTTCAGAAGCCACTGGAGTAATTTATTTAAACCGACCTATACGAGCTGAACCTGGAACTGTTTTACATCTTGAAGTTACAGCGACAGACAGTGGAGAGCCACGATTATCCTCGAAAAATTATTTAACTGTAACTATTGATGATGTTAACGACCACACTCCAGTATTTGATCACACGTCATATGAAACTTCTTTACTGGAATCAACGCCTGTGAATGATAGATTTTTCGCTCTGGCAGCAAGCGACGCAGATTTAGGCGCGAACGGCCGAGTCTCGTATTCAATAACGGAAGGCAACACGGAAGGAAAGTTTGGTGTGTTTCCAGATGGATTTTTGTACGTCCGCAGCCCACTGGATCGTGAAGAGAGAGATTACTACTCCCTGACAGTTACAGTGAGCGATTTAGGTAGCCCGCCTCGCTCATCCCAAGTTCCTGTAGTGATCCATGTCATCGATGAGAACGACAACGCGCCGGAGTTCACAAATTCCACCTTCACGTTCAGCATTCGAGAGAACGAGCCTCCGGATACGTTTGTCGGCAAGCTAACTGCCACAGACCGCGACATCGGACGGAACGCCGAGCTGATATTCTCTTTGTCTAACTCACAAAACGACTTTGCCATCGACCCGAAAAACGGTTTCATAAAAACGCTGCATCTTTTCGACAGAGAAGAATTAGTACAGACGACCGGACAGAGTTTTATTACACTAGAAGCAGCCGTGACTGACAACGGGAGCCCGCGGCTCCGAGATAAAGTTAAAGTGAACGTGTACATCACGGACGTTAATGACAATCCGCCGAAGTTCTTGCGCGCTCCGTACAAGGTGCAAGTCTCCGAAGGCAGCTCTGCTGGCACGCAGGTCGTTCGCATGTACACCTCGGACGCGGATGAAGGACTCAATGGTGATGTCTACTACTCTTTACTAGCTGGCAACGACGAGGGACGCTTCACCATCGATGAAGCCACCGGACAGATCAGCCTGGAACGATCCCTTGATCGTGAAACAACCTCCAGTTACAGCCTTACTGTACTTGCACATGATGCTGGCTTTTCACAACGTTTAAGTTCGTCTGCTACTGTCACTGTTGATGTATTGGATGAAAATGACAACGCACCTGAATTTATTCAAACAAATTCAAAAATATCTGTCATAGAAACTACTCCAGTGAACACAGAATTAATACAGTTCAAAGCGACAGATGCAGATTTGGGTATAAACAGTGAAATTACATTTTCAATCGGTACTGGTAATCGTCGTGATACTTTCCACATTGACTCAAACACAGCAACACTGTATTTACACAAACCATTGGATTATGAAGAATTAAATTATTATCAACTTAATATTACAGCATCCGATGGAGGTAACCCACGCCTCAGTACAACAATAATGTTCTCAGTAATTGTTGTGGATGCAAATGACAACCCTCCTTCTTTTCCAAACACTGCAATTGTACGTCAAATTCGAGAAGGCATTTCTGTCCATACTCCGATAGTTACAATAACAGCAGAAGACCCAGATTCGGGTATAAATGGCAAGGTAACATACACTATAAGTCATCAAGAACCTGAAGATGAAAGAAGACATTTTGGAATTAATCCAACAACTGGTGTAATACATACTTTATTACCTATAGACAGAGAATCTATTGATACATTTCGTCTTACTGTATTAGCTACTGATCAAGCTATGCCTGAAAGTACACGATTATCAGCTGGTAAATTAGTAACAGTTATTGTTGAAGATGTAAATGATAACGCACCTATATTTGTTTCAATGAATGCTGCTGTTTTACCATCACACAATCAACAAAGTTTCGGCCGAGATGGTTTTCAAATTATGAATGTTTTTGCCAGAGATTTAGACAGTAGTACAAATGGACTAGTAACCTACGAATTAGTCAGTGGCAACATGGATTTATTCCGTTTACACCGCAGTACCGGAACATTATCTCTCCGAAAACCAATCTACAAAATAGAATCTCGATACCAGCTCGCAGTAAAAGCTACCGACGAAGCTGTCCAAAGCGAACGAAAAAGCACTGACGCATATATCACAGTCATAGCAAGTGGTGACTCCGGAGGGCCTGAGTTCGAGTCCGAGGAGTTCTCCGGCAACGTGTACGAGAATGAATCGCCAGGCACGAGTATACTAACAGTAAAAGCGCGGGCATCGAGTGGTGAAGTGGAATACTATGTGACCAATGTGACCGGGTTAGATAAACAAGTGGACAGGTTGTTCGATATTGATACTCGGTTAGGGGTGTTGTCTACAGCGGTGCCACTTGATAGAGAAGCAGGGGTGGATACGTACGAAGTTGAGGTGTATGCTATAATGGCGAATGGACCACCGAGAACTTCCAAAACTAAGGTGAGTCAACGATTTTTCTTTATAATAACTTTAATCATACGAGTATATTTTAAGAATCACTAACATACAATAAAAAAAATAATCTATAAAGGTTATTACATATAAATACAAATACTTCAGTGAAGAGAGTATTTTAAATATAATGTTAAACAATTTTATTCAAAGCATTTTGAATATTCTACAAAAATATTTAAAAATTTTTCAATATCTGCCATTGATTTCAATAAATAATTTATATTTGTCTGTATGTATAATTCTGCCGAAGCTAATAGTTCGAAGTTTTGGATCACTCCGCTTCGCGTCGTGTTCCAAACTTCCTTCTCACAAAATAAAATGTCACTTTTAACACTTATGTCATACACTATTTTTTCTACAAACACATTTATTTTATTTAAATTTGTATTTGTAATTTTTTTTGACATATATCAAACATGTCGATTTGTTGTTCCATTCGTCATTACTAAGGTAATTTACTTTTAACACTTGAATTAAAATATCGCATTTTTAATTGAAGTATGCCGTGTTAAAAATTTAATTTTTAATAGTGTTTGTAGTAAAATCAAATTTTGAGTAAAATACAAACGAAAATATTATTTCATTTTTCATTATATACAATTTTTCAAAACTTGTAGGTATTATTTACATGAAATAAAATATTACACTTTAAATACTGTACAAATTATATAAAAATATAAATGAAAATGAAAAAACTTTGTAATTTACATTTACATACATAAGTATTTAAATACTACTGTAGTCTGTACACAATACAATTATAATTTTAAAAACAGTAGGTATGTCATGTCATATTCAGCAATACTATATTTATATAAAAAATATATAAGGGAAATTTTTTGTATTTTTTTAATGAGCCACCTCTAGAACTATCAGAAGTATGAAGAAGATTCAAGTGTCAATCAATATCTATTTTACTAAACAAATGTAATAATTAGAAAAAAATCTGATGTGGCCAACAACACCTCCCGCAATTTAATTTTCATTAATTTAAATATCCATACTTACATATTTAGTTATACTAGAAACTGTATTAAAATCCATTCCATATAACTATGGTTCTATTTACTATTTTCTTATTAAAACGTTACTATTGATAATTTGAAATGATTAGTCCTTTGACAGTGACATTTATCTATCAGTTACATACATTTGAGATATGAACTGTTTAATTAAGTAGTCGCGTTTGTTTAAAGCCCCTTACTAAGGATAGCGGGAGGTAAAATATGTTTTCGACCATTTCTCGAAATATGGGACCCAACATTTTTTATTAAATGAGAATATAGATACCTATACGTTTCATTAAATTTGAATGCAACGGCGACAAATGATTTTTTTTTTACATAAATGCATAAATAAATAAATGTTTTATCACGGAATATTACCCATTGCTGGGTGTGCCAATCTGCTTTGTGTAGATATCAGTAATGATGATAACATATTAGTATCCACCGTTTGGGCGTTTACCAGGAGTCACCTTACGGGCACTCATTGCTGGCGTGGAGAGTGCACCACAGGGTTCACTCTCGTGCCATTTAGAATTCGAAATGAATATAACGTCGGTCGGGATCGAACCCTGTTCTCCTGATTCGTGAACAGACACGCACATGGCCAAGAGACCCCATATAAAAACATGCAAATAAAATTTTACATTAAAGAAAGAGTGCCATGAATCGACTAATTTAATTCATGTTGTTTTTTGAAAGAAAAAAATTCGTTTCTTAAATTTTTTTACCTAATTTCTGCGGTTACAAAATATACGAAATTTAAAACTCTAAAATAATTTAGGAAGCAATTTGCAAAGAAAAACTGTTTTCCCATGTTAAACACCCATGTGCGCATATATGCCGTTCTATCTGGTATAGCATATTAAAATATACGAGTAATTTATAGCAAATGAAATAATATTTTTTTCCAACATAAATAAATATTTATATATTCAAGTAAATAAGGCAACGTATATAAATACAAGAATAATTTAGAAATATAACATTATTATATTTATTTATTTTGCAGTTTTGAAACAAAACATTAACTAGAATTTGTAAGAAATAATTCTAACTATTTGCAATTTAATACAATCGTACTGTACTTCACTAATTTATTTTTTACTGTACAATTCTTTTACTCTGATGAACAAATACTCGTTTTTGATTGGCTGATTCTGAACGTGAGAATTATCCATAAGCAATAAAAATTGATTCTGTGTTCGCAATGCCCAGGCCTCCTATGATCGCGGATATTTTATTATCATTATTTCTCTCCGATATTAATTGTAAGCTGCAGCAGTTTAAGAATTAATAAATTGTACTTCATGAAGACATCGAATATTCAAGTTTCCAATTACAAAATGCTAATGACACCTAAAAAAATATATTTATTTTAATCAAACAACTGTACATACAGTGCATTACTTGATCGGTGGATTTTAATTAGGAATCAATACATGATGTAATTGAAAAAAGTTGAACATTAGATGTCATTCGATTAAAAATTTGAGTTAATTTATTGTCGTTATTAAATTTATTTTCAATAAGTTTATTGCTAAATGCAAGTTTATATTTTCTTCACATAAATTTTGTTAATAATAATAAAGTAAATTTTACTATGATTATATTCCATGTGATACAAAAACAGCATTTACGACTGTCGTAAAGTAATAAATCACATTCTGATTATTTATTTATTCGTTTAATATTGTTTTTTTGATTATTGAAAATTTGATAAAATGTTTAAAGTAGAATTTTTGGATATGCTATATCTTGTTTTTAAACTAGTCAAAACTCATATGTACAGTATTAAAAAATCTGATGTGGCCAGCACATAATCTCTCGCCAGATATTTTAGGTTATACGCATAAAACAAAAAATATTTTAAAATACAAATACATATATTCATGTCTCACTACAAAATAATTCTCACATATATTTGCAAAATCTGTGGGATATTTTAATATAAATTATGTACAATCTCGTGTACACAATACATACATTTTTTCTACTTTCCTTTTCTTTTTTCTATATTCGTCATTTTTTCGCAAATTCCTTTTATATTATTTTCTACGTATATTCTTTTGCGTTGTTGACTTTTTTTTATTTTCATAATGATGTACAAATATTTTTGACAGTGACATTTATGCGTCAATTACAAACATTTGAATTTCTTGGGTGTTTCTCGGATACGGGATACCCCGATTATTTTTTACTTCCTTGTACAAAGTAAAGGAAGTATTGTATTCGCGAAAAATTTCGGTTTTCAGATTTCAACGGAAATATCCATTTTGACCATCCCTGAATCCATTCTGACTAATTTCGTCGTAACGTATCTCGCATAACTCAAAAACGGTAAGCCGTAGAAAGTTGAAATTTTGTATTTAGGACTTCTATAACATCTAGTTGTGCACCTCCCTTTTTGGTCATTACATAGTTTTTAGAAATGGTACTTTATTTGAAGCCTATAATAGATTTGAATGAAAAACTATATTAAAATATAATACAAAACTTTTCAAATTTGGTATATAGTATATAAGACTTTTATATCAATTGGAATAACATAGCAGATTTTGGTTAAAACAGGCTAACCGGAAGTGATATATTACCTGAAGTTGTTAACAGTTTTTCATGAATAAAATAATTTCATTTTGATTTTAGAAATAAATGCTTCAAATAAGAGTTTTAGAGAATTAAATTCTGCGCCTAGCACATCAAATATTATTAAATTAGCCCTTTGTATAAGCGAGAAATATAAATTAAAAACTTATATACTTTTTGGTTTTTGTGATGAAGCTTGCTATGGATTAGGACAAAAAATAACAAAAAATAAAAAATAGATGTCAAATTACGTCAAATACGTGCAATTTTATAATTGAGTCTATACTTCATATTAGTCTTGCATACAAGGAAGTCGTGTGGTGTCCACATCAGATTTTTTTATTATTGGAAATACAAGAAAATCATTCAAATAAAAGTTGTTGTTGTGGTTCTCAAACTATAACATAAGGTTATATTTTTATAAAGGGGATGGGCGGGCGTTTAGCACGGGCCCCAAAACTAAAGAAAACACTACATGTTCCGACAATAAAGTTTGCACCACGCGACGAATTAATCTAGACTCTTACATATTTACTCCATGAGTAACTAATGTCGTCTATCTAAAAACAAAGCGCTATCTTCAGGATAGGATTATCTTAGGGGTAGAGGGTGCATAGGATAGAGCATTCAAAATCACGAACGTATACACAATAATTTCTAAACCTAATGATCAAGAAATAAAAGTCGCGCTATCATAATACGATAAGAATTTCTAAACTGAATTTTGACTTAAATAAATAGAGTTAAAATATTATTATTGAAACTAAAATTTAGAAAAGTTTAGAAAAAAGTTATTTATCTGTTATTGCTCTTACCCTCGCCGTCGTACAGTATTCTAAAAGTATAAAATGATTGAAATTTGGAGGCCATCTGAGATGTGCTTGTGTTTTGCAAATTATTTTAGGCTACTGGATAACAGATATGTTTGTTGCGATGCTTTGCGTCTAAGGTTTACTGTCGCGTCTATACCTACACTTCGTATGGACGCGGCAGTAAACCGTACAGGTAACGTAGCGAAACGAACAGACCTATTGACAACAAAACTGATTATGGTCAAAATTTTGATTTTCATACAAGTTGTAAACTATCCTTGCAAATTAAATAAATCACAACTGATATTTTTCTAATTACAATACATAGTAATTATTTAAACACCATATGCACTATTTAAAAACAAATTTGAATAAACAATTGAAGTATATAGTTAGTTGTTTTATTGTAAATGTCTAATTTTTTTTTTGTTCTCAAGAGTACTTTATTTGAAACTGTCTTGAAGTAATAATTATTTAAAGTGTGTAGCGCATAAAGATGATTTTTGTAAATTGCTCTCCGTAAACAACAATTGAATGACTGAGCACATATTATAATCACGAATTCATTGCGCATTCGCGCGCGTTCTCATGTGCTCATTACATTGGAACATGTACGGTATTGTGCGTGTCAGCATTCCTCATACTACAACAGTTTTTACTATAAAAAAATCAACTATTTGTTTAGATTAATTTCCCATTAAGAATAGATTTAATCACCGGATTGCCGGACTAAAAATACGACAATACTCAGGGAAGATCAAAATTAGAATTTATATTTACTATTAGAACACATGTTAAACCTTTTTCAATGGGATAATTTACAAAGGATCGTTTTCATAATCAAGTTCACTTCAATAAACAAAATTCAATAAGTAATTTTATAACCGCAGAAATTAGGTACGAAAATTTACAAAATTGTTAAATATTTTTTTTTGTGCTTGGAAAGACATACAAGGGGCGATTTTTTTTATGATAAAAACACTTTCTTTAATAAAGTAATCTAAATTTATTTTAATTTGCCAAATCTGTCAATATTTTTACTATTATCGCAGCTTCGTCGCAGCTATTCAAATTGGAAAAAGGAAAATGGGGAGTACGAATAAATGTGAAATGTAATGTTAACCGCATGTGCAACAGATATGTCTTTCCACCCAGTATATAATTGGTAAAGGAAATATGATGTGCTCTAGGAAATATTGAATTACTACAGGAATTCTTGGTATCATTAGAAAAATTCTGGTATTATTTACAAAAATACAAAATTCTTAACATAATATCAGAAAAATGTTGGAAAAATTTGATATTCGGTACAATATTTAGTTATTTGTGTATCAAAACTGTAAAAGTGACCTTTTTTGACTGAATCTGAAGTTTTTAGCCGAAGCCAGTCAATCATTTGTGGCTTAAAAAAAGAACTTTTTAGCCGAGTTGCACACTACATTTATTAAACTACTATAACAAAAAAATCTGATGTGGCCAACACCAAACCTCCCGCTATTTAATTTTTATTAATTTAAATATACATAGTAACATATTTAGTTATTGTGGAAACTGTATTAAGATCCATTCCATATGACTATGTTTCTATTTATTATTTTCATTTTAAAACGTTACTATTATTAATTTGAAATGATTAGTTCTTTGGCAGTGACATTTATCTGTCAGTTACATACATTTGAGGTATGAACTGTCTAATCAAATATGCTCTGTTCCATTTAAGCCATTCAGTAGATGGCACTGGCAACAGCGCAAATGTGAAGTAGCCGAAATTACATTGGGTGCACATGTCTCTAATTTCAGCCAATCCGAGAGGTCAAAACTATTCCCTATGCTCCGCAATACTGAATGGCTTAAACGGAACAAGGTATAGTTGTGTTTGTTTAAAGCGCAGGTCTGTGATTTAAATTACAGATAACTTTATAAATTTATCCATAAAATGTATAGAAAAAATATTAATGCAAACCAATAATAACATAAATTTCGAAAAAATAACATTAGGTATTATTCGAAGAAAAACTATTTTGAGCTTCAAGTAAAGTTCCATTTCCGGTTATCTAATTTACACCAAAATCTAATGTCTTCTTTCCATATTAGAATAAAGTGTAAATACAAGGTTTAAAATTTTTCTAAATGATAGTATTTGATTTAGAGCGTAAACAGGATACACACACACACACACACATCATCATCATCATCATTATCATTATCATTATCATCATCATCATCATCATCATCATCATCATCATCGTGAAAATGTTAAAATCGGATTCTAGGGGCCTTAATCAGTCATTTGTCAAAATCTCGATATTCGATTTTTAGCACGATCCCTATACTTCCCTTACCAAGGGTAGCGGGAGGTAAAAAGTTATAAAAATTATATTTTAGAAAATAAAATAAATAATTAATTCGTTGATCAGCAAAATGAGCAATATTCCTAATATTACGTCTAGAATTTATGGAACTGCAAGTAATATAACAATTAATTTATTTATTATTAAATAAACGAGTGACTATAGCGGCTCTAAAGTAAAACCGGCTGTAAAGTAAAAGCGGCTGTAAAGTAAGCTGTAACAGATGGCAAAAAACTTTATGGTTGGCAAAGAATACGTAAAATTATTTATGTAGCAGAAATATTGCAGAAAAATATAAAAGTATTTCGTGGGAAATATTAGGTAGGAAAATTGTGTAGTACAATAGTAAAGATAGCATATAACTTTTCGGTACAACGCTTATAGCAAGCAAAAGAAAACTGTATACTCTTCCTCGTTACAAACGAGTTCCAAATGTATTGAAAAAATTCTCAGGTTTTCTCTGAAACAATAGTGCCTTCTATCCTCACTTTATTTGTATAATTTGTGTGGTTCTAATTGGTTAGTGAAACACTCTGCACTACACATTGTTGTGGCATGGGATCAGAGAACACGCGATAAAGAACGGCCAGTGTCCAGCATGTAATATAAGAACCTGTACCATCCGCATACATCTGTCTTTGTCTTACCAACGTGTGAACCGTATACTGTATCTCTCTCATAACGTGATAGCCACGCCCAGTTGCCATTGAAGATCAAAGTAATAAAGTATTTTGTCGGATTATTTATCAGTCTGCTTTCAAAAATGAAACGCACTAATCTGCCTCATTAAGGTAACTGTAATCATTCATACAATAATAATGATATAATTGAAAATTATATATTGCTCGGGTTTGCTCTACTAATTTATAGGGAATTTGTTTAGTGCAATTTAATCGATTACCACTACGTCTAACAACTGTAATTTCTAATGTCCACCTGTCTAAAATCCATTAGCTTGACAACACTTCCCATTACTATATAGTGTGATTCATAAAAATAAGGACAAATGGCTAATTTCTTTATTATTAATTTTGGACCTAAATTACAAAGTTGGGGGTCAAATTTCACTTTTTGGTGTAAATAATCCTGAATTCTACTTTCAGTTTCCCCGGAAGTAATATCATTGTTGATTTTTTGAATGCAATGATATATATTTATACTTGTATTTTCTGTTTTTTTTTTCATCAAAAAATAAGCCAGTAATGTTTTAAAAAAATTATGGAACATTATTGCGTTAATGCCATGGCAGTTGTACCTTTTTTGTATAAGGAATTATTTTGACATTTTTCTGATGTATCATTTGTGTTTGAATATTTCAAGCAATTCGAAATTCGATATGCCTAAAATTCAATAAAGAGTGAAATTAAATTAAATTTAAATACAAATAATTGTTTTTATTATTATAATCATTTGGCAGTTCAAAATAACTCTGATGCTTTTGTCATATATAATATCAGAATGCCCGTATTCATAAAAGTCAATATAACGCTTCGTATAGCAAAACGAACCGTAATAATTTAACATTCGTTAAATATAACAGAGTATTCACAAAATTTAAAAATAAAATATAACGCTTCGTTTTGTAACGACTGATTTCAATAATTCCTATTGATATTTGATATTAAATACTACTACATCAGGTCAAACAAATATAAAAAATTATGTGTGAAAATTTCAAATTTGACACTGACATTTGTGCAAGTACGAAGGGTTTGACAATATTTTGTACATTTTGCGATTGTAAAGATGAATCAGGTGAAGAAAATGGCAAGGGAAAAGATATTTGTCATGTGGACATTGATATTCTACCAGATTTTATAGAAGAAAATGTTAATAGACATGTGAAAACTGATTCAGAAAATATGAAACTGTAAAATGATGTCTGGAAAAAAAATCACACAAAAATTCAATGCTGAAAAATGTAAAGTTATGGTGATATTTGGTAATAATATTGAAGAAGCAGATGATGATGATGATGATATCGATAAGAAAGATTACATTTTCCAGTAATTTAGTAATATCCTTAAATCATATAACTAAACGTATCTTATGACAATTGTAATAAATTAAAATGTGCACTTGATATGTCAATGTCAAAATTACATGCATCGCATGGAATTTCAAGAAATGAAAAAATTCTTATTTAACGCGCCGTTATAAGTATTACAGCCGAAATTCGAGTCGTTAAATATTACGATGGATTTTACGGTTGTTATGGATAACGAATGTTTATGAATAAAAAATTTGCTATATCACATGCATTTTGAATATAACGAAGCGTTACCCTTGTTACGGACTGTTATGAATACGGGCATAAGTGGTAAATTTATGCCGGAAAAATTTTCAGATTGCTATGAGAGCCGTTTGCCTAGCAATTTATTAAGTGGCATTGACAAAAAAAACACGAGTTGTCAAACGAGTGATTTTTGATCAATGTCAAGAGATAAATTGGCAACAGCCAATACGAATGGTATTCTGGTGACTATGTATTTCCAAAATAAAAATCAGGTAATCATTTATATATATTTTTTTCTTGACAAAAATCTTCTAATTTTTATTGTGTTTTAACGTTTTAAATAGATTCCTTACCGAATCGACTCGTTTTTAATAAAATTTGCTAACAGTGAAAATATACACACTTTGACAGGTATGTAAACAATATGTTTCTAACACGTCAAAAAATAAATATACGACATCTTATTGGCTTAAAGGGTGCGAATTTTTTTTTGTGACAGTGTTTTGTCGAAATGATACTTGGTAACTAGGTAGAATCCTAAATTTGGATCAACTTATAAATTTATGAGTGAAATAGTCAGCTTTAAACGGTAACGTATTTCGGTTTTCACTTCATATGCCGCGGTGATGCTGACGTATTAATTTTCGCGCCAAAACTTTAACAATTATTTTATCCCTTATTAATCATTCATATTAAAAATTACTTCTATATTTTTTAAAATGAATAACATAAAGAGATTGGACGAGTCTATTACAAATGAATTTTGGATGCCCAAAGCAACTAAATAAAATATTATATTCAATTGTTTTCTTTCATAGATCTGTCCTTGTACATAATTCCATTGTCGAAGCATCAAAAAATATTAGTTATTAGTTATAATTATTATATTATTAATTATTATTAAAATGTGTACAATCGTCATCAATAAAAATGTTATTGTTTCTCATGAGTTTATTGTTATTTATTAACAAATGGCAACTATTGTGGCACAGCGGATTAATTAATTATTTGTAATAACAAATAAAAAACTAAAGGGAGATTGTAACATAGTGCTGGTATGGAAACAATTATTCTAATGTTGGTTAAATATAACGCAGCCATTCAAGCGTAATGTGCATTTACACATGAATACGTACACTCGGTCATACATATAGATTAACAACCACCAGTTATATTTTGTTTACTTATAGATTAGATATTATTAATAATAGAGGTTAATCTAACTTAACCTAAATATTAAGTATTATCTAGTTCGTATAAAACAAAAATTTAATCTGAAAAAATTTACAACTTAGCTGTGCTGTTAAACATAGTACCTATAGAGGATAGAGAGAGATAGAGAAGGTGGTGTTCATCTGGGGGATTTTGAAAAGCACGGACTCGCAGTATAAACAACTGATTAAGGATGATTTCTCATTTTCTGACAGTTTTTAGATGATAATGATTTTTTTCATAGTTGCCTTTAATTTCAAATATTTCAACGCTGACGTCACAGCTTCACGGATACGGCTGTCAAGTTCTACCGGTTTAGTTTAGAACTATTTAATGAACCTTTTGGTATTTATGTTTTATTTACATAGCTTCTATTGCACTTGTATTTTTAAAGAAATAATAATCTTCTTTCTTGTATACTCTGCTATTACCTGTCACAATTTTAGGTTAGATTGTTGTTTTGTATTTATAACGGCTAAAGGTACGGTTTCGCTGGCGCTGTCGGCGGCCGCAGTCTGCAGTAGCGGTCAGCAGCTACGGTTTGACAGTACCTACAGCCAGGGTAGCATCAGGGTGGTTTCGTTGAACGCAGTCGGCCGTCGTCAGTTGCAATTTAAACTTCAGTGAAAATTGATTCTGATGAATTTCGTTGCTTCATGCTCGAGGAAGAAGAGGAGGATCACATTTTAGAAAATTTTACAAGAAAAGCAGAGCCGTCTGATTTGTTCCATACCAGAAAATGAAGGACTTTATTCTTTGTTATAATATGACTAGCGAATGAAAGTAGACGTTTAGATTATTTAATAGATGTGGTTTGTTTTGAAAACATTTCCCTACATTTGATTTGCAAGGAAACTGACCCTTATGTATTCCGTTACAAAAGATTAGAATTGTACTCAATACCAGGAAGCATTTAAAATGACCTAAGCAACAGGATTCAGGGATGTATTTTAAAAATTTAATACCGCAAATTCTAGTTCGTTCGTCTCAGGTGTAAGCAACCCTCGAGTCGGAATTACTGTTAGAGGAAATTAAAAATAATCCTATTTCATAGAATTGCCAAACTAAATAGTTTAAAGGTCAAAATATTTTGTTGTAATCATTATAAACGAAAAATGTGTAAAATATTTTAAACGCACCCCTGTTTTGATATTCAGTTACCCCAGTCGGCCATCTATTTTCAACCAAACATAGTAATGAATTTCTGTGGTTTCCTAGTCCAGAATTTAAATCGGTTCTTGCAAAAATTTTATACCTGAATATTTCGTTCAATTCTATTCTTCTTTAGAGTTTCAAAAGAAACCACATCTATAAAATAATTTAAACGTCAACTTTCATTCGCTAGTCATACCATAAAAGCGATGACTTACAATTTAGACAATTTTTTTATTAATATTTTATCTTCGTTATCAGTAAATTTGTGCGTCATTTTTACATAAGTACCAGTGCATCCGCGGTCAGACTGCTTTTGAAGCGATAGGGACGGAGCAGCTCCGCGGCTGGCAGTATTCGATTTGAACCGCACCACGCCAACGAAAAACGAAATCATGTAGGTTTATACTGGAGCAGTCCAACAATGCTGACCGCTACTGCTGGCAGCGCCAGCGAAACAGTACCTTAAAACGAAAATCACGTGGAGCATAAATGTGTATGAGTAATGCTTTGTGTCGGTATGAAGCTGTGACATCACGAATTTCAAATTATTTTATATTACTATATTTATAATATGAGACGAATTTGACGATTTTATAAAAAATCGACATTTTTTTTAAATGACCCCATTGTACGCATGTTTTATTTGAAGTATTTTCCTTCAAAATAATCCCTAAGTAATAACAGAAAAAAAGTGTTTGTCAACTGCTCGCTAATCGTCCTTAATTAGTTGTCCACATTAATGGCCATGTTTGTTAGAAATGCATCTTTATTAAGGTCTATTTTATAAACAGGCTTCAGCAACATTGATAGAAAACTATATTAATAATAATAGAATACACATTAGTAACTATTCCTATAATTTAAATAATAATCTTATAATGATTTTCCAATTAATATTTTTCTATGCCTATGGTGATTTTACAGGGCGTAATCCTTGCTTATGTCATGTAATGATCAGATTTGCAAGATTAATCAAAGGTTAGCTTTAATTAACATATGTAAATATATACAATGATTATTGTTCCATTATCTATCATTAAATATTTTAAGTTTGTTTAAAACATTAAAGAACAATGTGAATTTTCTAGATATAAAAATTAGTGTTGCAATGCATTTGCACGCTGCGTACGTTCACTTTCAATAAATTATTAATCTTTTGTATCTATTATGCATTCTAAATTTATTTATAAAATTGTAAAGAATGAAATATATTACATTAATATTTATACATTTTCTAAATACATGAACTCTTGCAAATTTATTATATTGCTTATTGCTTTCTTTCATTACTGGTAAGGCGGTCGGTTATTTACTCACCAAACTATAAACACATTTCTTATTTAAGATTTATAATATTCTTAGAAACAACAATAAAATTTACTAATGCCAAAGCCAACTAATCATATTTATTCCATTTCGGTGTCTTTATGACTCTATAAATGCACTGACAACACGTCGTTAAAAATATTTATAAACAAACTCTCTCTAGAATAACCTATAATCAATTGACAAAGATAAAACAATTCTAGGCAAATGCTCACCCAATCACACTTAATCTCGGTTCATACTAGCGGCCAAAGTTTTTGGGGCTTTTTATTTCTTTAAGGCGGTATTACTGCTTTCAAAGCTTGTAGATGAATGACATATAACGTCAAATTGCTGGCAGTCAACAATGAATTTTCATATGTGAAGTTAAACTGATAAAAATTAAGTCATATTTTTGACGTCGCATTTTAAAAAAAATGTAATATAAATTATAAAATTACCGCAATAGAAAAAATCTGATGTGGCCAGCACATTACCTTCCGTCAGTTCTATGTATTTTGTACAAATTTCATACGGAAAGTTCCTTGCTAAATTAAATATTCTATTTCTTGTACATTACCTTCCGGCAGTTGCGTGTATTTTATGCAAATTTCATACAGAAAATTATTATTTTGTGACGTTTTCTATATACAGTGTAATGTATCTGCAAAAATAAAAGATTTATTATTATTATTATTTCTTGTACATTACCTTAAAGCAGTTGTATGTAGTTTATACAAATTCCATACAGAAAGCAAAAGATCCTATACCTATTTCCAGTAATATTATAAGACAAACACACTATGTCAATTTCACTTGACACTGACATCTTTCAATCAAAATTTTCTTAATATAGTAGCTGTTTCCACAGCTATGGCTATTTTATGAAATTTAATTACTTTATAATTTTTTAACTCTATATTCATTTAATATTAGGTATAAAATGCAGTCAAACCGTATAGAAAATAAAATATTCTTTAATATTTATAATAATATTAAATGTGAAAAAATGATATTTAACATAGTTTTTTCAAGAAAAACTGTTAAAATCTTCAAATGAGGGTACTTCCGGTTGTCCAATTCTAACCAAAATCTAATCAGCTCTTCGCATGGACGTAACGAAGAGAAATACGAAAGAATTATAATTTTTAGAATTGTAGTATGGAAGTTATCGTAGACGAAAATTTTGTTACACACACACACACACACACGGACACACATACATACATACACACACACACACATACAGACATCATCGTAAAAATAGTAAAATCGTATTCTAGGGACCCTAAAACGTGCTTATTCATCAAAAACTCACCACCGAATTTTTTGACCAAAGACAATACCTTCCTTACCTAAAGGTGACGGAAGGTAAAAATAGTATAAAAAACATATTTCAAAGGCGTGTTATCTGTGTTATCGCACTCGTCCTTTGTAAAACTTGGACTCGTGCGTTAACAGATTGCGTTATGGAAATTGTTTTTTTTAAATAAGCTGTTAAACAATTTGACAAGTAAAACTTTTACAGTGTAACTCAGCATCGGCGGTGGGGCAAAGGCCAACATTTGCAGTAAAGTTATAACACAAACATACTATATCAATCGTACTTGACATTGACATCTGTCTATCAGATTTTTTATAGTACATTAAAACACAAGTATCATAAGGCAATCTGTTAACGTACGAGTCCAAGTTTGGAAAACGAGCCGCTAGGCGAGTTTTACAAAGGACGAGTGCGTTAACAGGCCTTATGATACATGTTTTTTATACTATTTTTTATATTGAGGTAATTTTACAATTAGATTTTTTAAAAAAAGGACTTGTCAAAAGTATGAGTTGGTGTTTTTTTATCAGTTATGTTGGTAGCGCTTCCCGCTAAAAATTGAAATTTCACATTGTGATTTTGTCTGATTGTTTACATTAAAACATTGTATCAAGCATTATACAATTATAAAAGAGGAAAACCAATACATTCAATGAACTCCAAGGTTTATTAATGAACCATCCTGATTTGAGATATCGGTGGTTCGTGTTGGTTACTATTATAAATAAAACTTGAATATGGGATTGAAGGACGTTATGTGGACCATCGAGCACATATAAATAAAACTCTTTAAGTAATGAAATACTTTAATGAACAATTTATTATTTATTAATTACTTTCCACTATTTTGTCAACACTCACTGCTCAGTTGCACAGATAACGGCAACAGCTGTTCTTACACTTTTTAATACAAAACATATATGGCATATATTCGATAGTTCGCCACAACGTGGAACTGGAAATCATGGATTAAAACGTCAACTTTTCATATTTGTTTGCTAGTAGCCGCCACAAATTGAGTAGACAGTGTCAACATTTTCAAGTAACGTGCATCATACATTTCATAACCTGCATGGAATAACAATACATTCAATTCAAAATTACATTACCATAAATGTAAATTGTAATAAATAAAACTTACCGTTTTAATTATTTTGACAAAGTAAACCTGAGCGCATTGTTTCGTGTTTCATAATTTTTTAGTTGAAATTTTAACTTCACAGATTCGTATTCTTTCTTAACTAACACAGCTATAGCTATAAATTTCTTTTCTTTCTAGTCCTATCACCTAGAGAAAGGATAAAAATCCTCAATTAGAAATAATATTTTAACACAAACAATTTACCATTTTGAGGTTATCTGTCAGTTATGAAAGCATGACTACCATCTCTAGAATACAAAAGGCGCCAAAAACAATACGTTTATAGATTTTCTAAACGTCGTGTTTTCAGTGAAAAACAGTGCTTTTATAGAAACATAAGAACACCGAAATAGAAAAAAAATTATATTAGCTGTTTCCAGTGTTATTGCATAGCTGACTGCTTTATGAAATTTAATTTCTTTATAATTTTTTATCTCAATGTCCATTGAATATGAAGTAGGTATACGATAAAATGTAATCAAATCGTATAGAGAATAAAATATTATTTAATATTTATAATAACATTAAATGTGAACAAATGATATTTCACAGCGTTTTTTCAAGAAAAACTGTTAAAATCTTCAAATGAGGGTACTTCTGGTCGATCAAGTATAACCAAAATCTAATCAGGTCTTCATATGGATGTAACGAAGAGGAATACGAAATACTTAATTATAATTTTTAGAATTGTAGAACATACACACATATACACAGACATGCAGACATCATCGCAAAAATAGTAAAATCGTGTTCTAGGGACTCTAAAACCTGCTTATTCATTAAATACTCACCATCGAATTTTTTGACCAAAAACAATACCTTCCTTACCTAAAGGTATGACGGAAGGTAAAAACGAATACATGTTATTTTTCTTACATATAATTAGAATGCCATGAGAGAAATACGTGAATATTTTATGCGCGTTGATATGTCGGTTGACATTTATCATCAGTTGACAGAAGAAAATATTCACGCCTTTTTGCCAAAGCACTCTAATTCTATGTAAAAAAATTAACATGTATTAATTTTTTTCATCCGTAGCACTCTCATTATAGTCATATTTTAATCATGTTATTATAAAACTTTATATGCATATTTCTTAAAAAAATCTTTTTCTACAGTCTATATATAAAGTAGCCATTTGCGCTCTCTTTTGTCAACGCAAAATGTCACTTGCCGCTCATGCGCGACAAAGTAGAAAAAACGCTCGCTGTCCAAATTTCTAACTATACAATATTGAGAAATGTCACTTGTCTACATTCTTATTAGAAACGTGTAGTCAGGAACTAATGACACTGTAGTTACACATTTACCACCTTCACAAGTTAATCTGACATATAACTGCTCTGTCGGTATATTATATAACCAAACAAAATGCCGCACTGCTGTGAAAATAAAATATGGCATTTATTTACAAAAACGAAAGTATGAAATGCTTAGATTAGATTGAAGCTATAGCTCAAGAAGAATGAAAGGTAATGATAAATTAAAATTAAATATAAAATAAATTGTGTGAACAGTTGTTCTGCCACCTGCAAAAGTTTGGTGTGAACGCTCCCAGTGGACATCCACTTTTCCACTGCACTAGTTTAATGTACTTGAAACAAATAAATTATACAAAACTTATAATATTCATTACAAAATTGGCATTATGGGGTCTCATGGCCGCGTGCCTGAGTGTCTGGTCGCGAATCTGGGGAACCGGGTTCGATCCCGACCGACACCAAATATTTCGAATTTTAAATGGCACAAAATTGACCCCTGTGGTGCACTCTCCACGCCAGCAATGAGTGCCCGTGAGGTGACGCCTGGTAAACGCCCGCACGGTACAAATATGTCATCATCATTACCGATATCTGCGTACAAAGCAGATTGGCACACCCAGCAATGGGTAATATGCCGTGATGATATATTTATTTTATTTTATTTAAAATTGGCATTAATTTTTTGTGAAAACGAAAGCCAAAACAATACCTTGAAGTCATATTTGAATACGTTCCTATCCTCACTGCAAAACTGTTGAGTAGTACTGTAAGTACGAAGTGTACGTTTTATAATTTTTTTTATAGTGGCGGACTGTAGAAAAATCTTGTGTGTGTTTCGAGCGCAATGGACATTGTCGATTTCAAGAGAATCCCGCGCTCCTTCGTCGCGCGTCAACAACCTCTCAATCGACAATGTCCCATTTTGCGCTCTTAATACACAAATAGCTATTATGTGAGAATATGAAAATATTATATCATTGGATTCAGAATAAAATACTCTGTCTAAAAAGTAAATAAAAAATATATGATCCCATTTTAACAAAGTTGGAACCCACAGTTTGTAAACCACTGATTAAAAAAAATACATTACGCTCATTAAAATAGTGTAGTAAAATAGAAATTGTTTGTTAATTTAACCGACGTCGTAGCTCTTATCGTTCTTGAGTTAGCAATAGTGTACTACGTAAAATGAACACCCTGTAGATCACATTATAGGAAAATTTTGAATTTACTCTCTATACTAAACAAACTAAAGTGTTATCTTCCTCCATATATTATAATATGTGAACATTTTAAATTGGCGCATGAGAGAAAAAATGCCTTTGTTGAAAGGTTTAATTGTGAAGGTTGTTGAGCAAGTACAAAGACAAATGAAGAGTGGATGGATGAACAAACATCGCCATTGTTTGCAATTATACGTGCTGGGTAGATAAAAACACGTCTTGGCGCTACTATTTAGTACTAACTGCTCATCATATTTTAGAGGTTTTTACAGAAGCCGCGCGTTTCGAACGTGTTATTCCCAAGGAATTTTCACCGAAACCATCACGGACTCTTGCGTTTTTGCCAAGATTAAAATAGCTACGTTTCCTTAAATGCGTTAATTTGTTCATATTCTCAGTAAAATCAATAAGATTTATTTTATGCTCGATTTTATGTACATATAGGTAATTAGTTCAAAATTGGTCAAAGAAAATATCACAGAAAAAATCTGGTGTGGCCAACACAATACCTCCCGCCATTTGCAGCCCGGGTCACACAAAAGATTAAGTTAATCCTTATTTTACTCTAATTTTGACAGTTTATTTCTTAAAATTTAAAATATAGTCTAATCTAATCCAAGTAACTACCTTTTTTTTAAACACCTCAACTGTATTAAATCAATTACAGAGTGGGTTCACATTCACACACATCCATGCCTTAGTGGGATTCGAACCCAGAGCCCCGAGGACACTCATGACATCAGGCGTTGCTCTAACCATTGAGCCATAATAAAATGAAGATTAAATTTTAAATACCGGGATACAATAGAATTCACTAATCCAAAAATGAGGATTAGCTTAAACATTTTTATGAATCGTTAATTTTTATTAATCTAAATACATACCTACATATTTACTTATTCTGAAAACTGTATTGAATTCCTTTTCTGTTGTTCTATTTACTTTTCTCTTTTTAAAACGTTACAAATATTATTTTGAAATGATTAGTTCTTTGAGAGTGACATTTATCTGTCTGTTACATACATTTGAATAACTGCGTTTTGTTTGTTTAAAGTGTAGGCTCTGGGATTTAAATTATAGATAATTTTATAAATTTATCCATAAAATATATAGAAAAAGTATTAATGCAAATCTATAGAAAATTTAATAATCTTTTTTATAATAACATTAATCTCGAAAAATAATATTTAAAGGTATTTTTCGAAGAAAAATTATTTTGAGCTTCTAGTAAAATGCCATTTCCGGTTATCCGATTTTCACCAAAATCTAATGGGCTCTTTCCATTGAAAAAAAGTTCAAAATACAAGGTTTCAAAATTTTCTGAATGGTATTTGAGTTAGAGTGGAGGATCCACACATACATATACACACACACACACGCACGCACGCACGCACGCACGCACGCACGCACGCACGCACGCACGCACGCACGCACGCACGCACGCACGCACGCACGCACGCACGCACGCACGCACTCACGCACGCACGCACACACACACACACACACACACACACACACACATACACACATACACACATACATACACACACAGACATCATCGTGAAAATGTTAAAATTGGGTTCTAGGGACCTTAAAACGTGGTCATTTACCAAAATCTCCATATGTGATTTTTAGCGCGATCCCTATACCTCCCTTACAAAGCGTAGCGGGAGGTAAAAAATACACTAACTTGTTTATTTTTAATGCGCACACACGCAAATACAGACAGATATCATAGAAATGTTAAAATCGGATTATGGGGACCTTAAAACGTGCTTATTTACTAAATTCTTCATGAGATTTTTAACCTGATTCCTAACCACTCTTACCTACAGTGGCGAACGGTATATATGAAATATATAATTATCAATAACTGTTTTGTGCCTATACATATACCTATAAAAATGACATTACTCATACCCATAAGTATACCATCAAAAATCCAGGGATTTATGGTCCTTAATTTCGAAAACAATATTTAATGGATGGGAACTAGTTGATCGCAGAAAGGTTAACTACAATGCAAACAGAATCAATAATTTAAGATCCAAGATTAACATTTATTATAGACCTCAACTATGTGTTAAACTATATATGCACCAGTCAACGACCTGAGATTATATCCGAAAAATAATCTGAATTATTTATTAAGCAAGCAAAAATGATTTTATGTATAGTAACTCGTTAGGACCTCAGGCGAAGTAAGAGCTCATGTTAAGAATTTCGTCAAGCGGTTGTTCGGGACTGGACTGTAATTTCTCAGATACGTTTAAACCCTCAGGCCGGATCTAATATGATGATTTGAACCCACGAAAAGATGCGCCGTTTTACGAGCTTTCTACGCTTTTCTTTGCGAACAACGCAAAACAAACTCGAAGAAATTGTTACAATTTGAAACCTGCAGTGTCAACAATATTTTGTCTTCTCAAACTATTAGGAATTTGTAGCTCTGTTAAACTGAAAATGGTTTTGATTTGTTGCATGTTTGTTTTAATAGTCACCAACAAATAAAATAAATTCATGAAAAATAGAATTTTTGGAGAAACAAAAGCACATCTCCGATGGTTATATCACTTATCTCAAAGGCGCACCAGATGAGACTTTAGAAATTCGGACATCTGTATTTAGGAATGCAAGCGTCGTTGAAGCCACCAAAATTAACAAATTAAAATGAATTGGAGTATGAATCAAAATTGTCAAGAATATTATTGGATTTTTTCAGGAATGGGGCAAATAAACGCACCTGAAAAATTGGATATACTTTACTAGGGTGATTATAGATTGCCGCCCGATTTGTACCTGTAACAAAATTTACTTTTCTAAAAATACCTAACGATAGAAAGACCTTTTGATAATCCCTTCTAAAAGACTTGTCTAGCCATAGAGAAAAATTTTCACATTGACCTGTTTTAGTTATTTACGTTATTATAAGGCTGGGTAGTGAGTTATTACGGTACGAATGAGAATTTTACGGACCAGACGACGAAGGAGCCAAGTCAGGAATTTCGACATGACTACTGTAATACTACTTCACGGCCGTATGACGTACAACGTCTACGTGTTTTAAAATAGTATATTCTATAACTAGTATGGAATAGATAAATTCCGCGCGAGCGTAGGTCGAGCCGTAGGCGAGGTCTACGGTTTCGCGAGTGGCGGAAATACTATTCCATATGAGTTTTAGACTATACTTTCTCTAACACTATTTAAAAAATATATTTTGCTCATCACTAGACATTTTGCAAAAAAATTATAATATATTATTGGTATGTTATAAAAGCAATAATTTTTATTTAACTTACCATGTAAAATCTTGAAAACGTGTAAAACGCCTTGTATAATAATATTTTGTAATCATTTCTTTTATAATTTGACAGTTAAGGCAGTTGAGATGACAAAATAAAAGAAACAAAGCACCAAGCAAAGCCGTCTTGATTTTGAAAACAATTGCGTTTCCCATGTATTTTAAATGGGTGAATTAAAAAACTAGTGGTCTGTGACTGCCTATTACGGAATATTATTCCGTAACAGTATGACAAAATGTCCTCATTCTGTAACAGTTTTCGGTTATAGAATGTATGAATTCCATAGTAGTGTTAGAGAAACGTATATTAATACGTCTTTGAATTTGTGACATTTGTGTGTAATTGTTTTATTTGAATTATTTGTCTTGTTGGTCAAAAATTACACCTGTATATTGTTTTGGTGATATTTGTGATTTGTTGAGTGAAATTTGTTTAAAATGTGGCGAGGCTACGATGAAACTTGTTCCCACCAAATTGTCAAAAAAGAATACTGGTTATTTCGTAGTTTGTAGTTACAAAACAAACTAGTCCTAAAGTTGGAACATATAATTAATCTATACGAGATGACAGCAATGACAACATATTATTTTTATAACAAAATTTAGTTATTTAAGTTACAATAATTAAAGATTTAGCCCTAAAATTTGTAAACATTTTGCTAATTCTTGTGTTGAAAATAGTCTTAAATTGACATATTACCAGAACAACTCCTTTTGCCGGTTTAGGTCAGCAACAGCGTAGTTCTGGATAATTTTGAGTTCTGTAATACTAGTCATATTGGACGGAGGTACGAAAAATTAATTCAGAACTGGAATGGAGGCTTATATTTTTGACGGATTGATTTATTACTCCGGCTTATTTTGAAAAAAGTATAACTAGCCAAAAAAATAACAAATGACAATCGCATTTTGTTTGTCAAGTGAAACTGCGCTATACCTATAGGGTGTCTTACAACTCGCGCCCCAGAGCGAATGAGGAAACACGAGACTGCACTAGGATGTGTAAAAAAAATCTAGCTTAAAAGATATTCGAGAAAAGACGTCTTAAAATTGACCAATCAGAGACTTACACCTTTAACGTGTGTTTGCCGTAATTTTACGTTACTAAGGTTTTATACAAATCAAATCTTCTTTAAAATGTGTGGGCGACTGTAGTTTTCGAAAAATGTCATTATCAAATTAAATTTGACAAGGTGAATAAAAAAGGCAAATTCTTACCATGTATTCAGCCGCTGACTACTTAGAAATGATTATAATTTTCGGAGAATGTGGACGTAACGCCAGAGAGGCAGCACAAGTCTATTCGGAACGTTTTCCGGATAGAAATCTTGTGGATCATAAAGTGATATTGAGAGCCATCGCAAGGACGCATGAGACCGGTCAAGTTATGCCAGATCAAATGACAATAATATTTTCGTTTAACACATTTTACACAGCTGCTACAACACGTTGCACTGTACGATATAAATGATGATCTCGGATGACACCTTCGCTAACCTAAATTTGTTGACAGTGAAAAGTCAACTTTTATGTGTCAAAATTACAGTAAGTCAAACAAATCTTGTAACTCACTAGTAGTATTTAAAACCTAGCAACTAGTTTTATTTTGTAATAATATCATCACACCTCAAGATATCCTTCTGGGATTGGTGGATTAAAAAGTCTTGTAACTCCGTTATGCAAACAGCCGCAAATTATTTTCTTCTATTTGTTGGCAACCTATTGTCGTCGGCAAGTGTCAGTTTCGTCTGGGGCGCGAGTTGTGAGACAGCCTGTATACTCACAAATTATCTAAAGCTCGAAATACTTAAAATTTTGCTATTTTTGCAAGACACAAGCAACGTTCTTATATAACAACACCCTTGCCTTGTTGTGAAATTGTATCATCTGTTTACTTGTTTAAAGTTTATAGAACTAAACTGATCTAGCTGTAGTGATAAACTACATAATGTATTTGAGGTTCAAGTAAATTTGCTTTTCTTCTTAGCAGATAATGAATTCTTCGTTCATGGGAATTTGTTGAAAGACATGAAGTATGCATTGTTAAATATCTAGTAATGTCCATAGAGTTTGAAAGCAGATTGCGTTGAGGGCAAAACAGCAACGCACTTAACCACAAACATTAACCGCAGTTAACTGACTTCAAGTCAAATATTTCGACGTAATTATACTGAACAAAACGCTGTAGCTTGAAATACTAATATTTCAAAGAAATTAGAAATGCATGTGTTTGACATGCATGGAACATGGAACATATTTACATGTTCAAGGTCTGCAGACCTCACACAAGATCCGCTAAACATTGCTGGCTTCACCGCAAATGCAGCCATAGAATTTTTATTGCCGTGCGGTTACTAATAAGTCATAGAATAACATTGTCGGCTAAAATTTTAAAAAAATACTCTGCTTATTACTTTGTATTACATATTAATGTCTATATTTCCAGGTTCTCTATATTTTATTCATTCTAATTCCTTAAAATCTCTTTATATGTTATCTGGGTTCTTTATTTTAGTCAAATATAAGTACGTATGTATAATGTAAACAAGGATTTAACGATCCAATATCCCATATAGTCCAGTCATTTGGTAGTTTTAGATGGAAAGTTTAGCGCAAGTTTAAAATTGGTAGTCTTATAAGTCTGAGGTGCTCTAACCGAATTTCCATTTTGCGACCTTGTATCGTCATGGGAAATGCCGCTATTTTAGGTAAAATGGCATCAAAAACCGGTTTTTCAAAAATATCTCGTTACCTGTTGATTTTTGGAAAAAATAGTTATGTACAAAATTGTCCTACGGAAAATTTCCGATAATTCATGTCTTATTAATTTTTTAGTCAGACGAATAGTTTCGTCGTACGATCGCCGTGAATTCAACAGCAACACGTGCTTTGGTAGAAAACATTCGACGACGCGTTATACAGGCTGATTCATAAACAGTGTGCCAAAATAAAATCATATATTGGGGGAGTCATTTTGAGTAAAAAATGTTATATGAATGTATTCCCGGAAACTTTTGTTACAGATTACAGCCACATGTTTATTAATAACTCTGGTAGGTACAAGTTGCAATAAAATTTAGCAACTTGGAATGAAGATACTACTTATTTATATACATATTTATACTTTCTTTTGTTTATATATCTCAACCAGAGGCGTCTCATATGGGGAAGTATTGAATGTTTTTCATCGTTATCCATTTCTTTATTTATTAACATTTTTTTATTCTTACTTATAAAATATTACATACCCTGTAAAGATATACGAGAAAGATACTCGTGCTAAAACTTGATAAACGCAGTAGTTTTTGAGATATTTTAAAATTTAGTAAAAATCAAGTACCCAAAATATTTTGGTAACAGTATAACGCGTAGTCGAATGAATAAGACATAAACTACTGGAAATTTTCTGAAGAACAATTATTATGTACATAACTATTTTCTCGAAAAATCAACCTGTAAAGAGATATTTTCAAAAAACCGGTTTTTCCACCAATTTTTTTTGCCGGTACAAGGTCGCAAAATGAAAATTTGGTTAGAGCACTTCAACTCATGACTACCAATTTTCAAAACTACCGCTAAACTTTCCAAGCAAACCCTTTTCTGAGTACCCAATGATTGAATTGGGTAATATACTGGAGTTTTTTCTGACTTTTCAAACTAGCTCCGGTATTATTTTTCATCCTTGTTTGCTATTAGACCTGCGCATTAAATACATTTGTTTCAAATAATTATTTGTATATTAAGGCCGCGAAATCATTCTTTAACAATAACATCACCTAACGCACAAAACTGGACCCTAGTTTTCCAAGCATGAATTTTGTGCTAGATAATGATGAAGTGTTTTTAAAGATATTGCGTAAACCACGCCTTTTTGGAAGTTAAATTTTTTCTAAACGATCCCGCGTTCGGGGCTGTATTCACTTTCTTATCTAATAGCACATTTGCGATGTATTCTTAAAAGCGCACCAGGGGTACGTTCTAAAACTTTACTTTGGAGTGTGGTGTACGGATTACAGAGTAAGATCACGTGATTAATAATATCCCTTTATTTTGGAACGGCATCGAGAGTAATACGCTTGTCAAATTGATCAAATTAATTTTTTTTTGTTATTGTAAAGATGGCAAATAAAAGCTCTTTACTATAATCTTTTCGTCTTCTAGGACGCCAACGTATTTACACTCTTCTAAATTATTATCCATTGTATTGGTTACTTTTTATACGAATTACAAAATGTCATTCTCGTCAAACCGTACCAAAGAATGTTGGAGTAGGTTCGTTCTCTCCTATATAAGTAGGGTACGTAGAGTAAACTCTGGAGTGTACACTTTTAGTTTTGGAACGTCTCGGGAATAAGCTAAAAGAGTATGCTCTTGGTTTTTGAAACGATATTAAGCGTAGTCTATATTTAGAGTAAAGTTTTGGAACGTACCCCAAATGTTTTATTTAATCGTATCTCGTATCGTAGCTGCGTTCAGAACCAAATAATTTCAGTTGTCAATTTGAATTTCTACTTTAGATTTGTTGCATTCAAAACATCATGTAATTTAATTTGACACATGCGCAAACTATCAGATTCTGCCTGCGTATATTGTGTTTTTTGTCACATTTCTGCACACATTTGTTTATATCGAGATTTTTGATAGATGATAACTGAAGCTGAAGAGCTTTTTTGTGATTCATTTCTAATGTTTCATAATAACCTCCAAATAATGACAACTCAGCTTGGACAATTGACGTTCAGCAACAGTATGCGTAAAAAATAGTGAAAGTAAATAAAGAAATAAAATGATATAATTGAAATACTTCGGAAATAAGGGGGTTTTTGTTTTAGCAGCTCGTCATTCATATGAAATCCATACATATTATTTTGATTGGCGACTCAAAGACAACCTACAAATATATAACGAATACCGAGTTAGGGGGATGGAGTCCATTACCAATGGAAGTAGATAAATTCAAATAGCAGACACGTGGCTACCAATCCAGAACTGCAATTCTCAAACAGTTTTTGATACAATTGTAAAGCATGTAGACTTATAAAGTTTGTATATTAGAATTAATTTATTTTTTATAATTATAATTTAAAAATAGCATACATTTCAAGAACATTTTGGATCCACGAAGAAAACAGTTTTACATAAAAATTTGTATTCGTGGCGTCACATCTATATTTTCAAACTTCGGGGGACCATACCTCGCTTATTAATAGGAATTTTTTCACCGGATTTTCACCAATAGTCTTAGTTTTACTTATACTTTGTGATAAAATTATAAAAAAATGGTGGAATCCCCTATTGAAAAGCTTGGGTGCTGCAAGGTTGGAATTGGAAAGTGAAATTATGTTGTGGTATACAGGCACATGTACCAAGCTTTGACGCAAAGTAAAAAATTCAGGCGGGTGTTTAGCACGCGCCCCAAAACTAAAAACACTACATGTTCCGACAACAAAACACGTCTGCCAGACGCGACGAACTAATCTAGACTCTCTACATGTTTACTCCTTGAGTAACTAAAGTCGACTATCTAAAACAAAGCGCTATCTTCAGGACAGAATTATCTTAGGGGTACAGGGTGCATAGGCTAAGGCATTCAAAGTCACGCCCGTATACACAATAATTTCTAAACCTAATGATCAACAAATAAATGTCGTGACTATCATAATACGATAAGAATTTCTAAACTGAATTTTGACACTTATAATTTAAATAGATAAACAGAGTTAAAATATGACTATTGAAACTAAAATTTAGAAAACTTTATGAAAAGTTATTTATCTGTTATTACTCTTACCTTTGCCTTATTACCGAAATTGACATTATTGGTTATGAACTCCGCTTTATAGTTTTTGACTTCCAGAAAACTAAGATCGGGTCATGTTTGCAATAGATCTTATAGGTCACAGTGACAAAATTTACTAGAGCTTAAAGCTTTCAATTAAATAAAAATACAATATATAGTTTTTGAGATCCCAATGGTCGCCTTCGAAATCCGGACTACGTGACCATCCAACAAGTGGGCTTTGGTCTTTTAGAATAATCTTCTTATTCTTTGTTTGTTGGTTTTGTGTGAACCACACTTGACACAGCGCAGCGTCGGAGCTCTCCTCTTCTAATTAATAATTCAAGAGAGCCTTAGGTCGTACGATACAAGCTGAATATCAAATATTAATAGTACCTAATATGTCTGCTTGCCCCCTGCCGTCCGGCCGGGACACTGATGTGAATTTATAGTGGGTTCTCCTGCATTACCATATAACAAATTGCTATTGCGTTTGCCCGCATTTCACAGACCCAGTTGCGCCTAATGAAGTTAGGCTCCGGTTTTGTAACTAAAATCAAGGGCCCAGCGGTGTTAATTAATAATTTACTACATTAACTTAATGAACGACTTTTAAACCTCGAATTTGTTAGTGAAATTTTTCAATGATAAATTCGTTTCGACGGTTAGATCAACTTGTTTGTTTAATGAAAAAAGAAATCAGTTCGAAGATTCTGATATGAATGATGTGTGAAATTTTGTGTAACTGTTTCGGAGATTTATTTAAAGTGTCATGAAATTCGTTATAGAAGCGACGAAATCATTTATTTACACATAATATGCATAAAATAAGTATTTTTATTCTACAGTATACACTAACAAAACGAATAGAAAACAAGCATCTGAATTAATAAATAAAATAAATATATCATCACGGTATATTATTATTATTATTATTATTATTATTATTATTATTATTATTATTATTATTATTATTATTATTATTATTATTATTATTATTATTATTATTATTATTATTATTCGTGTCCAAACGATATACATCATATAAACAATTAATACACCGATGCAGGACAATCTGGAGGGATTTCGTGGACAAGGTGTACATACTACAAGTTTGTTAAAAATCATTGAAAAGGATTTTTTTTTCTAAAATAACTGATTTACAATATTTATTTAAAAAAATCTGATGTGGCCAGCACATAACCTCTCGCCAGATATTTTACCTGGTTGTATGCATAAAACGAAACATATTTTTAAATAAAATACATATATTCATGTCTCACTACAAAATAATTCTCACGTATATTTGCAAAATCTATGGGATATTTTAATATAAATTATGTACAATACATACATTTTCTATATTTTCAATATCCTGAAATTTTCTTTTTCTACTTTCCTTTTATTTTTCTTTATATTCGTAATTTTTTCGCAAATTCCTCTTATATTGTTTTTTACGTATATTCTTTTGCGTTGTTGACTTTTTTTTTTTATTTTCATAATCTTCATAATAATGTACAAATATTTTTGACAGCGGCATACAAATATTTTTGACAGTGACATTTATGTGTCAATTACAAACATTTGAATTTCTTGCCTTGAAGTAGTTTGATCTGAGATATTATATATCAAATTATTTTATATGCATTTCTTTATCTCTAAATCTATAGAAGATATAATAATGAATTTATATTTATCGAATAAAGAATTTAACGTTCTTTAATATAAGTATTTACATAAATTTTCGATAAATAATATTTAGATGATTTTTTTCTTGTAACTACTACTTCCGGTTGTCCAATTGTTACCAAAACTGACTCGACTCTTCCCATTATTGTTAGATTGACGAATTCGTAGTTAAAAATGTCTTAAGTCTTATAGTATTTAAGAAATCATGAATCCAACATCCACACACACACACACACGCACGCACGCACGCACATACACACACACACACATACGGACATCATCGTAAAAATGTTATAATCGGATTCTAGGGACCTTAAAACGTGCTTATTCACTAAAATCTGGATATGCGATTTTTAGCATGAATACAATACCTCTCTTAGCGAGAGGTAAAAAACAGGAAACTCATTGTTGTCATATTTTAGAAACTTTACTTCAAATTTCAAAGTGATTTTAGTTTACATCCAATTTCGCGGCCGTTACCATAATAATGGTCACGACATTGGATTTCGCGACCTGTGTTTCGTCTGCGAAACCTTTAGTTCTAGTACGGTTAAAAAAAATTAAAATAATATACTCTTATTTAAATTATTAATATATTTGTAGTTCCTATGGAAAAGTTGTTGATTTCTAAGATCATCAACAATATTTCATAGCATATATATAGACTAATAAAAGCACTAATATAACCCACTTAAAAGCATACCCAATATATTTTGTTTAAAAGTAACATCAAGTATATGAAATGAGATTTCATATAACTAATATATTATTAAATATAATTGAATCAAGAGTCTTGCAAGACTCGTCAAGACCCTTGGTCTTGACGTCCTGGTCTTGAGTATAAGTCTTGATTTCCAAAGAGGTCTTGTCTCGAATCTTGTCCTTGATTTTCTCAAGACCAATACCAAGACCAAGACTAGTCTTGGTCTTGACCGAAGCTCTACGTACCTTGATACGGTAGACTTGATTCTGCACAATTTCCTGAAAAATAAAATGATATTATTAGACAATTTTATACGACTAGAATATTAATAGATAAAAGAATCAAAATCTGTTCTCCAAACTTAATTATTAAGCAGCCATTAATTATCCTATCTGCAATCTTCCTCATATTAAATTTCATATTCGCTACCGCCCCACCCTTTTCAAACTGACCAATGAGCACCGAGAACCTGCGGTGACAATTATTAGGAATCATCTTTTGTAGTTTACGCGCTGCTTCGCTAATGGACCGTCAATATTTGCCTGGCTGATTGCAAGTGCATTAGCGGGACAAGGACAACACCATCACAAACCCTGTGAGTGAGAGTGAGAGAACACTTGTATGCAAATACTCGAGGGAATGCCATTAACGCGAATAAATAACGAAATAAATACAAAAATAAATATCCAGGACGGCGTAGGTAGGCTTTTCCGAAAAGATTTTCAGTTGTTGTGGAACGGTGGAACTGTCTCGTTCAATTAGAACTTGTAATAATAATGTAATTTTACTCGGTGAATTGCTCACTTAGATTACTTATAGATGATATTGCGGCTACTACAAAACATAAACTATTAGAGTTTATGGGTACAAGAACAGCGCCAATTATCAAATAACTGCATTTCATCAATATTTTATAAGTACAAGATTCTTTTATTGTTATTTTCTTCTCATAAAATCTGCTACAGCAGAAAACACAAAAAAATAATATCAAGAAGAAAATGTTCTAGGTGTGGCAGTATACAATTGAATTCGTTTATAACCGGTATGAAGAGATTGTTTATGTTGCTCAATATAAACAAAAAAAAAAAAAAAAATTGACGTGGCCTGCACATTAGTTTCCGTCAGTTCAATGTATTTTGTACAAATTCCATACAGAAAGTTCCTTGCAAAAATGTATGGCCCGTATTCTTACCTCTTGAAGTAGCGCTACTTTGGAAGTAGCGATTATTTGAATTTTTAAATTTTTGTTTTATTTTATGAACAGACAAGAAGAGGTTACGTATTTTTATAAATTGAATCTATAATATTTGAAATAAGTGGCATTTACAATTTAATTTATTTTTATTTCTTGAATTTGTAAGAATCCAGTTGACATTTGACACTTCAAGTAGCGATTTTTCCGAGGATTTTTCGGAAGTAGCACTACTTCAAGAGGTGAGAATACGGGCCTATATTTCTTGTATCTTACCTTCCGGCAGTTGTATATATTTTATATAAATTCCATACAGAAAGTTTCTAGCGAAATATCCTATATTTGTAACAAAAATACAGGATGTTCATTTTAAATGGGCCACCATTGCTATGTCGAGAACTATAAGAGCTATAAAGACGGTTAAATGGGAAAACAACATATATTTCACAAGACATATTTAAAAAAAAATCGACCAATGGTGCTCTAAATATATATAACTTTTTTATATTAAATGAGAACATAATATAACATAATAATTAAGTGGTATAATATTTTTATTTCCCTACTTTTTTGAGAAAAATTCATGTGAAGCTCTATTTTTATTTTATATTAATTTTATTAAAATATGGCTAGGTATAATAATAGTATCATAAATGGAAAAAATCAGATGTGGACACCACACGACTTCCTTGTACGCAAGACCAATATGAAGATGAAGTATAGACCCAATTATAAAATTGCACGTGTTTGACGTAATTTGACATTAACATCTATTTTTTATTTTTTTGTTATTTTTTGTGGTAATCCATAACAAGCTTCATTACAAAAACCAAAAAGTATATAAGTTTTAAATTTACATATCTCGCTTATACAAAGGGCTAATTTAATAATACTTGATGATTTTGGTTAAAACAGGCTAACCGGAAGTGACATATTACCTGAAGTTGTTTTTCTTCAATAAAATGGTTTCATTTTGTTTTTAGAAATAAATGATTCAAATAATAGTTTTAGGGCCGGTACTTTTGCTTCTGATTAAGCGAAAATAACGATTGATTATATTTAAACAACCTTTTTCAGTACTTTTTAAGCCGATTAGTATTTAACCACTGATTAATACCTGTGATGGTTGATTAAATTTAACAGCAACGATTTGATAATGTAAAATATTTAATCAAACGTTATTTGTAACCTATTATTATTGACAGATAATAATTTATTGCAAAATTATAAATCTTGAAGAATTAAATAATTTATTTATGATGATGAAGATATAATTCCATTCATTTTTAATATAAGATCTTATATAATAAGGGATCGTCCTAATTATTTACAATTGTACACGGATGAAGAATTTTGGTTTACAAAAGATACAGTAACAAATAAAATTTTACCAAATATATATCCCTTATTAGCAACTAATGTGAAAAGGTGAAAATGATAGTTAAATATTATTCTGTGAACAGTTTTGTGAAAATAATTATTCATAGAGTTTATGATTTGGATGTTTAATCTCAACTACTTCTATAAATTAATCACATTGTACCAATTTCATTTTTATTTATTTCTGTATTTTGCTGTTCTTCATTATTTTTTAGGAACACATCGTCACTGTCTCCAGCATTGGGTAAACCAACTATTCCCAATTGCAATGCGGAATATATAATTGTTCTCCGTACCACGAATATTTTATATCTGTTGGTGGGCCACCACCAGTTCCTTTAAACTGACTTTTTGAAGATGAAATTTTCTTCTTTATATTCCTTTTTATGTTATCATATTTTATTTTTAAAGAATTCAAATCGCGTTTGATATTTACATTGGAAGAATTAAATGCATGTTCTATTCTTTTCCATGCCATAGTTTTATCTTTACCAGTGGCAGTATCTGTTTCTTTATTTTCTATTATCTTTACCTCCTCCATTTTACATTTCATTAAATTGTCTATTTTTGTAGTAGTAAAATTAGTACCCCTATCGCGTTTTTTATCCATTTTACACTGACACAAACACCAACAAAAATTAGCACTTTTTGACATTAACAAATTCAAATTGAACGATAACCTCAAATTTCGCTTACATATTACAATAATTGTTATCTGTCTTCTTCTACATCAGAGAAATGATCAAATACATACGTCGATTATAAGTTCAAGTAATTTTAGGGACAATTATATTGTATTGCCAACTGGAGTTAATCAACGATTAGGTAATCATTGGTTAGATTTGTCAAAAGTACTGATTTCTATTTAATCATGGTTAAAAACTAGTGATTAATTTAACACTTGATTATATAATCAATGTTTTAATCAGAAGCAAAAGTACCGGCCCTTAGAGAATTAAATTCTGCGTCTAGCACATCAAGTATTATTAAATTAGCCCTTTGTATAAGCGAGATATATAAATTTGAAACATATACTTTTTGGTTTTTGTAATGAAGCTTGTTATGGATTAGGACAAAAAATAACAAAAAAATAAAAAATAGATGTTAATGTCAAATTACGTCAAATACGTGCAATTTTATAATTGAGTCTATATTTCATATTAGTCTTGCGTACAAGGAAATCGTGTGGTGTCCACATCAGATTTTATATCACTGAATTCAGAATTTTATTAGGCCCCGTATTTAGACAACCACTGGTCGAAAAAAATAATATGTCTTGTGAAATAGAAATTGTTTGCCCATTTAACCATCTTTGTAGCTCTTATAGTTCTCGAGATAGAAATGGTGACCCATTTAAAATAAACAACACCTTGTATACTATGTCAATTGCGCTTGACACTGACATATTTCAATCACAAATTTCTTAATATAGTAACTGTTTCCATAGTTATAGCATTGCTAGCTAATTTATAAAATTAAATTTATAATTTTTTAACTATCCATTTAATACATATGAAGTATAAAATGGAGTCAAATCGTATAGAGAATAAAATATTCTTTAATATTCATAATAACAATAAATGTGAAAAAATTGCATTTAACTGTTACAATTTTCAAGAGAGGGTACTGCCGGTTGACCAATTATAACCAAATTCTAATCAGCTCTTCTTCATTTAGATGTATCGAAGGAGAAATCCCTATTGATTATTGAACTTTGATTACTACGAAATAATTATATCATTACGATGGATAACAAAGTTTTGCGCAAGAAATCTCGTAATAAATAAACATTATGTGGTTAGATGAACCTGTAACATCTTGCCTAAAATAAACGATAGTTATTTTTCTATGCATAAACAATACGTTATGAATCAAGTGTATAAAGTAATCATTTTTATGGTGAAAAACAAGCTATAAAAATATATACTACAATGGAAATGAAAAAAGAATTTATGTATCAAGGCATTGGAAATTAAATTAAAAATCAAAGTAATGTCCCGGCATTTCATGCAGCAATTTATATTTATAATATATTTTAATTTAATTTATTTTCAACCTATCTTTTTTAAATGAATCTATCATGTAACCCTACATAAATCAAATGTACGCATGCGCACAATGTCTCACAAAATCAGATGTCTGCCAATGACATTTTTTTTTGTATTAAGGTTATACTTGCCTTCAAATAAGTATGGATTGAAGATATTTAGACTGTTGCCGACATGTTGGAAATGCTAAGTTATGAAGAAGCGGTAATACCACAGGGCAAGAGGCAGGATGCGGGGAAGGGAAAAAGTTGAGCATCAGTCCATACTCATTTGACGACGACTATTGGGATTTTCAAGTATCAAGAGATGGCGCTCATCGCATTAAGCAATGGTACACTTTTTGTTGACATTTGTAAGCGTAACATTGCTGTCAATTGTGTTTCTTTTGTTTTCGTATTATTTTTTCATTTATTATTATTTTATATTTATAATTCAAGTTTATATAATATTGTTTTTGTAGTCATATAGTTGTAGTTTCATGTAAATGTCAAATGTGTACCACTGTTTGTAGTTCTAATATTCGTCGCTAGTTAGCGTTTTCTAATTTGAAAATCCCAATAGTCGATTAAAATAGATAATCATTTGCGACAATATAGCTCAAACGTCAAAAACAAATCATGGAATAAACAAACTTAGAAACTTCAGTTAAGCACATGAGCAATATACATGAAATTTATCACTTAATTTAAAAATCTGATGTGGCCAACACTACACCTGCCGCTATTTAATTTTCATTAATTTAAATATACATACTTACATATTTAGTTATACTAGAAACTCTATTAAAATCCATTCCATATAACTATGGTTCTATTTATTATTTTCTTTTTAAAACGTTACTATTAATAATTTGAAATGATTAGTTCTTTGACAGTGACATTTATCTGTTAGTTACATACATTTGAGGTATGAACTGTCTAATCAAGTAGTTGTATTTGTTTGAAGCACAGGCTCTGTGATTTAAATTATAGATAATTTTATAAACATCCATAAAATGTATAGAAAAAGTATTAATGCAAACCAATAGAAAATTGAATAATCTTTAATTTTTATAATAACATAAATCTCGAAAAAATAACATTTATAGGTATTTTCCGGTTATCTGATTTACACCAAAATCTAATGACTTCTTTCCATATTAGAATAAGGTATAAATATAGGGTTTCAAAATTTTCTGAATGACAGTATTTGAGTTAGAGCGTAAACAGGATCCACACACACACACACACACACACACACACACACACACACACACACACGCACGCACGCACGCACGCACACGCACGCACGCACGATCCCTATACCTCCCTTACCAAGGGTAGCGGGAGGTAAAAAGATAAAAATTGTTATCTTATAAATTAAATTCAATGAGTAATAAAAATTAAATTAAATTAAATTTAAATTAAAATTAAGTGAAAATTACTGCATGAATCCGACGTAAGAGAACTAAAGTGACAGTTTATTAACGATTAGTTAACAATTAAACTGAAGGTTTTAGGAGCGATGCGAACAACAGTTTTAATATTCAGTTAGCTCTAACCAAAGTTGAGAACAATATTGCAACATAACCGTTGGTTAGCATAGCACTAGATGTTACTTACCTAGAGATGGTAGAAGCGGTCTTAAAGTATATTGTTTGCATTTTAAAATGGCAGAAGAAACAATAAATAACATGTGATAAGACGAGAGTAAGAGCCATAACAAATAAATAACTTTTTATAAACTTTTCTAAATTATAGTCCAGGAATAATATTTCAAATTGTTATCTTTGTTGGTAAAAATTCTGTTTAGAAATAATTATCATTTTTCCTATCAAAGGTTTTTGTTTAGTCTGAATGTCACCGATCTTTGACAGATATGTGTAGATAAGTCTTGAAATTTTTATGCATACATGCGTGACTTTGAATGCCCTACGCTTTGATACTCTTTACCCTTCAACCCCTAGCCACTCACGGAAGAGAAGAGATAAGATTTTTAGTTAGTCGGATTAGTAGTCTTATAAAGTAGACTCGTAAGAGTTTAGTTTAGTTTGTCACGTCGAGAAGACGTATGTACTCTTATGTAAACATGTGGAGTTTAAGTTTTGGCTCGTGTTCCGCGAACGCGAGTATTTGGCCTAAAGATGCATCTGTATCTTTAGTTTTTAGTTGATTAGTTATGTTTAGTTATGTGTGGTTTAATTAATAATAATAAGTTGTAAACATGTAAATAGTTAAAGTGATAGTTAGTGCTAACCAACAGTTATGTTGGAAAATCGTTCTTATACCACGTTTTAGACTTTAGAGCTAACTGTTGTTCAGTTTAATTCTTAACCAATGGTTAATAAAATGTCATTTTAACTACAGTTGAGGATCGGACCATAATACACCATTTTTAATCCATGCAAAACAACGATAGTTTGTATACTCATACTTTTTCTTATGTGTTTACATACGAGTATATCCATATTCCTTACATAATAAATGTAAGATATTTGTTCTTATTTGATGTAATTTCTTGTTCTTATTCATTGAAATGTAAGTACATGAGCAGAATCAAAGATATTAATTAATACCGTCATAAATTATTGAGATGTGAAAGTTTATAAATTCAAATGAGACACTGAAATTATCATATGAAGCATATCTGATATTGCAGATCAAATAGAAATACAAGTATGTGATATTTTTATTTATTTATTCTACATGTGTGTTCGACTGACGGCCGACAGCAGCAATGTCATATAGATATTTCGCGTATCCGTGTTGGCCAATGTCAATGAACATGGGAATTTGCATTCCAGATACAAATTATCTAAACATTTATTTCACTTTCAATTACCGTAGGTAAAATATATTTAGTATTAGTAGAAGATGACCACGACAAATTATGCAAAAAAATGCTAACTTTATAAATTTAAAGAAATATAATATTTATTATATAACAGAGTAAAAGTGAATTCTAGTTTCGGAAATCATATAAATTCCCCACAAATAAATTGGTCAATCCAAATTGGAATACAAATAGTTTAATATAACCAGTAAAGTCTAACAAATAATATATAAAACGTGCGATTCATTATTCTAGAATTTGGAAAACAAAATGGACCGGAAAGGCAAAATTTGAACAAAGTAGTGCGCCCTTACCCGAAATCATCTTATACTTATCTGTTAGTTTTAAAAATGTTCATAAAAATATGATTTAAACTATTTTTATTCTAATACGTACTATACTAATATTTACAGGTAAATAAGAAATATAATCCTCAAATTTTGCTATTTTAATTACTATTTTAGAAAATATCTGAAAATAGTATATTAAAAAATCTGTTAACGTACGAGTCCAAGTTTTACAAAGGTTGAGTGCGACAACAGGCCTTATGAAATATGTTTTCTATAATATTATTTCTATTGAGGTAATTTTTTTTTAAATACGACTTGTCAAAAATATGACTTGGTCTTTTTTACTAGTTTTGTTGGTAGCGCTTCCCGCTAATTTTACGTATGAAAATTCATTGTTGACTAACAGAAATTTGAGGTTATGTCATTTATCTGTCATTTTGAAAGCAGCATACCACCTCTAAAAAAGCGCCAAATACAGTGCGCTTATAGATCTTCTTAACAACGTGTTTTCGGTGCGTTTATAAACTCATAAGAACACCGAAATAGAAAAAAAGTAGTTATACAACTTTGGTTAAAATTTTATAAAAATGCAATACCAATTTATACTAATTTTCGTTTAATGGATAATATAAAAGATAGTTTTAAATAATATAAAAAGAAAATTTAATATATGTAGTATGTTGAGAAATACCTATACACTTCGCACTCCCTATCTTTTCATTTCACACAAACAATAGAGTATAATCAATAATAAAATTTCTTAATAAAATGTGTATGTATATATTTAATTTTATTGCTTAAATAAATTATATTTGTAGCAACTGTATTATTTATTTTAGTATTATTGCTAAAGTACATTTAAAACCAATTTGAAGGTTACTTAATTTTTATTTACAGTTTACAAGTTTACAAAAATTAAAACTTATACATATTAATTCCAAATCCAATGTGTCGAGGGAAGGGGCAAATATCGGCTGGTGCAAAGTTGGGAGAAAAAAAGGGGTATTCCTGAGTAGTGACATTATTCTTAGCATCTTAGCAAGATAATTTTTCACCATCAGGGAGCGATGTACCGGAGCGTTGTCATGTAATGTAATTTTCAGGACGTTTTCGACTCATGGCGTCTCTCACTAAAGTTCTTCGTTTACAGTTTGGCCTTTAGGAATAATTTCGTGGTGAATCACGCCCTGGTAATCAAAAAAACACCTCTTAATCACTTCCCTCTCGCATTTGTCCAAGCTAAATTTTAGCTTGCGACGCTAATACACAGTAGTGATTTATCCATCAGAACACAAAGTTTGATGTTTGCACGCTGGCCCGAAGACAACATTTCAAAATCCGACGAACGAGAAAAACGCTATAAGAAACAAATTGCAGCTTTTGCTGACAGTAACTAAAGGGGGTGCCGGGCGTTTCGACGCTTTTCCTAGTAGTGCCTCCTAAGAAAAAGAAATTTCCTCTCAAGCGATCACTTGCTTGGCTCTATAGGGAACGATTTCGGGTACTTTTTGACTCTACTTCGTACTATTTGATTTTGATTGAATTGTCCTTTATTCATTGCGCTTTCGTGTTAATTCTCATGATTTTAATCGGTCACTTTAATATGTTGAGTGTGAGGAATATATGTTGTACCTGTGATGTCAGGTTAGTAAGAATGTTGTTGAAAGAGAAACTGATTAATTTTTATTATGGATGATGTTATTTTTATTCTTTCGGGTTTGTGCTAACCCACTAAGTGGGAAATGCGAGATTTTATGTATGTATGTATATGTATTTAAAAGAGAATTGAGTAACAATGTGTTACTATGTAGTAGATAATATTTTAGTAACCACGTATTCTCCCATATAACGAAAGTAATAGGTTGTGCGTTATCTAATTTAGTGGCTGCATGTCGTAGTGTTGTGTCCTGTGCTTCCTAGATGCAACAGTGTGTATATGTACAACACAGTACGATACAAACGAGACTGTAATATTAGCGTCTAATGATTTCAGAAGCGTTATCGCGGACGGATCGTGATCCACCTCTCGTATCCGCATTGCATGGAGGATGTACGCGCATGATTGCCAACCTGATAAACATAAAATCCCTGCTTTAACGCGGATTGCCCTAATGATGTGTTTAGACCACTTCATACAATTTCATTAGCATTTTTTCCCACCAGATTCCAGAGTTTGTACACTGATAAAAATTGTAATTAATCGAAATTATTTCAAACGGGAAAAATACGCATTATTTTAAATGTTATTACTTAATTCCAGATTTAACATAATGCTGTGTAATTAACGCTTCATTTACAACAGTAATACTATCATAAATAAATATATCATCACGGCTTATTACCCATTGCTGGGTGTGCCAATCTGCTTGTACGCAGATATTGGTAAAGATGATATATTTGCACCGTGCGGGCGTTTACCACAGGGGTCAATTTTGTGCCATTTAAAATTGGAAATATTTGGCGTCGGTCGGGATCGAACCCAGTTCCCCAGATTCGCGACCTGACACTCAGGCACGCGGCCACGAGACCCCATACTATCATGATTTACAAAAAGGGGCTTGTTCCACCAAAAACTTTGCAACTTTGCACTTTTCATTTTTCAAAGCGCCACCGTTGATATAATTTTTTTTTGCAAATGAAAAGTGCAAGTGAAAGTGATTTTTTCTTGACTATTTCACTCATACATATATGAACCAATCCAAATTCAGGATTCTACCTAGTTACCAAGTTTCATTTCGACAAAACACCGTCACAAAAATTTTATCGTACCCTTTAAGCCAATAAGATGTCGTATTTTTACAAGTAACTGAGTTTTGATAAGCGAAAATTTTTTGACGTTTCAGAAACATATTGTTTACATACCTGTCAAAGTCTGTATATTTTCAGTGTTATCAGTTTTTATTAAAAACGAGTCGATTCGGACAGGAATATATTTAAAACGTTGGAAAAGCAAACTGAAACATAATGCCTCTAAACACAATAAAAATTATAAGATTTTTGTCAAGAAAAAAATTATATAAATTATTACCTGATTTTTATTTTGGAAATAGTCATCCGAATACCATTCGTGGTTAAATTTTATCCTGGAAAAATTTTCTGATTGCTTTACTCGAGCCTGTTGCCAATTTATCTCGTGACATTGATCAAAAATCACTCGTTTGACAACTCGTGATTATTTTGTCAATGTCACTCAATAAATTGCTAGGCAACCGGCTCTCGTAACAATCTGAAAATTTTCCGGCAAAAATTTACCACTTATGATATTATATATGACTATTTCACTCATAAATTTATAAGCCAATCCAACTTCAGGATTCTACGTAGTTACCAAGTTTCATTTCGACAAAACACCGTCACAAAATTTTATTCGCACTCTTTAAGCCAAAAAGATGTCGTATTTTTAGAAGTGAGTTTTGATAAGCGTAAATTTTTGACGTTTTAGAAACATGTTGTTTACACACCTGTCAAAGTCTATATATTTTTAGTGTTATCAGTTTTTATAAAAAACTAGTCGATTCGGACAAGAATCTATTTAAAACGTTAAAAAAGCAAATCGAAACATAATGGCCCGTATGCCGAGCGCACTTTTATAATAAAAGCGCTTTTATGGAGCAAACTCCTCATAAGAATATAATATAAAAGCACGCGCCATAAAAGCGCTTTTATTATAAAAGTGCGCTCAGAATACGGGCCAATATCTCTAAACACAATAAAAATTGCAAGATGTCTGCCAAGAAAAAAAATATATAAATGATTACCTGATTTTTATTTTGGAAATAGTCATTCGAATACTATTCGTGGTTAAATTTTATCCTGGAAAAAATTTCCGATTGCTTTACTCGAGCCTGTTGACATTGATCAAAAATCACTCGTTGACAATTCATGATTTTTTTGTCAATACCACACAATAAATTGCTAGGCAACTGACTCTCGTAACAATCTGAAAAATTTTCCGGCAAAAATTTACCACTTATGATATTATATATGATAAATTGATTATTTTGTATTAATATTATCTGACAGTTATGTCATTTATCATCTTGGTTGTCAATATAGGTTCAAAAAGAGATGATAAAATTTTGAAAAAATTGGCAATACTAGTTCTTAATGAAAAAAAATCATATTATTTGCTTCCTTCAACGGGAATAAAGTTTCTCACGGCGAAAAAAAGAAAAATTGGACAGAAATGATATTCTTTTCAAAATATCTGTATATGACATATAATTGTCAGATGACGGATCATATTAATATAAAATAATCAAATTATCAAGGACTTTTATTTTGCACTTTTCATTTGCAAAAAAATTATAGTTGTCACATTATTTATTTATCGTATTAAAATATTAATATAAAATCGTCAGTTTGTTAAGTAATAGCATAATTTACTGGGTCTGATGCATCGCCCGGTATTTAGAAGGATATATCTACTCAAAAAATTCCTCCTTCGCTATTTTTCCAGATAATAGCACAGTTTAGAGCTGTTGGTATTGCTTTAGGCAGATCTTCTTTTATGCGGTCCTCTTCTAAGCAGCGCACGTGAGCAGGGGGAAGGGGGCATGGTTTCTTCTTGACCACAATGGCATAAAGTTGGTTCTACTTGGTACTCCCAGTTGTACATATTTACTCTATTTGAGTTCATACATTCAGAGTTTTCCAAATGGGCCATTTTTGTCATTTCCTGTTGATAGTTTTTCATCAGACGGATACCCATTGGCACATTTCTCTATCTGTCTTCAACGTCGCATTTCACATTAAGCGCCTTTTTGCATTTTTAGTTTCTGTTAAAAGATGCCCGATTAGGAGCCACAGTAACCACTGAAAATGGATACGGTTCAATCGCCGTTACAATAATACCTGCACAGAGCTGAAAAAACGAAATGCTTTTCTCTTAACGATTGCGACTAACAACTAAGCGATTCCCGAAACAGCAACCGCGGGTCAATTTCGGAATACAGTCAGTGCCGACTTAACGAGGGGGGGGGGGCTTTTGGGGTCTACAGTCCCCGGCAGTAGATACGTAAAGGGCGGTACACCGAGCAGAACACGTTCTTAATTTTTTTTAAATAAAAAATTTAATTAAAGCATATTTAAGAGCCAGGGGAAAAGGATGAATGTCTATTTTCTAGCAAAAAGAGATGATTGGTACTTATAGATTGAAGATGGGCGCTTTTAAATGGTATGTGTAAAAGAGGCAAAACGGTAACAATCTTAAGATACAGGCCTCAAAAATTGTAAGACAAGATCTAAAAAGGATGATGGTCCTAGCGTCAGGGTATAAAAAGATGAATGTTCGACAGCGATATGCGCAAATTATAACTTGGTCAGCCGATTTCTGTTCAGTACTCGTACTGAACAGAAATTTGTTAAGCTAAGAGCGGTGTCAATGGCTATCTGATGAGATTCCGCAACTCAGTAGTTAATTTTTAGCAACTAGTTAAAATTTTAACCAGTTAAGTACCTATGTTGACATAATATAACAAATAATTGGAAACAATTTTTAACCAGTTGCTAAAAATTAACCATTGAATTACACAATTAATAAAACCACCAAAGGTCGCAAAAAGCGTAGACGAGTGACTGAAGTAGCGGAAAAGCTCCGACTGCAAAGTCGTGAAACTAGTGAAGATTTTTCCTGTGAACATTTGAAATATTCTATTAACCAACGTTTCAAAACCAATTAGAAAATAACTTGTCATTGAATTTCAAAAATATGGGAGTTCATTTCACAGACTTTCATAATTTCTACCTATAGACCACGAGACCTTTCATTAAACCAGGACTTCGAACCAGAGCTGAATCGAAAACCGTAAACCGGCAAAAATAACGGAGAAATTCTGTTAGGTCCCACATAAGTTGAAACTTGACCCATCTGTGGGTATAATAATTTTAAGAAATTACCAATCTGAGTTTCGAAATAAGATTAATACACTTTGTCATTCCAAAAACATTACATGTGGTTTCAAACTTTAAAATTCGCGTAATTAAAAAACAAAATCTGTAACATTTATCTTTTTCCTCTTGCTCTTGGCAGTTTGATGTTAAAAACGATTTTTTCTTTGTTGAGAATGGCCAGGGCCGCGCCGTGCGGGTGGCCAGGTTGAGCCCCGCACAAAGGCGCCTGGCTTTGAGGGGCGCTGTTTCAAGACAGTAAAGTAAATAATAGTAAATTTTTATAAATTGCTATTCGTAAAGACAAAATTACTATAAAACGTACAAATTAACGTAACAGAAATGAACAATATATTTTTTAATTTGTTTGCATTAGAGCTCTAGTTATAAGTAAAATAATTATCGTATCAATCGGTTCGTTATTATTCTAGCATTGTTATATTGAAATAATAACTATGAAAATGTTGATTACAACAATGAATATATTGATTATAACTCAAGAATATTGATTACAAGAATGAATCCCACAATGAATACAATATTTAAATCCCTATTATCATTTTGCAAAGAATCAAATGCATATACAATTCTGAAATTTGTTGTAAAATTATTGATTACAACAATCGATTTTGATTATAACCTATTGATTACAGGAATGAATCTAGGAAAATTTCATCAATATAATAAATCTAGCATTTTTGAATAACAAAAAGTATAAATTAAACTTCAATTTGCAAATTTTACATCATGAGGGGAAGGGGCCCTAAAATGTAACATAGCACAAAGGCGCCTAATACCCACGGAGCGGCCCTGAGAATGGCGGTTTTTAAAAGTTAGCCCCGGGCGGCAAAATGTCTTAAGTCGGCAGTGAATACAGTATTATGGAGTCTCGTGGCCGCGTGCCTGAGTGTCAGGTCGCGAATCTGGGGAACCGGGTTCGATCCCGACCGACGCCAAATATTTCCAATTTTAAATGGCACAAAATTGACCCCTGTGGTGCACTCTCCACGCCAGCAATGAGTGCCTGTGAGGTGACGCCTGGTAAGCGCCCGCACGGTACAAATATTTCATCATTACCGATATCTGTGTATATAGCAGATTGGCACACCCAGCAATGGGTAATAAGCCGTGATGATATATTTATTTATTTTATTTGAATACAGTATTAATGTTGTATCTATATTTGAAAAACTATGCGATATGTTTTTCTTTGCGTGTGAACATAATTGATATTATTCCAAGCGGAATCAATTTCATTGATTCCCGCTGAATAAACAAGGCTATGCGTATAATATCTTGATTAAATAAATAAATGAAATAAAGAGACATTTTCCATTTCCGACAGGATTAGCATTCTGAGTGAATGAACGAGCGAACCGAGGCTCCTCTGCTTCTCAGGTTATGTAACACACGCACGCACACACACACACAGCCTACTTTGCATTCAATAGCGAAATTACTTTCATTTGTTTTCCTTCACGCCGCAAACAAATGCGAACACATGCACACGGGACAAACAACGAGATCGCCCCAATACGCCTGATAAATCTCACAGCAACACGACCTATATTAGGAGTGGAGCAAAAGCTTTATTGCCCAGACAGTTTCATTTTAATGTCAATTTAAAGAGATTTTGCGTTTATCGCAAGCTATTCACTGATAAACGCAAGTGTGAAAGAATAATGCAATTTAGTAACCACTTGTTCAAAAGTAAAATTGTCGCTTGTTACAGGAAATGATAAAATTTCTGTCTTATTCTCCATATAAGAAACAAAATAGGTACAGCTTTTTGCAAACTAATGTAGTATACGAATGTTTGTTCATTTTGCAAAATATATAATACAATATTTACAAAAATTTAAAAAATCTGATGTGGTCACCACAAGACTTCCTTGTACGCAAGACTAATATGAAGTATAGACCCAATTATAAAATTTCACGTATTTGACGTAATTTGACATTAACATCTATTTTTATTTTTTTTTTGTTATTTTTTGTTCTTATCCATAGCAAGCTTCATTACAAAAACCAAACAGTATATAAGTTTTAAATTTACATATCTCGCTTATACAAAAGGCTAATTTAATAGTACTTGATGTGCTAGACGCAGAATTTAATTCTCTAAAACTATTATTTGAAGCATTTATTTGTAAAATCAAATTGAAACCATTTTATTCAAGAAAAACTGTTAACAACTTCAGGTAATATATCACTTCCGGTTAGCCTGTTTCAACCAAAATCTACTATGTTATTCCAATTGACATAAAAGTCTTATGTACCAAATTTGAAAAGTTTTGAATTATATTTTAAAATAGTTTCTCATTAAAATCTATTATAGGCTTCAAATAAAGTACCATTTCTGGAAATTATGTAATGACCAAAAAGGGAGATGCACAACTAGATGTTACACCAGTCCTAAAAAAACAAAATTTCAATTTTATACGGCTTACCGTTTTTGAGATATGCGAGTTACGTACGTAAGTACATACGTCACGACGAAATTAGTTAGAATGGCTTCAGGGATGGTCAAAATGGATATTTCCGTTGAAATCTGAACCGAATTTTTTCGCGATTACAATACTTTCTTTACTTTGTACAAGGAAGTAAAAAGCTGATGTGGCCAACACAACACCTCCCGCTATTTAATTTTCATTAATTTAAATATACATACTTACATATTTAGTTATACTAGAAACTCTATTAAAATCCACTGCAAATAACTATGGTTCTATCTACTAATTTCTTTTTAAAACGTTACTATTATTAATTTGAAATGATAAGTTCTTTGACAGTGACATTTATCTGTCAGTTACATACATTATACATTTGAGGTATGAACTGTCTAATCAAGTAGTTGTGTTTGTTTAAAGCTCAGGGTCTGTGATTTAAATTATGGATAATTTTCTAAATTTATCCATAAAATGTATAGAAAATGTATTAATGCAAACCAATAGCAAAAATTATAATCTTTAATTTTTATATATGTATTCCTCGACTGGATCAAAGTAATACTGGGAAAACTTGGAGAAAAACAGTCTGATGAAAACGTTTGTTTTATTACATAGCCGACGTTTCGTCACCAAATATGCCTGTATGTAAATGTAAACTTACTAAGGGCCGGTACTTCAATCTCCTGGTACAATGTCAGGTAATTTAACTGCCAGATAAAATAAAAATATCGCATCATATATTTGACATTTGTATAATTTTGTCAATTTACGATATAATATTGATGCGAGATTTTTATTTTATCTGGCAGTTAAATTACGTGACACTTTACCAGGAGATAGAAGTACCGGCACTAAGTTGAAAATGTTTTTATAATAACATAAATCTCGAAGAAATAACATTTAAAGGTATTTTTCGGAGAAAAACTATTTTGAGCTTCAAGTAAAGTGCCATTTCCGGTTATCTGATTTACACCAAAATCTAATGGCTTCTTTCCATATTAGAATAAGGTATAAATACAAGGTTTCAAAATTTTCTAAATGATAGTATTTAAGTTAGAGCGTAAAAAGGACACACACACACACACACATACGCACACACACACGCACACACACACGCACACACATGCACACACGCACACACAGACATCATCGTGAAAATGTTAAAATTGGATTCTACAGACCTTAAAACGTCGTCATTTACCAAAATCTCGATATGCGATTTTTAGTACGATCCTTATACCTCTCTTACCAAGGGTAGCGGGAGGTAAAAAAAACGTTATTTCATTAAAATTTCGTGTGGCCCAGTGGCACTAAAAACGTAAAGATAGGTACTTAAATGTATGTATAGCATACATCTTCATTTTATGAATTTATGAAAATGTTTAGTTGTTAAAGCGTAAAATGCATTGAAAAATTCTTGTTGGGGTTGGAATTCTTGTGTGTGACGCCCATGCACTACCTGCGGCAGGATCCGTACATACATAATATATGAGCGGCCTCTCCTCTACGCAATTAGACACAGCACAAGCCATTGCCGTACGTGTCCATGAGATTTTTACCAAAATGATTAGTTAGTTAATTACATTGACAATATAATATCGAGTGTGGCAGGCCTGAATACGCGTTGAACCTACACACCCACTGACACTTCTATAGCCTGTCAGCGAGGAGAAACCCTGTACACTCGCAGAAAGAACAAGATGAAGAATCTTATTGGTATTGGTAGTTTACTGTATTGCTTTCGTGAATGTACTCTGACTGAAAATAAATTTATTGTCTGACATTAAAACTGTGATTTTAAGCAAGAACAACCAATGTCAATATTTTAAAATCAACACTAAACTTATAATACCGATAGTATCTTTTTTGAAACTTGACATTTTGCCGTTTTACTTTTGATTACATTTGAGTTTTATTTCTAAAACAAATTCACATATTAAAATAAAATCTGAGATATCTTTAATTCAATTTTAGACATCTACAAATGAATTAGAGATATCTTTATTTCTGTTTTAAAAGTTATATATTCCAAATTTGTTTAGTGATATACTTAATTTACATAGTGATATACGAAATTTGTCTAGTGATATCTATAATTCATTTTCAGATATCTATAATTGAATTTGAGATATCTGAAAATAAAAAAAAATGAGAGATATCTCAAATTTAATAACACAGGGGCCTGTTTCTCAAAAAATACGGGACTAGTATTACTAGTCTCCATACTAGTAATATTAGTGAAGTTTACTAGTTTTTGTTTCTGAAATATACAAGTGTAAAATACTAGTTACAAGTTGGAAACTAGTATTTACTAGTGTATTTGACAAAAAATACTAGTATTTTGTTTCGAAAAATATTTGAGTTTTCTGTCAGACTAGTAATTTACTAGAGAAAAGCTACAAGTGTCAAAAGTCTCGTAAATTTTGAATATACATTTCGCATCCAGTGTAAATATTTTTATTGAAAAATAAATTAATTTCAAATTACAAAAACTTGAAAATGTCAACGTCCGGCAAAAAATTAAATTATTTGATTTGAAGAATATTGGATTATTTATTATATTGGAGTATTTATTTAAAAAAAACTACTAGACTATTGCAGATGTTTCGGGAACATTATTTTACTTGACTAATAAAATTTCACTTGTAACTATTAACTTGTGAACTAGTAACTTGTAAACTACGAGTAGTAAAATACTTTTCAGAAACACAATTTACTTGTACTATTAAAAATTTCACTTGTAACTAGTAACTTGTAACTTGTAAACTAGTATTTTTTGAGAAACGGACCTCAGATATCTTATAGCGTTTTCAGCTTACAAGTTGAGTGCGCACTGTTTTGCACTGAGCGTTTTCAGCTTTTCATTGAGTGCAAAATTTAGTCAGCTGATGCGTTTTCAGCTTAAGAAAAAGTTGCACTGTGCACTGCCTCAGTTCGACTTTTGTGCACTGACTCCCTAGGCAAGTGCAATAGTGTCAGTGTAAATATGGCGGCTAAACTAGCACTGCCACCGGATGAGGGCAGAACTCGTTCCGTGTAGTCACGTGATATGTTGCACTCAGTGCGCACTTGCACTGTGTATGCTGAAAACGCTATAAGCTGAAAATGCTATTAAATATAATGAAAAATATCTCTTGAACAGTTAATCTGCAATTCTGAAAAAATTGCTAATTTAAGAATTTTTTAAGACACCATTTTTTACCTTATAAAGTTCCGTTAAAGAAAACAAATATATACATAGGTCTTTATATGTTACATAAGTACATTTCTAAATATTTATTGTAGAATTACAGTAAAGTTGTCTGTACTTGTTGAACATACATAATACAGAGTTTAAATCTCTTTTCGTTCCAATTTCTTTACTCCCATAAAGCCCCGCCCATCTTTCCACATGTTAGAACATGCATCACCGGCACCTTCATAACATAAAATATACGAGTTTTATTTCGGAACAGAAGACAACAACAGACGCTATAAATAAAATAACTTAAAACTACCACGTGGGCAGAACAATATGGTGGATATTGTGTGAATGTGCTCGCGCATGCGCTGTGATTTAAATGCATCACAAACACGAAATCTATGCCGCTACAAATGAGTACTAAATATCTCTTTGTTACGTATGCCTCGTAATTGATTCAAACACGCATATGGTCTGGGGAGTTATTCATTTCGTAGAACGGCTTATTATTTTAACCCTACACCAATCTTAAATCAACTTTTTATTTCGGTATTATTTACGGCCGAAAACTGGACAGCCTGTAAACTATGAAATTTTTATAGAAAGCTTCACACAAAATTACGAGACATCTGTTGGTAGAATTTTAAATAAATATAAAAATACTATTGATAATAACGACGTATACTCACGGCAAATAATAATGACATATAGGCAATTAAAGAACATCTGTTACGAAATAAAAAGGTAAATATTTGATTTAATTATAACAAAAATAATTATATCATCAAGACTTATTGTTCGTTACTTGGTTTTTCGATACACTAAACTAATTTAAATTGATGACAATCTACAGTGTGTTCCAATTAATTCGTCTTGTATGGCTATTTTGAGAACTATAATAGATATGAATCAAGTTGGTTGACTTTAAACTTTACAAAAGTTCTTTTGAATGGTGATTTTCAATTTAGTTGATCTCTGTCGGATTTCACTTGAACTCAAACTTCGTCATTGGACTTATTTATATCGTGCTTCTTGCACAATTTTTTTTGTTATTTTTCGTAAAAATTTTATCATGGAAAAATTTTCCGATTGCTTTACTCGAGCCTGTTGCTAATTTATCTCATGACATTGATAAAAAATCTGATGTGGCCAGCACATTACCTTCCGTCAGTTCAATGTATTTTGTACAAATTCCACACAGAAAGTTTTTTTTTGCAAATGATTTCATATTTCCAGTACATTACCTTCAGTTAGTTCTATGTATTTTGTACAAATTCCATACAGAAAGTTTCTTGTAAGATTCTATATATTTCCAGAAAAATTATAACTCAAACATATTATGTAAATTGCACTTTGACACTGACATTTGTCAATCAGAATTTTCTTAATGTAGTAGATGTTTCCATGTTTATAGCAGAGCTGGCTGCTTTGTGAAATTTAATTTCTTTATGATTTTTTAACTCTATATCCATTGAATATGAAGTATAAAATATGTGAAAAAGTGATATTTAACAGCATTTTTTCAAGAAAAACTGTTAAAATCTTCAAATTAGGGTACTTCCGGTTGACCAATTATAACCAAAATCTAATCAGCTCTTCATATGGATCTAAAGAAAAGGAATACGCAAAAATTATAATTTTTGGAAAGGTGGTACTGAAGCTATGCGATCCGAAAAAATCGTCACACATACACATACATACAACCATCCATACATACAGACATCATCGTAAAAATAGTAAAATCGTATTCTAGGGACCCTAAAACGTGCTTATTCATTAAAAACTCATCATCGAATTTTTTACCAAAGACAATACCTTCCTTACCTAAAGGTGACGGAAGGTAAAAAGTGGGTAAAAATCACTCGTTTGACAACTCGTGCTTTTTTGTCAATGCCACTCAATAAATTGCTGAATTTTTTTTCGGCAAAAATTTACCACTTGTACATGTTACTTACATCTTAAAAATGTTAAAATTAAAGATGTTGACTTTTAATACTGATTAATACCGATTCTGTATTGCCAAATCCTGTTATAAATAAGCGTGGCACTATTCTTTCAATTATAAGTTTTAAAAATTAATTATTCCGTAATTAATACTAACACGATTTTTCTAGTCTTGTGGTTTCGTATGAAAAAATTACTCTTGCTGTAAGTTTTCTTCTGATTTCTTTGAAATAATAACCAAAGTTTAGTTCCAGTTGTTCTTTTTATTGCAATAGCCTGTGTTCCCGTAAGACTAAATTTATAATAAAACGATAGCCTGTTATTACATTTACTCCGTTAGACTGGGGAAATGCAATAGTGTTACCACTTTTTTTAAATTGGTCTACAGGGTGTTTCTCGGATATGGTACACCCCGATTATTTTCTTTATTATTGGAAGTAGAAGAAAATCATTCAAATAAAAGTTGTAGTAGATGAAGGGAGACATTCACTTATTGAAGAAAAGAATTTTTTAACCAGTGGTTCTCAAACTAAAACATAAAGTTATATTTTTTTAAATGGGATGGTAGTATTTTTTTATGAATTGGACCATGTAATCATTTTATATCCTTACATTACAAAAATATTGAAAATATCTAATTGAAAGTTTTCAAATACATTAATAAAAAATAATACATCGTTGAAAAGAGAAAAAAATGGCGGTTTCTGTTTTATTAAAATAATTACAGGTTGCCATTTGAAAAATAAAAGTTGACAGTCGTATCTTGTAAACCTGACTTCATAAAAAATATCTACATCTGCCATCAAATAATATATGTAAAATAATAAAACTTTTATATGAGCCATTTTTTTCTATTACTTATAATGAAAAAGTTAAAGGGGGGGGGGGGACGTCTTCCCAGACTCACCCTGTATTTTTTTCTCTATTTCTCATGTTTTATTTACGCACATCCCGTAATTAAACTAATTTTCTATTGACGTATTTACACAAAGAATTTCTCAAATAGCTTATGCGTGAAAAAATATGTAGCCCTGCGGGCAGAACTGCAATTGTTAAATACACCGTTTCACAGATAACTTATTAATTTTCTCCCGGTATTTCAACGCACAATGCTCCGCTCGGCAAGACAGAAAAATGACAAGACAAGCGTGTATGTGTTGCTCAATATGCCATGCCCGGAAGGTAGGAAGTGAAACTGCACCATTAAACGCACTCAAAAATGAAATAAAAACTATAGAAAATTTAAAATAACACGTTCAACGCGTGGAAAAACCTTGGCAGCAACGATAGCATACGTATCAGTATGTTATATTATAATATACAGAAATTATTTTACCATAATAGCTATTTATACATCTTTTTTCTGTTTTTAAACTAAGTACGTACAATGTATTTTATCTTTATCACATAAATTAGTTTAGATTCTAATGCACAATGTAATACAAGTATAAGTAACATGTTGTATTACCACAGGATATAAAATAAAATCAGTATTACTAGATAATATCATTGACTAAATTATATATCTACAGAATTTCACACGAAAGAATGTCAAAACTTTAACCACATACAAGGGTAACGGAAGAATTATTGAGATTAAGACAATCAGATAGGCCTTGGAAAACAATATTTGCACTATCATTTTATAATTATTTCTGTTGACGGTTTATTAATAGGTTATGTCATGTTATAATCATTCATTAATGACCCTTATTATTGCATGCTTTTTATTACTAAACAATACAATGGGTAGCCATAGATACCATTTACCATTGCTAAACAAATGTCAAAACTTGTGTCAAACGTAACTAACCTATTTTTTTGGTGTTGGATTAGTATTAGATTTTCCATTTCAGTAAGATACGAGCAACGGAAAAATCTTGTAACTAACACGTTAAAATGTCTCAAACATTAATTGCCTAATTTAATTTATACACTTGATAGTTAAATAGTTATTTCCGTTGACTATTTATTAATAGGTTATGTTAATGCATAGAAAATCATTCATTAATGATCACTATTAATGCATGATTTTTTATTAGTAAACGATTTTAGTTGGTAACCATAGATACCACATATGATTTCTGAACAGTAATTGTCAAAATTTAAGTGACAAAAGTTACACGAATTTATTTATTTTTTTCATGGAATAAAATTAGATTTTCCAATTTAATAAGATACGGTCAACGGAAAAATATTGTAACTAACACGTGTTTTTCTATTTTGCGTCTATAATGAATCTATAACCAGCACCCAAAAGAGTTTGTTAATAGGTCATTTGAGTGCCAAAAATGATCAAATGTCCAATCTCGCTAAATAAACGAACACGAACGATTGTTAAGAATTTAATTTTATATATAATTTAGAAAGTAGTAGTAAGAAGAAGAAGAATAAGACGAGAAGAAATAGAGTAGTAAAGTTAGAAACAAACAGAAAATATCGTAGATAGTTGATAGTTGATGTTGGGAATCGTGCTACAAATCACATATCGTTTTTGGTAAATGACATTTTAATGCCCTTAGAATCCAATTTTAACATTTTCACGATGATGTCTGTGTGTATGGATGTGTGTAACTCAAAATCTATTATTCGGAAAATTTTGAAACCTTGTAATTCGACTTTTTTCTAATATGCAAAGAGCCGGTTAGATTTTGGTGTAAATCGGATAACCGGAAATGGCACTTTACTTGAAGCTCAAAATATGTCTTCGAAAAATACCAAATGTCATTTGTTTGATAATCATGTTATTATAAAAATTAAAGATTATTAAATTTTCTACAGATCTGCATTAATACTTTTTTTTTTATATTTTAAAGATAAATTTATAAAATTACTTATAATTTAAATCCCGGAGCCTACGCTTTAAACAAACATAATTCCTTGATTACACAGTTCATATCTCAAATAAATATCACTGTCAAAGAACTAATTTCAAATTAATAATAGTACCGTTTTAAAAAGAAAATAGTAAATATAATCATAGTTATATAGAATGGAACTTAATTCAGTTTCCAATATAAGTAAATATGTAATTTAAATTAATAAAAATTAAATGGCGGGAGGTATTTTGTTGACATCAGATTTTTTATTTAAAAAGTATAAAGGACGCTAAATAGAAAAAAAATTGTATAAAAACCTCAATTTATAATTATGTTGTGTTTGAAGCTCCCTTCTCACAAAATAAAATAACAATTATGACAATCGTTCTTGAATATACTATTGTCATTCTGCCAATATTTTAGTATCGTTGTGAAAAAAAAAAAACAATCCAAATAATCAGAGAGCATATTAGAATAGTGATTTATAATTTGACGGCTTTAGCAATTTTTAAGTCACCCTGACATTGATTTGATAGTTCTGACAATTTTTAAGTCTTCCAGAATTTAGTTTGAAAGAATATTGGTTGGGCGCTTACGCTTTAAAGAAGTGGAAGGGAAGAATTATAAAGTGCATTATTGCCGAAGGGAACTATTTTGAATATATTTAAAATAAAATGCTAGAAAATGTGAACCATATGTCACCTGTCTTATTCTTGATAATTCTAGCACTTGGTAATATACAAGTAGCCGACGGAAAAATGTCAATATTTCAACTAAATATTCTTTGAATAATTTTAAGCAAAAAAGTTCAAATACATACAGGAATATCAGCCTCTTGAACACAGTCCAACAGGTGTATACTTTGGTGGTTATAGATAGATTTATGAAACTTCGTATATTTGCTACTTCAAGAAACTACGTTTAATGTTCTGAGCTTTTAGAATTTTTTTTACCAATTAAACAGAACACAAACTTATAGGTTTGTTTTAATGTTATGTGATTCGTTTATTCAAATATTATACAAAAAATATGGTAAAAAATTATATATACCCACACATTTGAGAACGTAAAAACTCATGTATCTTGTTTTTTATCAAGTATCTAAACATGTAAAATAAATAAGAAAAACAAGAATCTAGTAGTCGGCGCATCGGAATAAATCCTTTCCTATCAAATGAAATATTTATTTTAATTTTACTTGTTTAATTTCGGAAATTCTGGACACCTACTGTGTTAAACCATTAGCTAGAAACCACTGCACGATCAACTTGGTATCCTGCTAGGACCAAAATCATAAACTATAATCTCGGCAATTAAAAATGTTCCTCACTTTTCTTTATTATATTCACTTGGAGAAATAATAATTTTGTTGGGAAATGAAGTGTGTAAGCGCTTGTCATTTGTCACTCCAAGGACAAAAGAGGAACGGTGTTTTTTTTAACAAAATTCTGGTGCTCGTATTTTATTTTTAATGGCTCCTCGTTTAAATTAGGATTGAATTATGAGTTTAAGTACTCCAAGATGATGTATTCCGCGGTTAGAATATTTTATTGCGCATATTTTATATTTTAAAAATGCTAAATGTAATGAACTGACAGTTTTAAACAATTTATAATTATTTATTATATCATTATATATCTTTTTTTTTTGGGTGTTTAGTTTTTGTGTATGCATATTTGTATGAAATTTGAATTAATATTGTTACCTACATGTTTATCTTTTCATCTAAACGAACAATTTCCGTTAACACTTACTTTTTTGTTGCTTTAGATTATTATTTTAATATTTAAGATCTTCTAAGATTAGAAAACGCTAATTTTGATAACGAACGAAATCAAATTACGAATAGAAAACTGTGAAAAAAGTTTAACGCGTTGGCTTACACTCAGTAAAAATATTTATATATTTGGCAGCATTATTGTTTGGGGATATACGAGGGGTGAATCACTCCTTTGTACAAAAGATTGTACAATCATGGGATTGTAAGACGATTGTAATGATTGTATGCAAGAATGTACAATATTTGCAAAGATTGGAATGTTGTAATATTATTTATTTTATTAATCAGTATTACTTAATTTTACAATTTTAATATATTTGACTACTGAATTCACTCAAATTCTTTATATTTATTGATAATCCAAATTAAACCATATCTCCTTAAAAAAAATTGTTGACCTATTAGGAGGCCATTTTAATGGTGTTTCGTTATTTGAGAAATAATCCATAGGTCACTAGATAGGCGAAAATATATATTTTTTTATTTTTACGTTCATATGTTTCAAACAGCAAAAATATAACAATTATTAAATTTATAAACCTTATTTTTAACATACTGAAAATTTCATAAATTTCATTATAAATATCTCATTGCCTATTATGACGTCCATATAAAAATATTAATATTAATTGAAGCACAAGATAAATAACAAAAATAAACGAAGGTGATGGGAAAAACTGTTTTTCTATGGGCTGTGAATGACGTAATATATGTGCTTCTACGACACAGGATTGGGGGGTTGTTTTTCATGACTATTTTTGGCGCCAATCTTTTTATTTAATTATTTATGAAAATAACAAATTATTAAAAAAAATCTGATGTGGCCAACACATGACCTCCCGTCAATTCCATGTTTGAAATAGCAATGAGCTTTACGTAAAGTATCACTTCCAGTTGATCGTTTGTAAACAAAATCTAATTTGTTGTTCCAATAAATAGAAAAGTCTGTATTATCAAATTTTGGATTACATTTTATTATGTTTTTCCTCGAAAATCTGTTAACAGCTCCAAATTAAGTACGACTTCCGGTTTATCATATAAGTATAGTCAAAATCTAATGTTGTTTCAAATTATACAGTTTTAAATACCAAATTTGAGAAGTTTTGAATCATGTTTCAATATATTTTTTCTGGAAAATCTGTTTTAGCTTCCTGTAAAGTAGTACTTCCGGTTTATCAATTTTAGTCAAAATCTAATATGTTGTTTCCCGTTACATTAAAGTTTTAAATTCTAAATTTGACAAGTTTTGGAGTGTATCATAATACATTTTTCATGAAAATCTGTTCAGAGCTTCAAGTAAAGTGTCACTTCTGGTTTATTAATTTTAGCCAAAATCTAATATGTTGTCCCCCTTGATATAGAAGTTTTAAACACTAAAATTGAAAAGTTTTGGGTTATATTTTAATATAGTATTTCATTAAAAACTGTTATGGGCTTCAAGTAAACAGTCACTTCCGGTTATCCAATTTTACCCAAAATCTAATCAACTTTTTATATGAATGCAGAAAGCTTATTAAATACGGAATATAAAAATATTTGGAAGTTTGTTATAAGAGTATCGTGGACGAAAAAAATCGTCGCACACGCACACACACATAGACATCATCGTAAAAATAGTAAAAACGTATTGTGGGGACCCTAATTCGTGCTTATTTACTGAAAACTCACCTCCCTTACCTATGGTATGACGGTGGGTAATAATTATTAATAAGAAAAATATTGCATAAACTTTCATTAAAAATACTTTTTGAAAAATGTGAAACAGGCTCATTGTGAATATAAAATCATACAAAAAAGCTTCTTCTATACGTAGAGAACAAATTTCTCTATCTCTTATTCTGTGATCCGTCACTATCTATATTATATGTTAATTGGAGCAAGTGCACTGTGGAATTCCTCCAGATAAAACAGACAGAGAAATATCCGTTCGATTCTGCATAATTGCGATTTATTTTTATTGCAATTACGCATGTGTAAATGTGCATCAATTTTGTCTGCAATTAACGTTACATTCCCTCGTCTCTTTTCCTCGGTGGATACACACGATACTAAGATGACAATGTATTTATGGCTTCATCAAGCAATTATTAACTAAGCTAATCTTAGAAAATTCCAGCCTGTAATAAAGTTCTTCCCAAGACGAGACATAAGAAATTATTTACTTTATTTAGAAATTAACTTTATAGCAAAAAAAAAAATGTTTTATGGGTTGCAGTTATGCATTTCTCAAGCGTGTTTACATCAGTGAACTTAAAACTAATAAAAAGTTGGAAAATAAGTAAATAATTTTACCATCACTGGCCAAAATATCTATATAAATTGCAGGTGTCTGGTTTTTTGTAAACTATTGCATTACACCATTTTTACTTTCCGTCGCCTTAGGTACGGAATGTGTTGTCTTTGGTCAAAAAATTCGACGATGAGTTTTTAATCAATAAGCACGTTTTAGGGTCCCTAGAATACGATTTTACTATTTTTACGATGTCTGTATGTGTATGTGTTGTGTAATAAAAATTTCGTCTGCGATAACTCCAATACTACAATTTCAAAAATTATAATTCTTTCGCATTCTTCTTCGTTACATACATATGAAGAGCTGATTAGATTTTGGTTACATTTGGTCAACCGGAAGTACCCTAATTTGGAGATTTAAACATTTTTTCTTGAAAAAACGATGTTAAATATCATTTTTTCACATTTAATATTATAAATGTTAAAGAATATTTTATTCTCTATACGATATGACTGCATTTTATACTTAATATTAAATGGATATAAGGTACATTAGGTTTAGATTTATGGTTTATACTTTAGATTTAAAGACTTTTGGCCGCATATTATATAATGACTCCATTCACACTTCACAATTTAGTGTCTCTAAATTCAAATCATAAAGCCAAACATTGCAAGGTCCAAACTTTAGGTTTATGATTTAGTTTGACGTCACAAACTTCAGCAATGAGAACGAGTCTGAAACAATATAGATATATACACCCATCTTTATTTAGTATTCACATGGTGGAATCAGTTTTTTAAACAAATGTGAGGAGAATAAAAAACTGCCAAAATTTAATTGCTGAAATATAACCAATAATGCCAAGCGAATGACAGTTTCACAGAGCACGGGTATCTATTAAGTATTGCTCTACCGGTATTTTAATCTTGTTTTTGAAGCATTTACATAGATGTCAGTACGATCAAAACTAGAGTTAAATTAAACTTGCATTTATGAATGACTTACCTACTTAAATCTAAACAAAAACCATAAACCTAATTTTCATTTGTGAATGTACCTTAAATTCTGAAGTGTGAATGGTATCATTACATAATATGCGGCCAAAAGTCTTTAAATCTAAAGTATAAACCATAAATCTAAACCTTGTATAAAATACATACAACTGCCTGAAGGTAATGTACAAGAAATAGAATCTTTTGCAAGGAACTTTTTGTATTAAATTTGTACAAAATACATAGAACTGACTAAAGGTAATGTGCTGGCCACATTAGATTTTTTAGCTTTTTAAGTTATGCTGTATAACCCATTTATTTAAGAAAAAATTAATTGAAATTACAGTAAGGATTCGTTTAATCAATGCTTCAAAATTTGGATAATAGTTATTTGTTTCACTATGCACTAAAATATCAGATTTATAGCAGAGACTGCCGAAGCTGTAAACACATATTTTTGGTTGATTTTAGAATTAATATTAATTTAATGATTATTTTTAATAAATATTTCGAAAGTTATCGTAAAAATGACATTTACAAACATATTTATGTACCTTATAAAACACAATCAACAAAATTGAACTATAAAAATAAAACATAGGTTAAAATGTATTTACCTTATATTTAAACACTTCATATTCGGAATGCACACAAAACTGTTACGTTTAATAGTACAAACACTTATATATCATTATATTATTAGTACACACACATATAAACACTGATATGTAATTGTACAATAAACAGTATTTTTTCAGTTAACAAAATTCATCTGTCACTTTTAAATTCACAATCACAATAAACATTTGAACAATTTATTGGTAGTGAAACAAAGTTTTTCTCGATAAAAATTGTTTTCTAAATACCATAACTTTATTTAATATTGTTTATAATAGTCAATAATATATATTATTTTGTAAAAATTGTTAAAAAATTTATAATTATGTTTGTATATTGATAAATTCTTCAGTGGGAACCAACTTTTGAGCGTCACTGATTTCCAGTAAAGTTTGCTTGACATTTGCATAGTTCGTATAACCTCAAATTTCAATGTTTGGAATGAGTATGTACATAATTGAAGAAACAAGGCATTTTCGAAAATTCTACCGGTGAACTGTTACCGGTATATATCGGTAAACAGCTGTTTACTAGGTTACAATTACCGGAACCGATATTTTAAGGACGCAAGTGGTAAACCGGGTAGAATTATAACCTATGAAAAACATTTGAAAGATTAAAACAGATCTGAAATTTGACGTAGTTAACAAAATGAGCACAGTCCTGCTTCTGATTCCCACATTGAACACATTTTCACTTTTAACGCGCGCGCTTCGTTTGGCATCACTATTTTTTAAGGTTAGATTCTTCATTTACCGCGTTTACCGGCTGAATTACTCGATCCACAAATCATGGATCCGGTATATGGATCTGACAGATATGGTACAATATTCGAACACGGTAAAGGCCCATTCAGAATAAAAAAATTAGCGGTAGTGTAAGAATTAGTAGCATCGGTAGCGTAAGAAATTTATAGTAAAAATTATTTCCGTTCACAATGAAGAATTATTGAAATTATACTTTCTCGGAATTTTTTATTATAAATTACTAGGATTCAAGGTTGACAGTTATAGCTGTCATTTTATTTTTGCATAAAAAGCAACTGACATATATGATGACTTATTAATTACACTTATTCACAAGCACTCCATTGTGTGAGATAAGCGAAGAGAATAAGGGAGTTTAAAATTATTTCAAAAAAATAAAATGCGTGGGCACAAATTGTCTTTGAAATAAGCGAAAATGGTAAGTTACGTGTTCACTTTTAATTGTGCAAAGTTTATTAATAAGTATGTTTGTTTATATACCGCAACGTCTGAGGCACACCACAAAATGATCCTTTTTCTATTGCTCATTTTATCTAATGAAATCAGATGTCAATAAACGTCAAAACTGTCAAAAAAATTAAGCGGTAGCGTAGTGGCAACATAGAAGTTTGGAGTTTGCAAGCTCCTACCGCTGCCATTGCCACTGCGCTACTACTAATTTTCTTAATTTATGAATGTGAACGAATACATTTGCTATAACGCATTCAATCTTTTACCCAGGCCACCACCACTGCCACTAATTCTACTGCTACCTTAATTTTTTTGTTGTGAATGATACTTAACTATTAACCACTCGTGTTTTCGAACGCAATCGGTAGAAGCGATATCTACCGGTAGAATTTTCGTAAATGCTTATAGTTTTATAGTGAAATGTTATATTTAGTGTGTAGTGTGATATAAAAGCAGAAAAGTGTAAAATTGAAAAACTGTCCTTTTTGAATTATTTACTTCCATTTTAACAAGGTATGTGTCATATTCGAAGAAATCCATATATTATGATGTCTTAATTCGCACAGATGAGCAGAAATAAAATGAAAAACCTCTTGATTCAAATCTACATATTCATATATCAGAAAATGTTGCAATCTCTAATCTCGAAAATTATGTTTATTCGCATATGTTCATGCATGTTTACTGATGGTGTTAAGATAGATTTATATTTGATTTTGTACAGTATCTCATTTCGGATCTTTTACGTTCTGTGTGTATACGTGTATGGCAATCTAAGATTTGGATGGTTGGTGTAAAGTAGTAGAGTTTGTGATTCGCATAACCGTGAATGAAGCGTGAAGTCTTCTCGTATCTTTATCAATCGACCGAGAAGTGGACATAGAAACCGCATTAGGCTGCATTCCACACTGCAGATTTATACGTTGGAAATAACACACTCGGAAAATAGAGATTAGCCAAATTAGAAATTCCTTCTATAACAATTTTTACAAATTATTTCAAAATGTTTATCACATAAAAATATCCTGAATTAGGCCCGGTACTTTCATCTTTGGTTAAACTGAATGTTAACTGTTAGTTAAAATGAAAAACATAGCATCGATATTATAAATTATAACATAAGTTGTAAAAATTGCACATGACATGTGTCAATTTTTGATGCGATATTTGTCGTATTAACTGATAGTTAACAGACAGAGATGAAAATACCAAAACTAAGTCTTTTTCTTCTGTATAATAATACTAACCTTGGGTCTTTTGGAAATTTAAAAAACTTATAAGTTTCACGTTTGCTGTAATGATTGAAGTTAGCTGCGAAACACATCAGTATGGTGAAACAAATTTAAAATAATACTTTAAATATGTATTGTATAACTTACAAGACGTAACAAGTACTAATAACAATTATATTTCTTTCATCAGTGATTTTAAAAGAGCCTAAAATTTATAGAAAAGGAAATATCCCACTACTAGTTTCGCGGTCAACTGTAAATAACATAGCAACCGTTACCAAGGCGCCAGCCATTTTCTTGTTTGGAAACCTGGCCTACTTCATCACTAAACGGGTCTATTGTGGCGAGAAGTAAAAAAATCAATTATAAATATTGACAATTATTATTCTAAATCTCAGTTAAACAGCATTTACTCTCTTATTTATACACAACACAACGTTTCGGTACCCCCTTGTATCTGCGTAAGATTTGCATATACTCATGTACTCAAAATACATTTGTTTTTTCATTCAGTTTTTTCATCATCGTCCACAATTCAGAAAAGGCACATACGTATCAGTTTATTTTCATTTTAGATGGCTGAGATTTCGAGTAATTATTAACATTTAATGTACATATACCAGTCGAAAAATTTCTCACCAAAAAATCAATTTTGTTAAAAATGACATTTAGAATATTTTATAATTACACTCTTCATGTATGTAAAATTAATTTGTATCTTTATGTAAAGTAAATTATAATATACTAAGTTGACATGCAGTTTTCAAACGTTTTTGGTTTCAAAAACGCCATGTATACAGTGTCAAAACAGTTTTGATTTATTTCAAACCAAAACTAAAATCAAAACTACTCATGATATCAATTAAAATTCAGTTTCTATATTGCGCAAGCGTACATAGAATAACGTTTCTGTCGCTTTGTGTTACTTGGTGTTACTAACCTATAAATAACATGACAGTTGTGTAGTTTCAGTGCGTAGTGGTACAAAGTAGGAAAAATAATTGGAATAATGGCAAAACGACGAATTTGGAGTGAAGAGAATCTAGCACTTACTCGTACATAAGCCAAATGCGTATGCGCCGAAACTGTTTTCACATCAATCTGTAAACCTGTTTTGAAAATGTAACAGTTGCTCGTAATTTTGACTGAAACTGAAACCATTTTCAAAAGTGCATGTAAACGTAGTAAGTAATAGTTATTTCTGATGTAAAATTATTCTGTCTAGTGTAAAACTAATTAAGAAACATAAGTTGTATCCAATACTAGCATGGCATTATAACAATAAAACCCAGGTCTTGGTTGTGAAACTGCAATTCGCATAGTGCTTATTTGTTGCGTTGTATGTTAGGAAGAGTTTATTAAAACCTGTGTAGGAATCCTCTGGATGTTTTTAATCGAATTGCTTGCAGAGGCGTACCGACAAAGTTTATACTCGAGGAGTAAACGTAATAGAATAGTTCCCTCGTAAACTAACATTCTACTAGGTATTTATTGGTAATTAATTACTTCAGTAATGCTGTAAATTTGTTATGGGGTATAAAATACGCCACAAAACTTGCTATTGCATTACTGCATTATTACAGAGCCAGGAATGGGACACCTGAGCATAATTAGAATTATTCTCTTATTTATAATCATATGCACAATAATAGAAGAACAAGTTATTATTTATTATATACTTACATTACTACACAGGATGTCAATAAATAACAGGCATCATTTTAAACATCGATTCTGTAATTCAACAGAAGATAAAAGTGACGCCGGTGTTTTTGGAATTTGATCAGAAGGCTAAAATAAATTGAAAATTAAGTTATTGATAAAAAATCTGATGTGACCAGCACATTACCTTCCACCAGTTCTATGTATTCCACAAATTCCATACAGTAAGTTTTTTTGCTAATGATTCCATATTTCAGTCAGTTGTATGTATTTTATACAAATTTGTAACACGAGGGGGTCTCCTAGGCTGATGATACTAATACTGCTTCTTATTCCAACGATGACACACTGACTAACTGGTGGACGCTTGGATGGTTGGCGTCCACGACTTCATGAAATGGATTTCTTGAGAAGGAAGAACACACACGAACTTTACACTTTCCACTTGATGAACTTTACGGACATGGACCTAACTTGTTTGGAAATTTACTGAATAAATAACTCATCTTTTTAACTAAATGATTACATTATTAACTAATACAACTAAGCCTAACATGTTACATTCCGTAACCTAGCGGGCGGGCGTTTAGTACGCGCCCCAAAACTAAAACACCACATGTTCCGTCAACAACAAAAGTCTGCACGACGCGACGAACTAATCTAGACTCTCTAAAACAAAGCGCTATCCTCAGGACAGGATTATATAATAATAATATAATAAGAATTTCTAGACTTAATGGTGAACAAATAAATGTCGTGACTATCATAATACGAAAAGAATTTCTAAACTGAGTTTTGACATTTATAATTAAAATAGATAAACAGAGTTAAAATATGATTACTGATACTAAAATTTAGAAAAGTTTATCACAAATTCCATACAGAAAATTTCTAGCAAAAGATCCTATATTTCCAGTAAAATTATAAGAAAAACACATTGTCAATTTTACTTGACACTGACATCTTTCAATCAGAATTTTCATAATATATAGCAGCTGTTTGAAATTTAATTTCTTTATAATTTTTTAACTCTATATCCGTTTAATATTAAGTACAAAATGCAGTCAAATCGTATAGAGAATAAAATATTCTTTAGTATGTATAATAACATTAAATGTACAAAAATTATATTTAACATAGTTTTTTCAAGAAAAACTGTTAAAATCTTCAAATGAGGGTACTTCCGGTTCATCATTGTAACCAATCCAGTTGTTATTGTCCACAATTCTATTCGCTTGAGTCTTATGAAATACCAACTCCCTGAGCAACATCTTTTACAGTGATTCGGCGATTGCTAAAACACAATATCATTAATTTTTGTCATATTTTCATCGGTGATAGATGCATAAAGTCACTGTTCTCTTGCCATTTTCCATGTCTTCTCTTCTTTTTCAAAATTTAATGCAGATTCTTTGTTTCATCATTTTTAAATAAAAAATTGCTGTGCGTGTCAAAATGCTACCTCAACATGTAGCTGTCAAATACAAACTTGGTTTCCAAGCGAGGTAAAAAATGAGTACATTAAAAACAAACGCGCGAAATTCAAAAATTCTTGTTACTTTTTTATCAAACGACATTTTAAATTTTTCTGTAACTATTAAATTATTTATTCATTCGTTTTTGACTGTTGTTGTCGAATGGTTTGTTTTCCTTTTGCACATAACTTTATAACAAAATTAATAAAATACATAATTTACTTTTGCTGAAACAAATGAACACCATCAGATATTCTAAGAACTGACGAGTTTCATGTTTCATAGTTTTAATGTTTATACATACATTTAGTCTGTCCCCAATGAAAAATTCATCTCCTCCGTCAATGAGTCGTTAAATGCGCGTTCACGACGGTGATTCGAAGCAAAGGCGTCGGCATGCCGTTGAACAAATTGTCAATGTTGCCATTTGTCGCATAACAATTTGCAAATTGCAACGTTGTTTGCGCAGATGAACGTTGTTCGTGCGAATTCCGCGGGGTGCTTATAAAAATGCCCTGATGCCCGTCCTCAATGCGAGCCAAGATAACGAGAATGAGACGGTAACGTTACTTACAATTTCAAGTTTTAGAATGCGGGCAGACCAACCTTAAAATACGGACAGGAAATTGTCGCTATCAAATCATATGGATTTGGTTATTTTAAATTATAAAATTGAAAATATTATAACCAATAATACATGAAAGGTTATAAACCTGCTTTATAGAGAGTCCAGTATAATGCAGAGGTTATTTTAACGTGGAGTTGGACACAAAATGTGCAGTAGGGAAAACAAATTGTGCAGTGGGAAATTAAAATCTGTGCAGTTATTTTTATTTATTAAGAATCAAACAAATAAAATTTATTGCTATTACTTGACTGTTAGTATGATTGTAGGGATGATGAGAATAATTGTCGTAGGAAATAGTGTTTAATAAATGGTAATTTAATTAACTTTCCTATATTTCGATTCCAAATGAATCATTATCCGGGATAGTTAAAGTACGGTTGGAAAATAAGATCATTAAATTACAAAATCAAAAATGTAAGGATGACGACATTTTCATTCTTATATTTTTGTTATAAATAAACAGTCCAAGAAATGTTTCCGGGAAACACATCCCGGCCTTGGTACTGCAATGTCCCATTTCTCGGACTCATATTAGCAACGTAAAGCAGTACACAGTGGACAGTATGAAATAAACGCCTTATCGGGCTTATTCCGTAATAAAAAATCTGATGTGGTCAGCACATTTTCTTCCGTCAGTTCTATATATTTTGTATAAATGTCATACAGAAAGTTCCTTGCAAAAGATTCTATTTATTGTACATTATCTTAAGGCAGTTGTGTACCTATTTTATACAAATTCCATTCAGAAAGTTTCTAACAAAAGATCCTATATTTCCAGTAAAATTATAACACAAACATACTGTCAACTGTACTTGACACTGACACCTTTCAATCAGAATTTTCTTAATATAGCAGCTGTTATAGCATAGCGGGCTAATATATGATATTTAATTTCTTTATAATTTTTTAACTCTATATTCATTTAATATGAAGTATAAAATGCATTCAAATCATATAGAGAATAAAATATTCTTCAATATTTATAATAACATTAAATGTGAAAAAATGTTAAAATCTTCAAATGAGGGTACGTCCGGTTGACCAATTATAACCAAAATCTAATCAACTCTTCATATGGATGTAACGAAGAGGAATACGAAAGAATTATAATTTTTGGAATTGTAGTATTATAGAGTTATCGCATTAGAAAATTTCGTCACACTCAGACACACACACACACACACACACACACACACACACACACACACACACACACACACACACACATACACACACACACATATATATATATATATATATATATATATATATATATATATATATATATATATACATATATACATATATACATACATACACACACACAGAGACACACGCGCGCGCACACAGACACATACACACACACACCCACAGACATATACACACACGCACGCATGCACGCACACACACACATGCACGCACGCACATACACACACGCGCACACACACACGCACACACACACACGCACACACACACGCACACACACACACACACATCATCGTAAAAATAGTAAAATCGTATTCTAGGGACCCTAAAATGTGCTTATTCATCAAAAACACAACTGAATATTTTGACCAGAGACAATACCTTCCTTACCTAAAGGTGACGGAAGGTAAAAGTGTTTAATTTTTAACAGCTGGTTAAAAATTATATCCATGAGCTATTGATGTGACAACTAAAAATACCATTTTTTGTAATGTATCAACATATTTGATTGTTTAAAGTTTTACCAGTTGTTTAAAATTAACCACTGAATTACAGAATACTGAATTACAGAATGTCTGTTTAATGAGCGTTTTCAAAATACCAATTTTCGATATTAGTTAGTAATACCATATTTCCTTGTCGAATTATTCTTTGGTAATATGTTCTGCGTTTGGTAGTTAAGAATTCCAATAACAATAACCCTGTGTTGAAAGTATAATAACTTGTATTAAAATTACATACCTATCAAAAACTTATTTGAAAGTAAAACGTAAAATTGAGCGATTCTCCACGTTGTCTCCCTTGCAGGGATCATTGACATGGTGTCTCAATATCTCAATAACTCTTGGTAATTTTCGATATCATAACTTATGTTGATACTTAGCCCGTCGTCGTCGGGCAATGTGGAAAAGGGAGGGGAGGGGGCACCTTTCTCAGAGGTGTGCAATCAGCGCTCATATGCATATCTCGGGACGTTTCAGGCTTCACTGCTCGGCTTATAGGCCAATAAAGCATTACTGATGCCGGACTCTTATCAGACTACCATGTAAATTAAATCTCGTAATTTTGACTTCGTTCTCTTGTCTCCGAGTCTCCAGCGAAAATGTTCATGTTGATGGGGAATATTTATTCTAATAAATGTCCAGACAATGTTCTGTCTACTGATAAGATATTATTTCTGCCTCAAGATATGTCTGGTGTTTGCATTATGCAATCCAGTCTGGTGGTTGACTGTTTTATGTTTCTGAGAATTTTTTTTATATACTGGATGGCTACTGTGTTTTCCAAACTGCAAAACATTTGTGGAATACAATTTTGGGGTCTTGTGGCCGCGTGCCTGAGTGCCAGGTGGCGAATCTGGGGAACTGGGTTCAATCCCGACCGACGCCAAATATTTCCAATTTTAAATGGCACAAAATTGACCCCTGTGGTGCACTCTCCACTCCAGAAAAGAGTGCCCGTGAGGTGACGCCTGGTAAGCGCCCGCACGGGGCAAATATTTCATCATTACCAATGGGTAATAAGCAGTGGCGTAACTAACAGGCCCGCAGGACCCGCATTGCGGGCGGGCCCCCGGCTCTAGAGAGGCCCCAATTTACATGATTTATAATTTTGTTACTACTGCGAAATTTTGAATTTAATCATTTTTTTGTAGCAACATACAAATTTATTTAGTCCTTTATTTTTTTAAATGTCAATTTACAAAAATAATATTGGCTAAGGGGCCCTTTATCCGCTATGTAAAATCAAGCTCTTTATTTTCCAGCACATTCCGGCCGGTAGAATTTCTTGGCAAATATTTTCTTGCAACTGATCCAGAGTTTTCCTTTAAAATAACCCCATAAAAAGAAGTTTGGGGCTGTCAAATCAAGACACCTGGCGGCCAATGTGTATTACCAAAACGTGGGATTAAATAACGATAAGAGAATGATTGTCGCAAAATTGCTATTATTTAGATTGTATGATACTGATCCATCTTGCTAATACCATATTTTATCGCATCCAAGTTCTTTCATTTGGGATACCAAAAATGTATGAATCAATTCCCTGTAACTTTCATAAGTGGAATGTACAACAAATTTCATTTTCAAAGAAAAAAAAATACGGGCCAATCACATTTTCATAGTAAATACCACAACGTACAATGACTTTGGTGGGATGTAAAAGTGCCTAATCTTTGATTTTCAGGCCTCCAATATTGATTATTTTGCTTCTTAACGTATCAACTAAGATGAAAGTGAGCCTAGTCACAATTTCCACAAGTTCTTGTGGTATGTACTGCTTCATGATAAACGCTACAATTAAAAACGGGCCCCAAAATCTTTTTGCGGGCGGGCCCCCAAACTCTTAGTTACGCCACTGGTAATAAGCCGTGATGAAATATTTATTTATTAATAGTAGGATTCTGAAACCAGCGTTAAATAACGTTCGGCGTTAAGTAACGATAGTAACGTTCACGTTTCAGCGTTAAATCGGTATTCTGATACACTGGCGTGAAAGTGGATCGTTAAAAACGGCAGCGTTAATTCACGTCAAATACATGCATGTGATCTTTCCCTTTTAAAGTTTTCAACCAATAAAAAGCGGTTAAATATAACAAAAATTACATTTATCTGTCTATTTTGAAAGCATATGTCAAACCTGTGTGTCAAACGTCAAATAAACGAATATATTTACTGCGTGTAAGTATTTTGTGCTAAAATATATTTCTATTTATTTACATATGTTAATAAAAGATGATTAAAGTAGCTAGTACAAAAATAGATAATAAAAACACACGTATTAATTTATCTATAAAGAGTATACCTATAAGAATGGAGACTTGTAGAATTGTTTATAATATTATCAATAATATTAGCCTTAGCCAGTCTGCAGTTAGATGTTAGAAGATTTATGAAAGAAGTTATTTTGCAATGAAAAATTCAGCATCTACTGACTTTACGAATAAGATTTCCTATAACTGGCGAAGAAAAAAATATTTTAAAATATTTGTTCTATTTATAAACATTTACTAATTTTAGTATAGGTACCAGTAATCAATTACTTTCCTAATACATCAATAATTTTCTGTATTTTTTCCTATGTTTCTTTGTTATAATCAATATAGGTATTCTTTATTGTAATCAATGTCTTCATAGAATTAATAATCAAATATCACTTTCCTGGAAACTATTTTTTGTTGTAATACTTGTACAACATACTTTACATTCTTGAAACCAACACAAAATTGCTTTTATTCACTTCACTTTTTAGTACTTATATACATCAGTCATTTTCTATGATGTTAGGTACATTGGTGTATTGAATTCTAATTTTTCATACTCTTGCGGACTCGTTGTTTGTGATTTGAACACTGTAATGCTAAAAAAATATATATTATTTAGGTTATGTTAACTATATATTACTTATAAATAATAAACAATTACCTATATATAACATACTCACTGTTAATAAAATATACTTCTTATAAGTATATAGCAGTACACGAAAAATATCAGCGCTATTTAGACCATAAAACTCACAGGCAACCAGCCGTTTTCCCTGTTAACGCTTCGATATGTCCAGCATGAATTAACGCCGACTAGCAGCGTTAACGTTAAGAGGCATATTTACCCCTGTGCTGAAATATGAAGCGAAAATTCAAATAAATTGTTCCTGTACTAGAACTATCAACATTTTAAAAAATTCAACACAACCCAAACCTACTTGCGATATTAACCTACATTTAAAAAAAATTATTATTGAAATCTATTATTATTTGACTTTGATTTTATAGGCAAAACAGCATTTCTCGAATTTTCCATAAAATCAAAGTCAAATACTAATAAATTTCAATAAGTATTTTTTTAAAATACAGGTTAATATTGCAAGTAAGTTTGTGTTGTGTTGAATTTTTTAAAATGTTAATAGTTTTAGTAGAGGAACAATTTATTTGAGTTTTCGCTTCATATTTCAGCACAGGGGTAAATATGCCTCTTAAGTAACGCTGAGTTTCAGAATACCATAGCTGTCAAAATCAGAGTCAATTCACGTTAACGTCAGAAGTTAATTAACGCTGGGTTTCAGAATCCCACTATTAATTTTGGAATTGTCGCTAAAAGTACACGACATTAGATTGGGGGCCCTTTTAGGTAGACGAGGTTTGATAAAAAATAATGAGAATTTTCATTTGTTTCAAAAAGTAATTTTTTATTCATCAATATAATCAAGCATAGAGACCCCTAATGAATGGAAAAAGCTGAAAAAGAAGATTAATATTATTACTGGTATTTTTTCACTGTTGGTATGATATTGTAACGTGTGAGCACCGCCGCTGCGTTGAACAAGCATATAAGCATAGCGATGACGTAATCGCGCTAGCAGCCGGGCGACGTCAACAGACGAGTCGCGGCGTGTTTAATTACTTGCGGTCGCCTGAACCTTTTGTGTTCATTGTTATTATGAAGTCGAACATTCTAAAGCTCTTCAGAAGGTAATGGCGGTTATATAAAAGGGGCGCAGCTATGCCCGAGAGATAGTTACATAGTTAGTTACATAGTTAGTAAATGAGTAAAAAAGGCTTAATCAACATGGGTCCGATCTTCAACTGTTTCCGAGAAAGATGCCATTTACCATTAGAATCGACAAAGATAGTGATTGAACAAAATTTTGTCTGTTAGTAAATAGACTATAAAAAAACAATAAAATTTTATATGAAACATTTTTCTCAATTTCTAGTAATAACGAAGTTATTTGAAAATCAAATATTGGCCAAGGTTGCCACAACATTTAACTTAGTACAATTATTTGATTTTTTTTAAAAAAAGCACATTTATGTTGACCTTTGAAAGGTAATAAAATCTTATTAAATCGAAGTCGTAACTCTTATAATTTTCGAGATAGCAGAGGTAAACCCTGTAAAAATTCATTTTTCACTGCCTTATATCTCGGAAACTATTGAAGATCGGACCCATGTTTATTAAGACTTTTTTACTCATTTTGGTCAGTACTATATGCCCTTTAATTTTTTCCCCCGAAGTATGATTACACCCTGTATAATATGTACTATGAAAAAATGCAAACGAATCTTCGAATTATCAAAATAAATCGTTACCTAAATCATTGAAATTTTTTGCAATAGATAGTAGAACTAGAAGAATCAAAATATAAAATTTGAAAACAAAAAATACTTTTACTTTTACAAATAAAACTATTTCAAAATTAAATGTTTCCTGTGAACTAATTGTAACAAAAAATTATATTATCACTCTTGTTAAACAGCAAATATAGATATTTAGCGTAATTGTAGTAGTTGCTAATTAAATAATCATGTTTGCTGTAAAGCATTAGAAGGTTGAATAAAAAGCATTTCACCAATTAACAAAATCTTGATTAAAAACCCGCGTAACGGGTTAGTGTTTATGTTTGCAGATATTTCCGTAACCGAAAAGTGAAATTTAAAAATAAACGTCCTTGAACTTGTGCCTCGCACTGAGTTGGCTTTCATGTGAACCGTGAAAATGTAAGCAATTACTGCCAATCTTCGCTCCAGCGCCATCGATAGGCATGCACGGAATCTAGACTAGCGCGAATTTATATCTAGTCCGGTTAATTGACTGTCACTTGTTGATTCACACGTTACACAAGCAGTTCAATAAACTTACGTCAAATAGCTAGTGATAGCGAAAAGAAGCTTTCTGGATATATACATAGATTAAGCGAATATGTCTTATTAATTGATTTCATTTAATTATACTTTACATAAGTAATTACTGCCAACATCTGTGCTGGAAAGAGTAAAACGAAGCTATTTGAGTGTATGGGAATATTTGGCTATTTATACCTATAACATAACAACCGAAAATAGTTACCTAATTGTAGTCTAGTAACTGAAATTTTGCGATTGTGAGTATATTTTGACAGTTTTTGGACGTCTAATAGACATGATTTTTACCTCCCGCTACCCTTGGTAAGGGAGGTATAGGGATCGTGCTAAAAATCGCATATCGAGATTTTGGTAAATGAGCACGTTTTAAGGTCCCTAGAATCCAATTTTAACATTTTCACGATAATGTCTGTGTGTATGTGTGTGTGGATCCTCCACTCTAACTCAAATACTATCATTCAGAAAATATTGAAACCTTGTATTTCGAATTTTTTCTGTAATGGAAAGAGCCCATCAGATTTTGGTGTAAATCGGATAACCGGAAATGGCACTTTACTGGAAGCTCAAAATAGTTTTTCTTCGAAAAATACCTTTAAATGTTATTTTTTCAAGATTAATGTTATTATAAAAATTAAAACTTTTTCTATATATTTTATGGATAAATTTATAAAATTATCTATAATTTAAATCCCAGACCTACGCTTTAAACAAACAAAATCCAGTTATTCAAATGTATGAAAGTGACAGATAAATGTCACTATCAAAGAACTAATCATTTCAAAATAATATTAGTAACGCTTTAAAAAGAAAAAAGTAAATAGAACAATAGAAAAGGAATTCAATACAGTTTCCACTATAAGTAAATAGATATGTATTTAGATTAATAAAAATTAACGATTCAAAAAATGTTTAAGCTAATACTCATTTTTGAATTAGTGAATTCTATTCTATCCCGGTATTTAAAATTTAATCTTCATTTTATTATATATCCGGTGGCTCAATGTTTAGAGCAACGCCTCATAAGTCATGAGTGCGCTTGGGGCTCTGGGTTCGAATCCCACTAAGGCATGGCTGTGTGTGAATGTGAACCTACTGTATAATTGGGATTTAATCCTGTTGAGGGGTTTAAAAAAAGGTAGTTACTTGGATTAGATTAGAATATATTTTAAAAAATAAACTGTCAAAATTAGAGTAAATTTCGCTAATCTAAAAATAAGGATTAGCTATTTTGTTACTCGGGCTGTAAATGGCGGGAGGTATTGTGTTGGCCACAACAGATTTTTTGGTGCCAATTTCACCATTCATTAGTTAAATGAATTTGATTAATTGTCCAAATATTGAATACTAGAATTTTTGACGTTGGCAACATCAGAAAATTTGAAAACCAAATCATATGGGTTTATAAACATTAAATATTGCAAGTTCAAATAAAATTACTTATAATTAGCTTAAAATTGTGTTCATTTACAAGTAACGAATTACGAATTTGTAAACATTTTGCTTATTCTTGTGTCGAAAATAGTCAGAAATTGACGTTTCACCTGTAACACGGGGGGGGGGGGGGCGGAAGATGCTGATGTGCGCTTACTGGTTTTCCAACGATCATTCTTTTTAACTGACTGATGGACGCTTGGATGACTGGGATCCACGACTTGGTGAAAAGGAAGAACCACATACACACTTACACTTTCCACTTGATGACAGATGAGGGATGCTAACGAACACTTATTATAAGGACACGGACAATACTTGAGATTTAAACTGCAAAATTAACTGTACAAAAACAGATTTTATAATACAGTATTTCAATTAATCTCAATATTTTTATATGGGTGTCATAGATCGTAGAAGGCAATAATTATTTAATAAGAAATTTGTAATATGTTGTAGTGCTGAGTATATTAATAGCTATTTATGGTATTTTTCGCATTATAGTTAATTTCACGGAAGAAAATAACGTTCGTTTAAATAGGGAAATAAATTCTGCCTTCTGATTGGTCAGAATGCACACTTGGTTCACAAAAGCGAAAAAATGTTAGTTGTCAGAATTAAGTGCTATTTATCCATGTTTTTGATTTCGACATTACACATTTTAATAACAAAGTCAACGTGTAGTTCATTATTTTGCCAGCATATGTCATATCGCATAGCAATACACGCCAGTAACGACAAAAATTTGACTTATTGAAACGGAATTAGAAAAACTAAGGAATAAATGAAAATGAAGAAAATAAACAGCTGATAATATCAAACTGATGATTTCAATTATTTCTTAGTCACATCATTTTTTTGTCCTTAAAATTTAATAATTCTTTTTGCACGATCGGATTATTTTTTCTGTTTACCGATTGTGTTTCCAAGACAGTAGGTCTTATTTACAAATTACTGAACGGTAAGTGATGTGACTCACGTCGGTAAGTGATGTGCTTCACTTACCGTTCAGGAGGCGAGACGGTAAATAAATAAAAACAAAAATCAAAGCTTACTTAAAAAATGACACCTAATATTTTTTAATATGTCAAAATAATTTTCAAATCTTTTTTTCTTTTAAATTTTGTGCGTTGATCGTACAAAAAATAGTATAAGCATTACGAACGTTAAGGAATTATTCCCGATCTCAGACAAAATTGGGACTTTCGCTTCGGTCAGTCCCCAAACATTGTCTTCGATCGGTAAACTGTCCCTACCGTTCTTAATACTTAATATACTATTATTTTTTTAAAAAACGAATGAATATGGTTATTATACTTTGTGGTTCATTCACATAAAAAATTCCTTAGAAGAAAAGTAAAAAACTACAAAATTTACTTCTAGTGATGTATGTATTTTTGGCAAATAACAATTCATGATTAAAATAGTCTTTTAACGGGGATCGAGATCCCTATGCAGAAATTATATTGATACACTTACTGGCTTATTTTGTAAGAATGTCGTTATACCATAACGTATCGTTATGATGAAAAAGTTGTTAAATAACGATAATTTTCAAAAAGTGTATTCTGTAAAACCAATGTCATTATATTGAAATCGTATTGTCGTTATTTTAAGTAGTTCATGAACGATAAGGATTCACTTGTCGTTATTCAATCCGTAAATGTCAAATGTTAGCAAATGGAAGGGTTAATTAATTTATTATTTATATTTGTGTGGGAAGAAATGGAAAATAGGTAACAAAACATTTATTCATGCATCAAATATATAATTAACAACCATATTTAAATTTTAGAAGAAATGTTTGTGGTCGTGAAAGTATTTTATGGGATAATAATAATCCATTTGATAATCAATATTTATACATATTCTTTACTCAATACAGAAATAATAATTAAAATAATACTTTTCTAAAAAAATTGGCTAAAGTCGTTGTGACAAACGGTATGAGGACGTTTATAACGATATTACTTAGTGAATACGATTTTTACAAATTGTCGTTCAGGATCACATCGTTACATTTATAAATAACGATAGTTGTTACATAACGATATTTTTACAGAATAAGCCTGTTACTTAGGTATTTAGCAAATAAAGTAAAAAGGTAAAAACAAAGATAATAGATGTTGAGATATGAGAAATACATAAATGTGGTAATAGCAAATGTTAAAACGAAAGTGGTAGTAAGTGCTGCAACTACCACATTCCAATGTAAGCATTTAGTATGGTGTCATTTCTTCCTCGGATGTGTTGTACGATATGTTTCACATTAGGAACTTTAACGTCTGATAATACGAGTAATCTTGACCCATAAAATGGATTAAATGAAATGCAATTACTGTAATGAGACTACATTTTATTCCAAAGATTTAGTACACCATCAAGCTGGGTTGAAACAAGAAGGAATTTTTCACTACTAAAAAAATTTAATATATTCAGTAATAAATAATAAATATAAATATTTTATGTGCTATCCACTGCGTATTTTGTAGTCTCATAATTATGTCTGAGATTCTTATCACTAACAGTTATAATTTAATTTCAAACAAAACTACAGAAACATATCATTAGACAATAAAAATAAATGATTAATACTTGGAAAATGTCACTGTCTATATGCATCAACCAAATTAAATTTATTTATATTCAACAAATAAACAAATGAATAAATATGAATTTATAAATATATGACCGGTCTAAAATAAAATTACCATTTTTCAAGGACAGGTATCAAATTTCAGATGACGGACATATACGCCAGAGCTGGTTTCAGGAGGAAGGAATTTCAACAACATTTTAATAAGATAATTTTGGAAGTTATAGAATGTAGACTGGAAAATATTACAAACATAGTGAAGCAGAACTTATTGAACTATTTGACATGACAAATTATTAACTCTGTATCTTCTCTGCAACTTGAATTAAATAAAAAATGAATTTATGTAAATACAAATTTATTAGTTAGGGTGATATCTCAAATACATACTTCATTTTTTTATTATAAAAGCGCTTTGCCGAAAAAAGTATAATACGGTCAAAAACTAATAGGCCAATTCTAAACAAATCTGTAAGTCTTAAGATACATTCACAAATGAAAATTAGGTTTATGGTTTTTGTTTAGGTTTAAGTATGTCATTCATAAATGTAAGTTTAAATTAATTGTAATTTAGTTTTGGTATGTACAGACATCTATGTATATGTACTTAACAGACACCCGTGCGCCGTGAAACTGTCATTCGCTTGGCAATATTAGTTATTTCAGCAATTAAGTTTTGACAATCTCCATGTTCTTCTCGCATTTGTTTAAAAAGCCGAATCCACCAAGTGAATACTAAATAAAAATGGATGTATATATCTATATCGTTTCAGACTCGTCAAACTAAATCATGAACCTAAAGTTTGGACCTTGCAATGTTTAGCTTTGTGATTTAGATTTAGTAACTCTAAATTCTGAAGTGCGAATGGAGTCATTACATAATATGCGGTCAAAGTCTTTAAATCTAAAGTATAAACCATAAATCTAAACCTAATTTTCACTTGTGAATGCACCTTAAATTCTGAAGTATGAATGGAGTCATTACATATAATGAAAATTAGGTTTATGGTTTTTGTTTAGGTTTAAGTACGTCATTCATAAATGTAAGTTTAAATGACCTGAAAGTTAGTTTTGATATGTAGACATCTGTGTAAATACTTCAAAAACAAGATTAAAATATCGATAGAACAGTACTCAACACGACACCTGTGCGCCGTGAAACTGTAATTCGCTTGACATTATTGGTTATATTTCAGCAATTAAGTTTTGACAATCTCCATGTTCTTCTCGCATTTATTTAAAAAGCCGAATCCACCAAGTGAATACTAAATAAAAATGGATGTATATATCTATATCATTTCAGACTCGTTCTCATTGGTGAAGTTTGTGACGTCAAACTAAATTATAAACTTAAAGTTTGGACCTTGCAATGTTTAGCTTTATGACTACTACTACTAATGACAGATTATATTAGCAGATGTTCGTATTGAAATAGTGTAGAGATCACAATTTGGTGATAAATTGAATATTTTAGAGGTAAATTAAATTATTTACTAACTTATCACATTTTCTGGTGACCGTAAATGAATAAACATGTTCATATTGAAACAATTTGGTGACCAGAGTTTAGTGTTTCGTCTGTTTATTATAATTATACGACTGCAAGTATATGGAAGACGGTACGATTGGTGCGAACTTGTCTCTACTGTTACGTAAATACGTAGTGCGCAAGCGCTTATTTTTATAGCGAGACTCTCGTGCGAGAACGAGACGAGACCCAAAAAAATGTGCGAGAACGAGAGCGAGATCGAGATTACCGATCCTAAAACGAGACGAGATCGATATTTAATTCGCTTATTTTTCGAACATTTTCAAAAGAAATCACACAACCAACGCTTGAGAACTTATTTTGCTAGTAAAAGAAACGATGGTTCTTGACGTGACATGTCTTACTGGCCGCCATTAATTTAGTTCCATAAAATTTCGCTAGTGTCATATTCTATTCTGCGAGTCCCTATACTTTTGGAAAATAAAATGCATTTGGCAGGAGATATTGTGCTGACCACAACATATTTTTTCCAAGGCATTGGCAATATACGTATCTTTAGTAGGTACTTTCATAATTTTCGTCATTTTTATTTCTCTAGAACTAGAAACATATCCTTCTGTTTTCTTCCTGTTCTGTTATTAATGATATGTGTAGGGGACAAATCATCTACATTTGATGACGAAATTAAATGTATGATAGTGTTGAAGATAGTTCAGTAGGCAGAATGCAATTGTACTCGTACGTACGGTTTGTATTACAAAACGATTCAGTGAAACCTTCATTCATTCCTACACAGCAGTATTTTTACTTCTCTTTATCTCTTTCGCTCCATCTAAGTACATAAACTATTCTACTTACACAACTAATATTTTTAAAGTAAATCGTTTTCCGTATTCATTCTTATTCTGACACTAACACGTATAACGTAATAACAGAAATTTATTAGTGGTATTTATTTTAATTTCATTTTTATATTGTTCCGTTTTAGTTACTATGATGATGCAGAGTTTATTCTAATGTGCAGTAGGACACAAAATGTGCAGTAGGAAAAGCAAATTGTACACTGGGAAATTAAAATCTGTACAGTTATTTATCATTTACTACGAATAAATCAAATCAAGTTTAAGAAAAACGTAAACTAAAAATAAAATGAGTAAAAAAAGCTTAATCACCATAGGTCCGATCTTCAATAGTTTCTGAGACACTGGGCAGCGAAAATTTTAGTTGCTGTTAGGAATTCCGAAGAAATAGTTGAACTTAACTAACTTTGGAAGCGTCAGTTTCCGCAATTTTTCTATTTGTGGATGTTCTAGTATTTCGTCAAAATCCAACTTGAATTGAGTTAAACAAAGATCTTTCCCCAAAATATTATAAATCTACAGCAATTTTTTTTTGCTTTATGTGCAGTGGAAAAAAATCCTTAGAATAACCTCTTTGATGACGTATTAATTTTTCGCGCTGATTTTAAAATTAAAATAAATAAGAACGACCAAATATTATCCATCAAACTATTTTTAATAGGTTAAAATCGTTCGCCATTTAGTTCTGTTAGGTATAGAAAGAAAACTTAGACACTTTTGAGCAATGTCATAAATTGTGTTGTCCGAAAAATGCAGTTTACGTTACTACATAATGTTATTTGTAAAATACTAAAATTTTGTTTTCTCCCTGAATCCAATACTGGAACATTCTGCATGAGTTAACCGCTAGTACCAATTCTAGCCAACAATTTATGTTGAGACGGACACTGTCTAAATCTTAAACAGACATCTCATATTAGAATTTCTGCTCCGTTAGTCTAGAAAAATTTTTGATACCCGACTTCATATCTCTAATATCTAGCATATTTTATTATAATCGAAAATTCCTACGTCCCACATCTAATAACCAAAAATACCACTGTGTCATAAATTCAGACCAGGGGCTTGTTCCACCTTAATTTAGCACTCTTCATTTAAAAATTTTATGTTTACATTTGAAATGTTTGTAACACCATCATTACAAATTTATTTTTTGTTTATAATAATTGTAAACCTTAAACAATTTTAAGCAAAAGTGTTAATAAACTTGTACTCAATATCGTCTCCTACAGGAATACCAACCCCTTGAAGAATACCCTAGAGGTGCAAATATTGATTTCTAATTTGAAAACGATTACATAATAGTTATTTGAAAATGAAAGGAATATTAATTTTGTAGGTTATGATGACAAATCTTTGAGTTGCTGTCAGTATCTTGTACAATAACTATTAGGTTTGTTCCAACAGAGAGTTTAGAACCGTTCAGAACTGCTTAGAATCCATGCGCGAACTTATAGTTGTAGAACCGACTTGTATAGTGTTGGAACGATTTAGAACTGGTTGAGAATTTTGTTTGTGTATCTTAACCTATAAAAATATACCTGTCAGAAAACATTGTGCTTTCGATTAGGTATAATATATGTAAACTGAAGAAATGGAAGGTAAGTTCATGATTAAAATATAATAGACGTATATAAGTCGAAAATGTTCCAAAAAAACTAAATTACTTTATTAAGACACTATCATCCGTAGGTAATTTTCATTGTTTTGCCTTATTTCCATAACATCGTCCAAGAATTTTCGATTACTTTCGCTAGAAAATTCTGACAATTCGAAAAAATCCCTGTCTTTCCATTGCTAATTTCTTTAATAACAAAAACAAAGTATACCTTGTTTCATTTAAGCCATTTAATATTGCGGAGCATAGGGAATAGTTTTGACCTTTCTGATTGGCTGAAATTAGAGACAATAGACAAGTTTACTCAATGTAATTTCGGCTACTTCAGATTAAGTTTACCCAATGTAATTTCGGCTACTTCAGATTTGCGCTGTTGCCAGTGCCATCTACTGAATGGCTTAAATGGAACAGAGCATAAGTCAGGTTAGATAGTACGTCAATATTATTCAGAATTAAAAATTCTGGAACTTTAAGATAGCTTCAGAATCGGTTCGGAACATAATTTACTTGTTTTTGGAACACTGCACTCTAAGTTCTGAATTTTAAATTCGACTTGTTGGAACGATAAAATGAATTTGCGCAAACTCAGTAAAGTTTTGAACGGATCTAAACTTTTGTTGGAACAAACATATTATAAGGTTGGCAACACTGCATTTGCATGAAATCGTCGTATAATAGATTACTTTAATGCCGATTTTTGAACTTTTAATGATGATTTTTGTGCACTTGAGTGACGATATCAAATAAAATTATTTTTGGGATCATCTTCAAGACTCCTACTGAACTTTTCTGCTTACAGTTGTTTACAAAATATGTGATTTAAGTATTGACAATGAATATGTTTGCACGTATAGCAAAAAAGTACTTTGACTTGACTTTGACTTTCAAAAGGCGACTTTTGCCGTTGTTTAAACACTCTCGCCTATTACTTTTTTTCCTAAACTCAAGTCCAAAATAGAATGGACTTGACTCATATAAGTGACTTTTAAAAAGTCGTGTGAATCAACGAACGAAACATACTTTACTTTACTGACAGTGACATCTAGTTTTCATCCACAAATTCCTAGTAATTGGATATTTAATTACACAATTTTGTGTTTTATATCTGAACTGAATTTCGAATTCTAAAATATTTAATGCGTTTATTTTTTAATCTGTTTCGCATCCAATATTATTGCTGCATAGTAATATTATTTAAAAATATCGCACTTAAATTTAGTAACTGCAGTTTAGTACCTATCCATTTTTTCTATAAATAATTTATTATTAATTATCATTATACGATAATAGTTAAATAGGTAACGTACATCACACGTATTATAACCAAATTTTACTTTGCTGTCAAAGTCAAAGTTGAGTGAAGGACAAGTAACAAACCTAAAGTGAAGTAGATTTGACCTTATGTGTACAGGCACCAATAAATTGACTTTTCATAAGTCGCCTTTTGAAAGTCAAGTCAAAGTAAATTTTTTCATACGTGTAAACGTAGTCATTATTTCTTGGAATACTGCGTATAAGAGGTGATATGTTGGGGATGAGAGAGTTTTCCTGGTACCTTTTTGTAACATAACACTTTTTTACTAGTCGCTTATTCGGGATGTGAAGCCGAGCTCTTTAGGTCATTTAGAATCACATCAGTTGACAAATATGTGTAAAGACTTCACCAGTTTTGGAAGCTCGCAACAATATTCCTTAGGCAGTTCTTGTAGAGGAACTACCTTACAACAAATTGTTTTATAGCTGGTTTGATGTTTATCAATTCAATTATCCATACAACATAAACTCCTACCCGGAAATCACATCGGCTCATAAAATATTTCATAATCGATATTTCTAATCGAAAGTATGTCAAAAATGCCATAACAATAATACACATTTCACGCTCATAATATCTTAGCAGTATGAAAAGAACTACAGCTAATCGAACAAAGAATATAGTACTTGTTTGTAATTTTACACATTAGCTTCGAAATCACATAACATCGTTATCGGTAGCATTGTACCTACAGGAAATTAAATTAAAAGTATATACCATTCAATACTGCCATAACATAGATCACAATAAAAAGTGGTTTAGAATGTGAGAAAATTGAATTTTGAATGTTGCGTTTTACGAGTATACACATTATGTGCTGCAGTAGACATGTATAAACTGAATGTTTTGATAAGGATTAAGTGATTATTGTTAAAAATGTTTCATAAGTTTAACGTTGTTTGTTTTTACTGTAAAATGTAAATCTCTTTTAAAGATTTGATCAAATAATATTTCAAGAAGTTATAATTTATTCGATAGTAATAATAGTAATTATTCTGTGATAAAAATTAAACCTCGAGTGGTATTTGTCAAGATAATTCCACGAGTAAATATCATTTGAACGTCATTATTTGTTATACTTCGTTTTTTTAAGAATTCAGTGTGAAGAGGAAGGATTTGCATTGTTGTAATCAAATATTATACATTTTTATTTTTTAGCACATGGAAATCATACAAATTAACCTTTATTGTTATGAAAATGTATTTATAATTTACGTGTTTCATACATCATCATTATTATTTTTTATACAATTTTGACGTTTTAAACTATCATTGTTAACTCCATAGCAGCAATCTGTAAATTGAGTCCGAATAGAATTTTCCTGGTGTTGTCTGAACCGTATTTTCTATTTCATTTAATATTTTGCCTTTAGATATATGTCTAAATCGAGAATTTATTTCTTCTTCATGGAATAAACTGAGAATTGAAAATAAATTAATTTATTTGACATATCAAAAATATTGAAAACAATGCATTATCATGGACAAGGTAAATAAAAAATATCCAATTTATTCACTTGCATTTTGCCTTCCTTCCTATTTTATCGATAGCAATCTGCGATTTTGACGTTATCAAATGTCTATTTTTATATAGTAGTGGAATTATTATCATTGATATTAATATTGCCCTTTTTAGTATATTTTTCATTACTATAAATATAATGCACTTATGTCAACTTGAAAAACACTTATGGTTTGCAATTTTTGGTATAGCTTTCAACTGCTTCAATGATTTTGCTTTTACTACTCTTGTCTTCTTCAGCTTTTCCCTATTTTATTAGGGGTCGCTGTTCCTTGCTCTATTCTTCTACTCATTCCTCTCCAGCGCATCTTCACACAGCCCTTTCTCACTCAAGTCTTTTGCGTCACAGTCCTTCCGCCTTCTCTTTGTGTGATAAGACGCGGGTTTTTGTTTAGTCTGTTGTCACCGATCTTTGATAGTTATGTGTTGACAATTAAGTATTTAAATTATTAGAAGCAGAGTTGATAGTTTGTTAAGGTAGCCTTACCCTCGAGATATCTGCTCATGAAAGATAACGCTTTGTTTTTAAGATAGTCTGCATTAGTTAGTCATGTCGTGAAGACGTTCGTTTTCGGAACAAGTAGTGTGTATTAGTTACGGGCGTTAGCTAATCGCCGGGCCACTGAGTTACAATGTAATATGTAAGTATTTAGTATTTTGTTTAATTAAGTTCTATTGTTTAGTGTAAATGCAAATAATAATATGCAAATATAAAACTTTAGTATAAATTTCAACTATTGTCCGTGTCCGATAATGTAAGTGTTCGTCAGCATCTCTCATCAGTCAACAAGTGAGTAGAAAGTGTAAGTATGTGTTCTTCCTTTTCACCAAGTTGTGGACGCCAATCATCCAAGCGTCCACCAGTCAGTTAAAGTGTGTCATCAACAGTTCTTTAGACACCCCTCGTCTTACATTTGGCCTTCCTTACACTCCCGACATTGTGAGTTCTAATTCTGAGGACTAGCTTCTTTAACTCCAACCGTCCATTACGGGGTAGCCTTAATCGACTTGGCACAGGGATCAGGCGAGGCTGCAACTGCATGTCACTTGCGGGAAACACCTTAGCCCTTATACCACTTTCCGATCCTACACTTTCCATCTTTGGTTTTGGCGAAGATTTTACTGATGCCCTTCCTGCCACCAACCCTCACCATTTACTCGGGCTTGGGACCGGCACCAAGTTGAGCTGGGTTGCTCCCTCATTGGCTGAATATTATATAATTAATATAATTCAAAAAGTAGACAAACGTTTAAAAAACGTCAATGCTTTTACTACTCTATGGTCTCAAAAAGTTGTCCTTTGAGTGGCCCCTTCATCTTCGGGAAGAGGAAAATATCGCAAGGCCTTAAAAATCATATTCTTCAGCAATCTTCCTTAAAATTACTTAACCCAATATCTTCATTTTTTGTCACAATTTCAATGGTGGTTGATGTTATGACGCTCTATTGTCATCTTGCACGGCCCTTGACAAAACCTCTGTATCATTCATAAATCCTTCTTGGCCCCAATGATTCCATCTCAAAAGCCTTTTCCAACAAATGCACTACTTCGCTGCACTGTATACTATATGTAACATAAAATTTAAATCAGATTATTTGTTTCGTCATTTTTAAATTTAAATAATCGACGACCTTGTCGAAGTGCTTCGTCAATATGCAGCTGTCAAACACAAACTACGCGTCCAATATGAATGAAACTTAAGCCTTATTTCAAAGATTGTGGTACCAACGCAATAAAAATTGACCTCAATCGAAAAATACGCGACATTCAGAAATACTCGTTACTTTTTATCAAATCTTAAACGATTAACTTGCTCCAATTAAATCGCCACTGTTTGTTCCTTATTTATCATAGATTAATACAACTTTCACAATTGAAAAACCACATCAAAATTCGTTCAATGGTACCCCAGATAGGTGCCAACAAACAAATAAACAGACACCTCTTTGATTTTATTTTATATTCTGTAAAGGTACCATTATAAATAACTGACTCTGTGCGAATTCAAAGTTGCGTCATTATCATTGTAGCTCCAACTGCTCGCTAAGCTTTACGGATTTAAAATCTCAATCCTATTTAAGTATTTGTTTATACGCAGTTAATTTGTTAGTAACGGAACCTCAACACACTCTCCGTTATAATAAACGCGTAGTTAGTGAAATCCCTGTAAGGTAAACAGAGTCTGATTCACATGGAAATCTCGCAACCAGCGAAGTCTCGCAGCTATTTGTCACGGAGGGAATTTCTCTGACTCCGGACCATAATTCACATATGCCAAAACAAGGCGGTAGAAAAATCTCTCTAACTTATTGCTTGTTACAGCTAAGCAAGAGGAAGAAGTCACATACTGGAAGTATTATTGCTGGGATTTACAATTACTTAATAAAAGAGTTTTTACATTATGTTTTTTTATCTTACTTCTGCAGCAACAGTTAATTTGTAATGTTATATTGTATACACGACGATCACGCTAGTATTATTGAGAAAAAGATACATATGGTTCATATTTTTTAGAATTTTATTTTAAATGTGTTCAAAGTAGTTCTCTTCTACAATAATACACTTCATAATTCTTTCTATCTAATTCTTAAAAGCTTCCAACCAATCTTCTTTTGGAATACTTTCAAAATAATCATGAATTGCAGAATCAATTTGTTCTTCAGACAAAATCATTCTAACTCGTAAATTTTTAAGTTCAAAAAATAGTAAAAGTCGTAATCGTACTTTGCCAAATCAATTGAGTATGACGGGTGTTCTATTACTTTAATCTTTTTTAATCTTCAAAAACTGAAGAAAATGCTCATTCCATATTTTCTTTCACGATACTTTAAAAAATTGATTAACTTAGTTTTGCAATCCAATTTCAAATGATCAATAAGTAACTGATTAAAATGATAGTGCAGATTTTTCGTACGCTTCTAAATAATGACGAAAAACTGATATTGGTCGTAATATCCATTTTCAATTAAACTATAAATAAGCTAGAGTAGTATATTAAAACATAAGTTACATTCCCTGTTTCAGCTTTCTTTTACATTATTACCTTCCGTCACCTTTAGATAAGGAAGGTATTGTCCGGTCAAAAAAGTTGGTGGTGAGTTTTTAATGAATAAGCACGTTTTGGGGTCCATAGAATACGATTTTACTATTTTTACGATTGTCTGTAGGTATATATATATATATATATATATATATATATATATATATATATATATGTGTGTGTGTGTGTGTGTGTGTGTGTGTGTGTGTGTGTGTGTGTGTGCGTGTGTGTGCCTTTGCGTGCGTGCTTGCTTGTGTGTGTCAGTGTGAGTGTGTGTGTGACAAAAGTTTGTTCTGCGATAACTCAAATACTATAATTCCAAAAATTATAATTCTTTCGTATTTCTCTTCGTTACATCCATGTGAAGAGCTGTTTAGATTTTGGTTATAATTGGTCAACCGGAAGTACCCACATTTGAAGATTTTAAGAGTTTTTCTTGAAAAAAACAATGATAAATAACATTTTATTACATTTAATGTTATAATAAATATTATTTTATTTTCTTTACGATTTGACTGCATTTTATACTTCATATTAAATGGATATAGAGTTAAAAATGATAAAGGAATTAAATTTCATAAATTAACCAGCTATGCTATAACTATGGAAACAGCTCCTATATTAAGAAAATTCTGATTGAAAGATGTCAGTGTCAAGTCTAATTGACATAGTATGTTTGTGTTATAATTATACTGGAAATATCGGAACTTTTTGTATGGAATTTGTATAAAACACATACAACTGCCGGCAGATAATGTAAGAGAAATACAAACTTTCTGTACGAAATTTGTACAAAATACATGGATAGGTAATGTGCTGGCCACATCAGATTTTTTATAACCTCTGTGGTGCACTTTCCACGCCAGCAATGAGTGCCCGTAAACGCCCGCACGGTACAAATATGTCATCATCATTACTGATATCTGCGTACAAAGCAGATTGGCACACCCAGCAATGGGTAATATGCCGTGATGATATATTTATTTATTTAATAATTAGGTTGCTGTCAGTGATTTATGTTTTTTATTTTGTGTTTCGCCTTAATCAATAAATAAGAAACTATTACCAAAAATAGTTTAAGAATGAGGCGCATTCTAGGGCCCGATTGTCAACTATCATATCACAATGGTGATATATTTATATCACATCACTTGTGTGTAATGATATTATTTGTCAAATGTTAACAAACACAAGCGCCAAATTCGTTTTTCCTTGTTAGTATGCGCAAGCAATATTGTCACACTTTTTCATACATTTATATCAGATACTGCAACACACATATCTTAAACAGGCTGTTAATGATAAAATGTAGAGAACTATGGAAGTTTGTTTCATAGAACTAGAGTTCTATGATTTTGAGAGTTTTGTTTTAACGTGATATTTTTGTAAAAGTAGATAAACAAAATATAATTATTATAATTCAATTCATAGTTATTTCATTTCGTACTAGAAAACTTAGCAATTCACAAACATTTAATGGTCTTTCTCTATTTTCTATTGGTAACTTATTTGTGCTATTTTAAGAAAACCTTGGATCAGTTCCTCTTCATTCCTCAGGGTATAAAAACCCAGGATACGTTTCACATTGCGCAACGGTGATCCTCCCATACGTTTAAAATATCACATCTAGTGAGCATTGACTTGACAAAACCGCAGAGGGAAAAACAAAACTCTCTGGATCTATTAGCATTACAAAGTTCTCCGTAAAGGATTCCTCAAACGATTTCTCGCAATGCGGAATGAGAGAGTGGATGTGATGTCACAGATACACATTAAGGAATCCGGTCTAAAGGTAGCAGATTTCGGATTCGGTTTCACAAAGATTGTCCCGCGGAAAATTACACTTGAAAGAAAAAATGACAACTTTTACTTAAATTCATTCGGAGAGATGTATTTCGCGTTGCGACAGTGAAAAATCGGTTATTTATTTTATTTTGTTTTGTTTTATATAAGAAACATCGTAACAAATAGTGAAGACTCTAATATTTTAAGGATATAAACAATATTAAAACCCAATAATCCCGATTCCTTATACGTCGTTTTAAACATCAAATTCTGTTCAATTTTTTTTTGCCATTGCTTCGAGAGCGTTGCTAATTCGGGAGTAGTGCAAGAAGAATGAACTAAATAATTCCGTTGTAGAAGTTTCAGATATAACACACAATTTTGAGTGTTCCGTAGAATAACTTCAATGGTCGAGATTAGCAACATTGAGTGACAGATATCTAAACATAATTTATTGGAACCCGCAGAATAGCATGCGACATCAGCGGAATTATAGGGAACTAAATTAATAGTGGCCAGTAGGACATATAAAGATGTTTTCGCGCTTAAGGTGCATTCGCAAATGAAAATTAGGTTTATGGTTTTTGTTTAGGTTTAAGTAAGTCATTCATAAATGTAAGTTTAAATTACCTGAAAATTAGTTTTGATATGTACAGACATCTGTGTAAATCCTTTAAAAACAAGATTAAAATATCGGTAGAGCAGTACTCAATAAGACACCTGCGAGCCATGAAACTGTCATTCGCTTGGCATTATTGGTTATATTTCAGCAATTAAGTTATGACAGTCTCCATGTTCTTCTCGCATTTGTTTAAAAAGCCGAATCCACCAAGTGGATACTAAATAAAGATGGCTGTATATATCTATATCATTTTATACTCGTTTGCATTGGTAAAGTTTGTGACGTCAAACTAAATCATAAACCTAAAGTTTGGACCTTGCAATGTTTAGCTTTATGATTTGAATTTAGAAACCCTAAATTCTGAAGTGTGAATGGAGTCATTACATAATATGCGGCCAAAATCTTTACATAATAAATCTAAACCGAATTTTCATTTGTGAATGCACCTTAAGATTTTATAATTTCATTTGAAAATGTGTGAAAAATAAGCTAATTGAAAAAAATGAACACAGCCAAAAGTGCTGTGTTAAAGTGTACGAGTATAAGAAAAATCAAGACATTCCATAATTTTTAGCAAAGAAGATAAAGTTGATCGACTGAACTTATGGAAAAGAAATTAAAATATATCGCAATACTTTAATCTGATAAATAAATATACCTTTTGCCTGCATTTCACAAAAAAATATTATAATAAAATTTTGCAGGTATGTAGTTTTCATACAACTATTAACAGTATTGATAAATAAAATTTGTAGTTTCATTGCTTTTACTAATATTTGTCCCTGTGTGTAGATTGCAGTTCCAAGTCAGAATTGCTATAAGTCAAGTTACGCCACTCGTAGTAATTAAATCTAGATTTACGAATTGTTGCCCTTCAACTATGTTTCTTGATAAACCATTCGACTTAACAAACTTAAAAATTGTCATTATTATGGGTCAGAAAGTGCTTATTCAAAATGTAAACAAATCTGACATGTTTTACTGGACGCCATTATCAGGTGCGCTTACAGCGCTGCCAACGGATTCTGCGAGTTCCAATAAAAATAAATATTTTTACAATTTTTCGATTTCAAATAAAATATAGTAAGCACCTTGGCACCGAAGTTCCTTTTTATCACTCATATTGTCTATGTTCCACTTTCATGATAAAAAGTAGAACTTCACTGCCTTGATAAATAAATAATTATTATTCTTATTACTAATGTCTAATAATTTCATTCTTTTTTAGGTAAGTGTCCTACAGTCTCAGATGGTTCTAAACTTCTACATGCGAAATTGTACTGTATATATATATATATATATATATATATATATATATATATAGGTACCGGGTGGCGCTCGAAATCCGTTACATAGGCATTTAACATGGGAAAACCGTTTTTCCTAGCGCGTTGCTCCCCAAATTATTTTAGAAAAGAATTCTTCAAATAAAAGTTGTAGAACGTAAAATTCTGCATTTGAATCAATTAGCAAAATTAATTTTGCATGCTTTGTAACAGCAGAAATTAGATATGAAAATGTCGAAAATCTACTCAAAAGTAGTGATAGCTATGGAATTAACAAAAAGCTTAAGAAACAAACGTGTGTTTATCTGTCATAAAAATTTATTTACATTTAATTTTTTTAATAAAATTATAATAACGTAAAATTCTGAAGCAGAATAATAATTTAATTCTTCTATACTGTTCAAATACTCATTTTTCTTGACAAAAAAACACAATATTTGATATTTAAATCATCACATTTGCTTGTCTTTTTTGTTTTAATTCCATGGCTAGCACTATTAAACCGAAATTTTCAAAATTTTCACATTCATTTTCTGGAGTTACTAAACATGCGAAATGAATTTTGTTTACTGATTTACATGCAGAATTTTATATTCTACAACTTTTATTTGAAGATTTTTTTCTAAAATAATTTGGGGAGCAACACGCTAGGAAAAACGATTTTCCTATATTACATGCCTATGTAACGGATTTCGAGCGCCACCCGGTATATATATATATATATATATATATATATATATATATATATATATATATATATATATATATATATATATATATATATATATAATTTATTTAATACTGGTTGAATGGGTGATATGACCCGTTCTTTTTATTCTTCCGTTTTATGATTCTTTATAAAAAATAAAAATATTCATATAATACAATAATAAAGTTTTGCAGAGGGGATATGTAACGTCACATAGGAAAATTAGAATTCATTCGATAAAAATCATCAATCATAAAATAATCTACACTTAGAAAATTTCTGGAATCTGCTTTTAAGAACTCAGGTTCCATTTTTTAAATCGTGTACTCGTATGTAAACAGCCTTCTAAAACCATAAGAGCCACATGGTTTCGAGGTCAATGTCATATGAAGAAGTGTCATATGCAAACCAAATTTTGTAAGAATGTGGAAATTCTTAGAGAATTAAGAAAATTAATTTTCTGTAATTTGTTCGATAATCCGAACATTTCGATAATCCGGATCAACCTGTGCAATTATTAGTTCGGATTAAAGAGGTCCAACTATATTATACTTCTTTAGGGCCAGGGCAACTGGTACAGCTAGTTCTTAATAATTCTAGTATAACCTTCATACCTACCTTCTTGAATTGTTTTAGTAAAAATTTGGAAATAATCCAATAAAAATTTAATAATTCATATAAATATTCGAATATAAAGAAAAAAAATATAAAAAGAAGTGAAGGGTATTATGATGAAATACTGAAAGAATGTAATGTCATAATATCAATAAATAGTAACTAAACCAATTATTATATTTAAATATTACTGTCTATAATCTATAATATGATTTACTAGCATATTTACATATAACATATATTCTGTTGGATTATTGTGAAATTTGTAGATCTAGTCATATAAAATAATAATAAAAAATATAATAACATGGTGTCAAGTGTCATAAAAGAATATAAAAAATAAATAATTAAATATTAAAAAGGTGTATTATTCAAGAGTACTTGTAACAGGGTTATGGGCCCAGTGATCACCAGAAGAAGAATAGAATAAGAGGATTTGAAAATGGTTAATACAAATGATTTATCTAACATTGTGGTGCTAAAAGACAGCGAATCGTTCCAAATGTGGAAATTTGAAATGACAATTATATTTAAAGCAAACAATTTAATGAATATTGTAGAAGGAAAAGTAATGAAATCTGAAAATTCGTTTATGCAGAATGATGCTAAAGCTCAGAAATTTATAATTGAGACAATTCACAAAAGTATTTTACCCCATATAATTTCGTGCGAATCAGCAGAAGAAATGTTCAAAACACTGTGTAAAATTTACGACAGGGATGATTCTCATAGGAAGAATACACTCTTACAAGAATTCTACACATTTCAATTTGACAAGAATGTAGACATGATGACCAATATTTCCAAAATCCGAAATTTGGCTTACAGATTGAATGCTGTTGGAAATAACATAGACGAAGATATGGTAATAATGCGAATACTAACAGCTTTACCACAAGAATTCAAGAGTTTCCAATCTATATGGGAATCAACAGAGAAAGGAGAAAGAAAAATTGAAAACCTAGTGTCAAGATTAACAATACAAGAAAAAATAGATGCTTCTTTCGTGATAAAAATAATTTGTCATTTCTAACCGTCAAACACGAAGTAAATATGTCAAGTGAAGAATTCGTAGTTGATTCTGGCTCAACAAAACATATGATAAATAGTGTAAATTTATTAAATGATGTGAAAGCATATAATTCAAGAATAGGAGTAGCTAAAAAAGGCTCTACTATGAACGCCTCTGCAGTTGGAAATTTGTATGCAGACAATTGCAATTTAAAAAATGTTTTATGTGTGCCTGATTTATCTCAAAATTTGTTAAGCGTCAACAAAGTTACAGAAAAAGGAGGTGAAGTCCTTTTTACAGATAAAAAAGTCGTAATAACTAAAGACGGAAAAGAAGTTTTAACAGGTAAGAAGAAAAATGGTCTATATTGTATTACGTTGAAGAAAGAACATGCAATGCTTACAAATGCAGAAGAAATTATGCAATGGCATAGAAAAATGGGTCACTTATATTTAAAAAGTCTAAAAATGTTAGAAAATATTAGTACAGGTATGAAAATGAAGAAACAAGATATAGAAGATATGTCATGTGACGTTTGTGCAAAAGCTAAACAATCGAGGCAGCCGTTCAAAGCTGGAACATATAAAACGAATAGAATATTGCAGCTCATTCACACTGATATATGCGGCCCAATTGATCCAGTAACTTACAATGGAAAGAAATACATACTTTCATTTATGGATGACTATAGCCATTTTTGTAAAATATATCTATTGACACACAAAAATGAAACAGAAGAATGTCTTAAAAACTATGTTATGGAAGCGGAAGCAGAAAAGAATTTAAAAGTACACCGAATACGATGTGACAACGGTGGAGAGTTCACATCAAGAAGTCTGCAGAAATGGTGTAGAGAGAAAGGTATTGTTTTGAATTATACGGTTCCATATAGCCCACAATTAAATTCAAAAGCGGAAAGATTCAACAGAACAATTATGGAAAGAGTAAGAGCATTGCTGTTAGATGGAGAAATAAAAAACGAACTGTGGGGAGAAGCCGCGTACACTGCAGTATACCTTATAAATAGAAGTCCTACAGAAGTACTTGGAAATATTACACCGTACGAGAAATGGAATAAAAGAAAACCTGATTTGAAAAGAATTAAAATCTTTGGAAGTAAAGTATATGCAAAGCGTTTAGGCTTACTGCGAAAATTAGAAAATAGAAGCGAAGAAATGATATTTGTCGGCTATGGATTAAATGCGTATCGCTTATGGAAAGAAAAGGAAAGAAAAATTATTATGTCCAGAGATGTAATTTTTAAAGAGAATAAACAAGAAGAAAGAGAGGATTATGACTCAGATGAAAATAAATATATAAAAATTGAAAACGATGTAAATGAAAGTGAAATAAATGAACAGGATACAGAAATAGAGAATAGGGAAGAAGAAAAAGAAATTACAGAGAATGAAGAACAACATGAAAATGAAGAAATTCATGAAGGAATATTTGAAAACAATGAAGATGCACTTAGCGAATGTGAAACATTAAAAAATGAAGAAAATATAGAAAAAGAACGTTATTTTCTAAGAAGTAGAGCAAACTTAAGAACACCAAGAAAATTTAAAGATAATGCGAAATTAACTTATGAAGAAGCAATAAAAGGTCCAGAAAAAGAAAAATGGAAGAAAGCTATAGAAGAAGAAAAGGAAGCTTTGTTGAAAAACGAAACATGGGAATACGTGGATGAAACAAAAGCAAATAATAGGAAGCCATTAACATCAAAATGGGTTTTCAAAGTCAAGGAAGACGGAAGATATAAAGCGAGATTAGTCGTAAGAGGTTTCGAACAAAGATTGATGCAAAATGAAACATACAGTCCAGTTGTAAACACAACGTCTCTAAGATTGCTTCTAGCACTGAGTGTAAAAGAAAGATGGAGAGTAAAGAAATTTGATGTAAAATCGGCCTTTCTGAATGGGATAATAGATGAAGAAATAATGATGGAAGTACCAGAAGGATTTAAAACCAAAGAAACTAGGAGAAAAATTTGTTTATTGAAAAAGGCGTTGTATGGACTTAAGCAAGCTCCACTTCTGTGGAACAAGCGTCTCAGAAATTTCTTTATACAAAATAATTTAAAACCATTGAAAACAGATCCATGCGTTTTTATGAATGAAGGCGTTATTATAGCTATACACGTAGACGACGGTTTAGTAGTCATGAAAAACGAAACCAAAGCAAATGAATTCTTGGAAAAATTAACAAAAGAATTCGAAATGAAAATTGAAGATAGAGTGGAAAAATTTTTAGGATTGAATCTTGACTGGACAAATGGATTGAAAATAAGTCAAGAAGAATATATTGAAGAAATATTAGAAAAATACAGGATGAAGGATAGCAAGAATGTTGAAACACCAATAGCTGAGCAGAAATACGAAAACACAGATATAATCCTAAAACAAGAAAAGAAGATCGGAAAAGACTTGTACAGAGAAATGGTTGGAAGTCTTTTGTACATTTCAACGAAGACAAGACCAGATATAAGTTTCGCAGTTGCGTATGAAAGTAGAAAGGTAGAAAATCCTGGAAATCAAGATATTTGCAATATAAAAAGAACCTTGAGATATTTAAACGGACACAGGAAAGAAGATGCAGATTACGCGAATGATCCCGTTTCAAGGAAGAGTACAAGTGGTTACGTAATATTTTATAATGGAGGACCAGTTGCTTGGGGTTCGAAAAAGCAAAGTACAGTCAACCACCGAAGCAGAGTATATCGCAGCAGCTGTATGCACAAAGGAACTATTATATATAAATTCAATACTGTCTGAAATTGGAATTAAAACAAAAATGATCTTGAATGTTGATAATCAGAGTGCAATCAAAATTATGAAAAATGAAATTGTAAATCAAAGAACTAAGCACATCGACATTCGATATCATTTTATCCGTGATTATGTTCAGAAAAATATTATTAATATTGTTTACTGTAACACTGGAAATCAAATTGCCGATGTATTAACTAAACCTAACAATGCTGTAAAATTTAAAAAGATGAAAGATAAAATTGTAAAATGAAATAAACATTTGTAAAAGAAATTTACAAATTCCACAATAAGGGAAGGTGTTGGATTATTGTGAAATTTGTAGATCTAGTCATATAAAATAATAATAAAAAATATAATAACATGGTGTCAAGTGTCATAAAAGAATATAAAAAATAAATAATTAAATATTAAAAAGGTGTATTATTCAAGAGTACTTGTAACATATTCATTCCTATTTTGTTCAACTAATTTTTACAATAAATTACACATAATACGTTTCTGCATATAAATTATATGTATGAAAAGAGGTTAATGTGTCTAAAAATTATAAAATTTTTGTTAATTAGCAGTTAATCCTTTTATATATTTTGCAAATCGCGGAATTAATTTCGAAATATTTCAAATATATCAGTATTAGCGTCAAGTTAATGACAAAACAATTTCGAAAAAGAAAATTATGTGGATTTTATTTAAAAAATATTATTCGTAGAAAGTTTGTTATACAAGGTAGGTATAGTGTCAAAATGTTCTCGGAATTGGTCAATAATATTTTATTGAAAATAGGTACAACATTTTATATTAATTTCTTTTAAAGTACAACCCTCCTGCATTTACGCACTTGTTTTTGTACAACTGTTCAAAACACTCCTGGAAACTATTTATTTTCTGAAAGGACCTTTAGCTGGCTCGTCGAATTTTCGTCACATCTGTTGGATTAGTAATATATTGTCTTTTTAATTTCGTATTTAGCCGAGGGAGCAGGTAAAAAACGGCTGGTGCAAGGTTGGGAGAATAGGAGGGGTGTTTCAGAATCATCAGGGAGCAATGTACCAGAGCGTTGTCATGCAGCAAAACCCAATTGTTTTTCAGGACTCCACTAAAGTTCCTTGTTTACAGTTTGGCCTTTAGGAATTAATTCGTGGTGAATCACGCCTAGGTAATCAAAATACACTTCCTAATTACTTTCTCTTTATTTTTGTTAAACCGGAATTTTTGCTTGTCGCTCGTATACAATCGATTTTTTCATCGCCTCAATTCCGTTTGCTTTTTTAGCATATGAAGGGTCTTAGTTGGTGAATTCTCTAGTAGAACGCAGAATTTGATGTTTACATACGTCTCTTGACGATATTTTAAAATGTGATCAACGAAAAACAGGTTCCTGGAGCCAGGTAGATTTTTCAGTGTTGAAAGAGTCATCAAAACGAAACGTCGTTTGTGTGTTTGTTTCAGGTTTCAGTAGCGTTTGTATAAAATGAAAATGGGGTCATAGCAAAAAGAAAAAATGTTGATTTTTCTTTCATAAATGCAAAATTTACTTAATATTATGCATATATACATAAAAAATATTTAATATTATTATAGTTTTCATTCATGATTTTCTTTATAAAGATTCTGAGTCTGGTTTTGTGACGTCACAGTTTTGTACACAAATATACGGTAGTGAGGCACACCCGTACTCGTGTTTTTACTGTAGATGAACAGATCTGTCATTTTTTTTGTAACATAACCTTATATACAAATATTTAGAAAGTATCGTCAACATCTTTGCATCAAGTTTTTTTTTAAGTACAAATAACAAATTATGCTATATAAAAATTATAAATAAATATAATTTATGTTTGATTTAGATATTACAATGGTTGTACAATAATGTTCTGTGCATCCTGTGATAACAACTCGTTCATAAGTAAAAATAAAAACTTTATTCGTATTCCTATGCCTCAAGATGTAAGGAAAAGATGGTATAAGGCAATAAATACTCCAAAAGTTTTGAAGTCTACTCTTGCTTATGTTTGTAATAAAAAACCAAATTTCGTTGATATACATTTCTATATTTTATTCAATAACTTGAAGAAGATGCTGAAAATTGGTTGAAATATAAATTATTAGGTGTCAAATTGACAATGAAGAAGAATGTTGACCATGATAAAATCAGTTTTTGGCAAATTATTTGAATTTGCTTCTTCAAAATTAGTTTCCATTTAGATAATACACAATAAAAACAGAAGCACGAGTATAAATCAATTTGTTGCTGTGAACGTTTGGTTTCAAAACATAATGACATAAACGTCAAATGTAGTTTCATTTTTGCTCGGTAGGAGTCACTACGGTTGCCAACTGTGACGTCATTTGAAATTTTATATAAACATAAAAAAAAATATTACTGTAAAACAAGAAACTTATGTGACAATATATATATTTTCGTAAGTAGTTTTAAGTGTACTTTCAGAAAATAAATAAATTGGAAAATGTGGTATGACCCCATTGTAAATATATGGAGATCAAATTGATCAATCTCGACAAATCGATTTTAGAAAGATCGAAAACCGATTTCAAATTTCTAAGATCGCACAGCCCTAGTTGTAAAGGTTGTAAACCCTGCATAAGTTAGTTTCGTAGTAGTAGCTGACAAAAGAAACTTCCTTCCAGTGATCATTTGCTTGGCTCTAGGATACGATTCCTGGTACTTTTTGACGCTACCTCGTATACGAGTTTGTTATAAATCATTGATTTGAAGAATTATAAACATTGGCGCCTGTTGGTATTTACAATGAAATTTGCGTAATTCTACATACTCGCATATTTAAAAGCCATTTACTTAGTGAAAAATTGCGGCATTTAAATCGATATACAATTTGAATAATCACATATTAATTAAAGTACATTATCACGTCCCACACAAAGACGGGGAATAATTAGTATTTCCTATCAGATCTGCTAATTTATGGCAAATGTGAACTTTGGATCCTGGAAAGACTGTTGGTAGTTTTATTGTCTCATATGTTCAGGAATGCGCAGTTGACGCCATAAATTTATCTCCGTTCAAGTTTTTGCAAATAGGAAATGTTACTGACAGTGTTCATTTGCATTGATGCATCAGAATCGCTAATAACTTTATTTAATCGTACACAAGACGTTTTAATACGACTTGGCAGCAGTACTAGTATGCCTGACAGGAAAAAGCGTGAGATACTACATGGAGCCGTTCGTAACTTAATATTTAATAAGAAAATGATAATAAAATTAATAGTTATTTATGATACAAGTGAGAAGACATATTTTATCTACAAGAGGAAAAAATTGAGCATGCTAATTTGCGCGAAGTTGATAGATTACGAAAAATTAAGTCTTTTTGTAGTTATCAGAAGCAATATCACAAGACTTCCTGATTTTATCGATAAATTTCATTTTGCACGAATTTTTTTGCTTAGCAGCATATACGAAAGTAAACTGCATGGTAAATCCCGACTCCAAAGGAGAGGAGGAGTTTTAACTAATGTCAGTTTGCTTGAGTGATTTTGCTTAAAAGCAAAATTGAATGAGTGCTTAAAAATAAAAGTTTATCTGAGAAAATCAAAGCAAAATGAAACAATTTAATTATTATTATTTTATTTTTAAACTTGAAATATTAATTGTCACACTGACATTTATAAATAATAACAACTGTTTATTTAATTGTAATCGGAAATTTATCGGGGTAGCGGATTTTTATCACTATAATATTGATCCCATTGGTTGAATTTTCAAGTGTTTTGCATCATGATTGGTTAAAAACTAGGCGTTGGAATTTATCAACGCAAATTTTGTTTGCATAAATAATATGACTTGGTGTTTTTTACCAGTTACTTTGGTAGCGCTTGCTACTAAAAATTTTACCTTCACAGATGAAAATTCATTGTTAACTGACAGCAATTTGAGGTTTCATGTCATTCATCTGTCAGTTTTGAAAATAGTCATACCACTTCTCGAAAACAAAAAGCGCCAAAAACAAGCGTTCATGGATCTTCTTAACTTATTTTTAGTGCCTTTATAGGCTTAAAGACACCGAAATAGAAAATAAGTGTCTCTAAACCTGTGTCACAAATTTTAAGGGTAGTACTGACTAAAATGAATAAAAAAGCATAGTCAACATGAGTCTGATTTTCAATAGTTTCCGAGATATAAGGCAGTGAAAAATGAGTTTTCACTGGGTTTACCTCTGCTAACACGAAAACTATAATAGGTTACGACTTCGAATTAACAGAGACTTTTTGTTTACACTTTCCGAGGACATCTTTGATGTGCTTTTGTTTTTTCAAAAACAAATAATTGTACTAAGTTAAATATTGTTGCAACCTTGGCCAATATTTAATTTCCAAATAACTTCGGAACTAGAGGCCCTAGAATACGATTTTGCTATTTTTGCGATGATGTCTGTATGTCAGTGTGTATGTGTGTATGTGTGTAGTATGTGTATGTATATATATATATATATATATATATATATATATATATATATATATGCGTGTGTGTGTGTGTGTGTGTGTGTGTGTGTGTGTGTGTGTGTGTGACGTTTTTTTCTCCGTCGATAACTCCAACACTTTAATTCTAAAAATTACAATTCTTTCGTATTCCTCTTTGTTACACCCATATGAAGAGCTAATTAGATTTTGTTTATAATTGGTTGACCGGAAGTACCCCCATTTGAAGATTTTTAACAGTGTTTCTTGAAAAAACGCTGTTAAATATCACTTTTTTACATTTAATGTTATTATAAATATTAAAGAATATTTCATTCTCTATACGATTTAATTACATTTAATACTTCGTATTCAATGGATATTGAGTTAGAAAATTATAAAGAAATTATATTTCATATGCTATCCAATAACACTGGAGACAGTTAATATAAATAAAAAAATTCTGATACACAGATATGTCAATGTCAAGAGCGATTGACACAGTATGTTTGTGTTCTAATTTTACTGCAAATATGGAATCAATTCTAAGAAACTTTCTGCATGGAATTTGTACAAAATACATAGAACTGAGGGAAGGTAATGTACTGGAAATATAGAGTCTTTCGCAAGAAACTATCTTTATGGAATTTTTATAAAATACATAGAACTGACGGAAGGTAATGTGCTGGCTACATCAGATTTTTTTACTCATTTTGGTCTTAGTACTATATACCCTTAAAATTTGTAACACTGGTTTAGAAATACCTTATATATTTTATAAATAAACTATTGATATATTTCAAATTTGTGTGACCATTGCAGTAAATTTATATCTTATATAATTTTTTTTTTTTGTTGTGGTAAAACAAAATGAAAATCGGCTTAGCTTTAAGGAAAGAAAGTTTACATAGTGAAAAAAAAAATATAAGATTAATTTCTTTGATTAATTATTCAGTACATGTACTGACACTTAGAAAGGACGACTTATGAACAACAAAAATTGTTTAATTTATTTTTGCTAAAGGTTATACTTCATGTATTTCATAGATAAGTTTAGTTATTAACATTTAAGTTACATACATTTCATTTAGAAATTCTATTTGAATATTGATTCAGCACACTGATTAGTAGGTAGGTCTGTATAATGGAATATTAGTTCCTAAAGGCGTTTTAAAATATTAATTTATATGTCCATCTTGCACTAATGTGGGAAAATTTTTATCTTAGTACATACTAATATAATATTTTAGTGCTAATTTTGTTTTATGATTGTACATAAAAGGTCTTAGAAAATATATAAAACTTAAAACCAATATCAGAATAGCTAAAAGTAAAGCGTATTCAAAACAGCTTTCTGTTCTTAGCTTAGCGTTTATAATTAATAATAAACGGTCATTAACTATATTTATCAGACATTTATCTGTATTTATTACCTATAAATGTATTCAACAAATAGAAAATAAAATTACTTGGACTTGTAATAAGTAATATCTTTAGAAAATTATTATGGAAATGCGAATAAGCTGCATTCAAATCTCGCTAAAGGCTGAAAAATTAGAACGCTTGCATATATTATTGCTCTAATCATATTAAATAATTCAATAAATGCAATAGGGGAGAATTAATATTCAAATTTATTTACACATTTAATCGCGGAATTATTATTTTATAAAAAGATGATGAAACATAAAAGAATTAAATTAAATACATTACAAAAAGTATATATTGATTTAGTGCCTCATAAAATTTAAGGCTCATTTATTTATTTTTCACCAAAAATGCAGTATTCATTTTTTATGTAATGGAAGTTTATTACAGGATAGTTTAAAAATTAAAATCCCGAATAGGCGTGGTTTATGTAATTTCTTTAAATACAGTTCAACATTATCTAATCTAACGCACAAAATTCTCGCTTGAAAAACTAGGGCCGAGCTTGTGCGTTAGGTGAGGTTATTGTTGTTGTTTTTAGAGAAATTTACAAACTAAAGGTGCATTCACAAATTAAAATTAGGTTTATGGTTTTTGTTTTGGTTTAAGTAAGTCATTCATAAATTAAGTTTAAATTACCTTAAAATTAGTTTTGATATGTACAAACATCTGTGTAAATGCTTCAAAAACAAGATTTAAATATCAGTAGAGCAATACTCAACAAGACATCTGTGCGCCGTGAAACTGTCATTCGCTTGGCATTTTTGGTTATATTTCAGCAATTAAGTTATGACAGTCTCCATGTTCTTGCATTTGTTGAAAAAGCCGAATCCACCAAGTGGATATTAAATAAAGATGGGTGTATTATATCTATATCAACTCATACACGTTCTCATTGGTGAAGTTTGTGACGTCAAACTAAATCATAAACCTAAAGTTTGGACCTTGCAATGTTTAGCTTTATGTTTTGGATTTAGAGACCCTAAATTCTGAAGTGTGAATGGAGTCATTACATAATATAAATAAATCTAAACCTAATTTTCATTTGCGAATGCACTTTAAGTGGGGTCTCGTGGCCGCGTGCCTGAGTGTCTAGTCGCGAATCTGGGGAACCGGGTTCGATCCCGACCGACGCCAAATATTTCGATTTTTAAATGGTACTAAATTGACCCATGTGGTGCACTCTCCACGCCAGCAATGAGTGCCCGTGAGGTGACGCCTGGTCATCATCATTACCGGTATCTGCGTACAAAGCAGATTGGCACACCCAGCAATGGGTAAAATGCCGTGATGATATATTTATACTTACTTTATTTATTTATTTATTTATTATTTTTTATAATCAGCCGGCCCATTGTCTCTTAACTTTTGCTATTTATTATTGTTGCAATAAAAGCTAATTTTCTTACTAAATATACCCTCAAAACATAATGCTGTCATGGCCGTATTTAACTGTTACTTTAAAATTATCTTCTTTTAAGTTTAATATAAACGGATCATATAGAAACCAAAAAGTTCGGAGAAAATCTAATAAACAATTAAAAGAAGAATATTTGAAAGAAACTGTTAAACACGGAGGTTAGGGTGTATACAGGGTGAGTCTGGGAAGACGCCCCCTCCCCTTTAACTTTTTTATTATAAGTAATAGAAAAAAATGGCTCATATAAAAGTTTTATTATTTTACATATACTATTTGATGGCAGATGTAGATATTTTTTATAAAGTCAGGTTTACAAGATACGACTATCAACTTTTATTTTTCAAATGGCAACCTATAATTATTTTAATAAAATAGAAACCGCCATTTTTTTCTCTTTTCAACGATGTATTATTTTTTATTAATGTATTTGTAAAATTTCGAGAAAAATGAGATAATTTAGAAATATTAGAAATAATTTTTAAACAAATATTATAGGTGGCTATGTGAAAAAATATCTACATCTGCCATCAAATAGTATATGTAAAATAATAAAACTTTTATATGAGCCATTTTTTTCTATTACTTATAATAAAAAAGTTAAAGGGGGGGGGCGTCTTCCCAGACTCACCCTGTTTTTATTCAGCAGATGTAGAAAAATAACTGTTAATCCAACAATTATGAATAACAATTTGCTTTGATATTTTAAAAGCAAAGTGTGTGCCGAAATATAGGGCTTGGCAGACAAATAATTCGTGTTTTCTGTAAGTAATATCAAAAATAAGCTCAATCATCCCCTGTACCCACCGGATTAAAACCCAATGGGGTATGCGACCAAATTTATATTTTTACATAATATGATACTAGACAAAAAAATAAAATACCCGTATTTTTTACATCGATTAATTATTCGTACTTTACAAGAAAATAATTATTAAAAATTTGGGGAAGGGATTTGTGAAGTGAAAATGGCAGAAGAATGAAAAAAGACGGTTAGACTGGGAGGGAAAAAAATAGTTATAGCCAGATGTGATCATGCCACACTCTGCCACATCTACCACAACATAAACGCGACGCTGATAGGCTGCTTTATAACTGTCTCTTTCCTTCCCGCAGTCTATCTGTCTTTGTCTACGATTGTAACATACTTACGGCATATATCCCTTTTCCAAAACATTAAATTGTTAATAACAAGATTATTACAAATTAATGTTTAGTTTTTATTTTTATAATGAGAAGCTGTATTGATAGTGGTTAGTTTTTATATTTTATGACATGTATATTGAAATTCGAATATGGTCACATACCCCATTGAGATAGTTCCTAAAAGAAACATTATTCCAAATTTTGTTACTAACACAACATTTCTCTTATGGTATTCGTATATGAAAGTAGATAAATGCACTGTTTCAGTAATACATGGTATTACGCACGCCTTATTGTTGTTTATAACATATATTATATTATTTTGACTACCTGTATAACTCTTACAAGTAAACAAAGAATGTTATTTATGTGCTTTGAAATCAGGCACGCATCATTTAGGAAAACTAAAGCATGCTTACTTGTGATATACGATCGAAATTAAAGTCATTCAAACCAAACCAGATGCTGGAGTAAGCCTACAAATTAAAAATAACAAAGCATTCGAAAACAAGTCTGCCACTCAAAATAATTGTAATCACACAAAACGACCAACGACAAAGTCGAAGCAAGAGAAAGCGATAAAGGATAACCCAAGAGCGCAAAACGAAATCCAAAGTGTCCCACTTTTGCACAATGAAAGCCCGCAGTGATTTATGCCGCTTAATATTCAAGTTTACTGCCAGACCATGGCCTGCTTGTAGTGCTTGCCGCACAATTCAATACCCGTAATCATTTCTTTTGTTTTTAATATTTAAGATTTTTGTTTATTGCGTTCGGGTCAACTGTGGTTCCTTTGTTGATTTCAATTGTTCTTTAAATGCACTCGTTGCTTCTATCTTTTTTCTTTCTTGATTAATGAACGAAATTATCTGTTGAGTTCATGCAAGTAATTGAATTTTACATTCGCACTATACAGTTATAAAAATAAAAACGGATATAAATATTATGCACATGTACATGTTTTCTTCGAATCAGGACTGGGCACTTTAGATATAATCAAGTTTTGTTTTATGACCATAAGCAAAAATCTTTCAATCCACACATTTTTCTAATGGTTAAATTAGGCCAGGTTTTGTGTCATCGTGCGGAGTTCATATAATATTAGTAAACGCTTTTTCGATCAGCTACTCTGTTAAGTCATGTTAGCCCGTATTACGAACACACTTTTACAATAAAATCGCTTTTATGGAATGCGCTTTTACATTATATTCTTAGGCCAGTTGCAAAAATTAGACACGAAATACAAGTGCGCGCATATACGACTAAAAAACCGCAGCGATTTAAAAGATTTAATACGTTCCATTTTTCAAGCGACGAGATTGTCGAAACTTGAAATTAGTCACACTTGCTACAATTTTGTCGTAGTCGTAGTTCATTTGCTGTTGCATATTTGATTGTTATTAAAATTTTGCTTTTAAAATTAACTACTACAGATTAGTGACTAATAATTTAGACACCGAAACGTAAGACTTAAATCACTTTGCAGAACTGTCCTTTTAGCAATCTTTAACTTAATATTGGATGTTGGTTATATTTTAAGTTGTTTTCTGAATTTTCGACGAAACAAAGCAATCACACAAACGATTCTATGAATCCATGTTGGTTTTAATATGTTTTGTGATAAAAAGTCGATTTTTACCTCCCGTCATACCGTAGGTAAGGGAGGTAGTTATCGCTCCAAAAATTCGATGGTGAGTTTTCATAATTTTTACGATGTTTGACGATTTTTTCCTCCACGATAATATTATTTTCCGTATTTAAGCTTTCAGCATTCATATGAAGAGTTGATTAGATTTTGGGTAAAATTGGATAACCGAAAGTAATACTTTACATAAAGCCCATAGCAGTTTTTTATGAAAAACTATATTAAAATGTAATCCAAAACTTATTAATTTTAGTATTTAAGACTTTTATATCAAAGGGAACAACGTATTAGATTTTTGCTAAAATTAATAAACCAGAAGTGATGTTTTCCTTGACGCTCTCAACAGATTTTCGGGAAAAATATTATACTCCAAAACTTGTCAAATTTAGTATTTTAGACTTTTATAATATGTAGAAGAACAACATATTAAATTTTGGCTAAAATTGATAATCCGAAAGTGATACTTTACTTGAAGCTCTCAACAGATTTTCATGAAAAATATATCATGATATATTCCAAAATTTCAAATTTGGTATTTAAGATTTTTATATTAATGAGAACAACATATTAGATTTTTTCTAAAATTGATAAACCGGAAGTGATACTTTACTTCAAGCTTTGAACAGATTTTCGTGAAAAATACATTTATATGAAGGGGAGGAACATATTAGATTTTGGATACAATACTGAACAAATTGATATAATCCAAAACTTTTTTTTTTTTCTTGAAAAAATATATTAAAACATGATTCAAAACTTCTCAAATTTGGTATTTAAAACTCTTGTATAATTTGATACAACATTAGATTTTGACTATACTTATATGATAAACCGGAAGTGGTACTTACTTTGGAGCTCTTAACAGATTTTCGAGGAAAAACAATCAAATACAATCCAAAATTTGGTATTACAGACTTTTCTATTTACTGGAACAACAAATTAGATTATGTTTACAAACGATCAATTGGAAGTGATGCTTACTTAAAGCTCATTGCTATTTCAAACATGGAATTGACGGGAGGTGTCGGCCACATCCGATTTTTACCTCCCGCTACCCTTGGTAAGGGAGGTATAGGGATCGTGCTAAAAATCGCATATCGTGATTTTGGTAAATGACCACTTTTTAAGGTCACTAGAATCCAATTTTAATATTTTCACGATGATGTCTGTGTGTATGTGTGTGTGGATCCTCCACTCTAACTCAAATACTATCATTGATTGAAACCTTGTATTTCGAACTTTTTCTATACTGGAAAGAGCCTATTAGACTTTGGTGTAAATCGGATAACCGGAAATGGCACTTTACTAGAAGCTCAAAATAGTTTTTCTTCGAAAAATACCTTTAAATGTTATTTTTCGACAATAATGTTATAAAAATTAAAGATTATTAAATTTTCTACAGATTTGCATTAATACTTTTTGTATATATTTTATATATATTTTTTGTATATATTTTATGGATAAAATTATCTATAATTTAAATCCCGGAGCCTACGCTTTACACAAACAAAACTCCTTGGTTGCGCAGTTATTCAAATGACAGATAAATGTCACTGTCAAAGAAATAATCATTTCAAATTAATAATAGTAACGTTTTAAAAAGAAAAAAGCAAATAGAACAATAGGAAAGGAAATCAATACAGCGTATGTAAAAAGGTAGGTATGTATTTAGATTAATAAAAATTAACGATTCGCAAAAAAGTTCAAGCTAATTCTCATTTTTGGATTAGTGGATTCTATTTTATTCCGGTATTTAAAATTTAATCTTCATTTTATTATCAAAAAAGGTAGTTACTTGGATTAGATTAGACTAAATTTTAAGAGATAAACTGCCAAAATTAGAGTAATATTGGCTAATCAAAAAATAAGGATTAGCTTAATCTTTTTTGTCACTCGGGCGGTACATGGCGGGAGGTATTGTGTTGGCCACACCAGATTTTTTTTAGTAGCGATTAAGCGATAGGAAAATCGCATGTGCGCGACTAGTCTAATGAGGAGTGTGCTCTATAAAATTGCTTTTGTTATGGCTTCTGTTGCTTCGTCATTTTTGGTTTAATATCAGCGTTCCATTTATTGTATGTTTATTTTCTATATCGTGGAAATAATTTATTTATGTTAGTTTCCAATTTGTTGCATCTAATTTATATATCTCGGTTGCCTGTTGTGCCCAATGTTTGTTGCATTGTTAGTCTGAAAGTAAAGCAGTGAGTGAAGCTGCTTTGGTTCGGCCTCGGAGATTGCGTGTGAATTGCCCTAAAACTATTCTGGCTGTACTGGGAGAAAGGGGGCCGGAATGAAAACCTGAAGAGTTGAATACTGTTATTACTGTGTCTTGATCCTCGGCGCTGCGGGTCGGATCATGGCGGCGGGAGAGAGACGGCAGGGGGAGACCAGGGAGCCGCGGGCGGCTCAGCGGTCACCCACTAACGCAGGGGTACCAAAAGAAAACAACACGCATTGCATTGCTTTACATTACAATTCCCCAACAACATCTACATATTGTTGTTTCAAATGTGAAATAGATTTTTTAAGTATCCTCACCTTAACTTAACTGTATAGGTACTTTATTTCTGTTAAGACAGTTCAAATGATATGCGTTTCAATTCCATGGCTATTGCTACAAATGAGCAATATTTATGAATTTTCAAAATGGACTTTACATGTTACTTACTACACGTGCAAACTTAAATCTGTTGCGTGATTTAGATGTAGAATTTAATTATTTACTATGTCTAAAATTAATTGGGAAGTTTCGCGCAAGAAAAAACTGATTTCCCATATCAAACGCCTGTGGCCCTTTTTACCCCCCGCTAACCTTGGTAAGGGAGGTATAGGGATCGTGCTAAAAATCGCATATCGAGATTTTGGTAAATGACCACGTTTTAAGGTCCCTAAAATCCAATTTTAACATTTTCACAATGATGTATATGTGTAAGTGTGTATGTGTGTGTATTTTCTGTACTGGAAAGAGCCCATTAGATTTTGGTGAAAATCGGATAACCGGAAATGGCACTTTACTAGAAGTTCAAAATAATTTTTCTTCGAAAAATACCTTTAAATCTTATTATTTCAAGATTAATGTTATTATAAAAATTAAAGATTATTAAATTTTCTATAGATTTGCATTAATACTTTTTCTATATATTTTATGGATAAATTTATAAAATTTTCTATAATTTAAATTCCAGAGCCTACGTTTTAAACAAACAAAACGCAGTTATTCAAATGTATCTAACTGACGGACAAATGTCACTATCAAAGAACTAATCATTTCAAGATAATATTAGTAACGTTTTAAAAAGGAAAAAGTAAATAGAACATTAGAAAAGGAATTCAATACAGGTTCCAGCATAAGTAAATATGTAGGTATGTATTTAGATTAATAAAAATTACCGATTCCAAAAAATTTTAAGCTAATCATCATTTTTGGATTAGTGAATTCTATTCTATCCCGGTATTTAAAATATAATCTTCATTTTATTATAACTCCGGTGGCGCAATAGTTAGAGCAACGCCTCATGTCATGAGTGCCCTCGGGGCTCTGGGTTCAAATCCCACTAAGGCATGGATGTGTGTGAATGTGAACCCACTCTGTAATTGGGATTTAATTCTGTTGAGGAGTTTTAATAAAAGGTAGTTACTTGGATTAGATTAAACTATATTTTAAGAAATACCTAAGCTGTCAGAGTAAAATTCGCTAATCCAAAAATAAGGATTAACTTAATATTTTTTGTGCCTTGGGCTGTTAATGGCGGGATGTATTGTGTTGGCCACACCAGATTTATTAATTAACACCTTGTATATATGACAATTACAAATAGCATAAAAGTGGCACATTTGATGCTCTCTCCACCATAGCATAAAAGGTTCATTAGGTAAAGCCCTGGTAAAAGCTCTTAATGGTACAGATATTTATATCGTTATTACCAAAATCTACGATTAGAGACAGATTCTGTTAACATTATGACCATATTTTAATAAAAATAGAAAAAATATAATTTTATTCTACATCAAACATTTTAGATTAGTAACGTTTGACAAGTTATGGTATAATATCGAACCTACATTTTTCTTTAAAATGACACTTAAGATACAGTTTAACAAAAAATGAAAATACTGGGCGTTGTTTTGTCATTTATTGTTTTGCATGTTTAGTAACCTGTACAGTTTTGAAATTTCAAAAATATTGCTCATTTGTTACAGTAGCCAGGGAATTGAAACAAATTTATAAAGAAATTCATATCGTTTGAACTGTCAAAAATTTGATATTCATATAAAAATTACATATAATTATATTCTACATTACAATCATATCTCTGACTCTTTTTCGCTGACTTATTTTGTATGATCATAACTCGATTTATCACACTGCAATTTCGAACAACCGTTTTCTCCGACTTATAGTGGATTTTCATACTTGAAGTTGGTTGTGATGTGATGTCTTTAATGACAACTTGTTTCAAATTTGTTTAACATATCAAATTATTTCAAGTAAAATGAATGAAAACGATGGAAAAATAATGCAATTGTGGGCAAGCATACTAATTTTATCAAATAAGAAATATCAACTTCTGACGTTTCTGCAATTATATTTTATTCCGTAAAGTTACATTCCTGTACTTCAGAGACAGTTGCGCACGCGCAGTAGAAAAGTCAGCGATAAATATTCGGAGAAGATAAAACCGATTCCATTTCATCTGACAACAGGATCCTTGACTTTCTTGTAGCTATCACAGTGGAGTAAGTCAGCGATATGAACCGAAGTCATGGATAATGGAAGACAAGTCAGAGATACTACTTCTAGTGAAGGCCTTAAGTAAACATATTTTGTTTTTATATTGTACACCTAAATTAATGAGCAGATTTTATTTATTTTTATTTTGTAACTTATAAAATCGAAATTTTGACAGTTAAAAGGATTTGCATATCTTTGTATTTTTGTTTATCTGTTAATTTAACTGTCATTTAAAAGAAAAATATAAGGCGTAATTAAATTTTTTTAATCTAAAATTAAATGGAAGATTTTGCGCAAGGAAAAACTGATTTTCCATGTTAAACGCCTAAGGCCCGCTTTTTAATTAACTCCCTGTATATGTGTGCCTATAAAATACTATATGACTGGTAGTCATATCTATTCAGATATATTTAATTATACCAATATATGCACATATATTTAAAAGAAAGCTATGGTAATTAATTATTTACGGTGGCTAAAATTTTAAGTAAATACTGCCAGTCATTGTGTTTATAGAAGTTTACATATTTTATCTCAAGTTGTCTTTTTTATGCTCTGCTATATATGCTTACTACGATCGTAGAAAAATAATTTAAATTCATGATATTTGCAGTGGAATTCTGAAACGAGCGTTAAATAACGTTTGGCGTTAAGTAACGATAGGATGTACAGTTACCATTTTAAAATATTTTTTCTTATATTCAGCTTAGTTTATTGTAGTCATCTTGGACAATTTTTTATTATTTGACGATTTTCACTCTGTGATCTGTGTTTTTTGACTATTTATTTATTTATTTTTTTAAATGTCCGACTTGATTGTATCCACACGTGTGTTTTTTCCTTCAACTGGACCATTCTAGCCCTGAAGAAGACTATTGTATAGTCGAAACGTCGGCGTGAATAAATTGTAATATTGACTGCCAGTCCGAAACTTTATTTATTCCAACGATAGTAACGTTCACGTTTCAGCGTTAAATTAGTATTCCGACACACTGGCCTGAACGTGGAACGTTAAAAACGCCAGCGTTAATTCACGTCGAATACATTCATGTGATCTTTCCCTTTTAAAATTTTCAACCAATAAAAAGAGAATGTACATAACAAAAACTACATATATCTGTCTATTTTAAAAGCATATATCAAACCTGTGTGTCAAACGTCATATAAACGAATATATTTACTACTTGTGTTTTGTGCTAAAATATATTTCTATTTATTTACATATGTTAATATAATACAATTATGTTATAAAAATGGGGTACAACACGGTTATTTTATACTTATATAGAAGATTAAAGTAGCTAGTACTATTTTATAAAAATAGATAATAAAAACACACGTATTAATTTAACTATAAAAAATATAGTAGAATGGAGACTTGTGGAATTGTTTATAATATTATCGATAATATTAGTTAGTCTGCAGTTAGAAGAGTTATGAAAGAATTTACTTTGCAATGGAAAATTAAGTACCTACTGACTACGAATAAGATTTCCAATAACTGGTGAAGAAAAAACTGTTTAAAATATTTGCTCTATTTATAAACATTTACTAATTTTAGTATAGGTACCAGTATACAGTTACTTTTCTAATGCATCAATAATTTTCTGTATTTTTTCCTATGTTGCATTGTTGTAATCAGTCATATTCTTTGTACAACAAATACAATATCGTACCACGAATGCATATTCCAAATTAGAAAGTGTCCGAATTGGATCATCAGAACTGGGCATAGGACGATGTAATATTTGGAAAGCCATAATAAAGAACATGAGGAAAAAGAGTCATTCGGATCACCCCAGGAACAAAAAAAATTGTTTAGAACATTATTTTGTTCATATTTAACGGTGTAATGTATATATTTTAGAGTGTAAATATTTATATATCAAAGGTGAATTATATTTTTATTTTACGTTGTTTTCTTTAGAATTTATTTGAATAATGAGTTTTTTTTATGAATATCCCTTTCGCCGAAATGTAGAGAAGTACGGAGATTATAAGTAAGTATATGCATAAAAACACAAAATAGATTAGAACATGTACGTACAAGGCAAAATTACTGAAAAAATGTCAATGGACCTTTCCAATTTAAAGAGATAGAAGATATGCGCAATGGAGATCTGCGCATAGTAAGAACAACTGAGATCTATGACGTTTGATTCTAAAAAAATTAGACGTAAAATGTAAGATAACTTTAAAAAATCTTATCGAAATAAGTTACAAAAGCTTTTATTGAAGGCAAAATGTCTAACGATGCAAATATTCACTGAGAATACAGGTATTTTAATGACTGCAATATTTTTGACGTTTCGTTTGACAGCCCAACTGGCACTTGTTCGCGCCATTTTCTTACTATTTGCAGCGATAGAAAGAGATAGCCCTTAAATTGGAAAGGTCCATTATAAAGAATTTTTTTAAAACCAGGAATGGCGAAAAATTTGATTTCTTTATTTAATACATGTAAAAACGACCGCGCTCGAAACACCATCTAGTCTATTGTTAAAACGGATAGAGTATAGTGTTGTTATTGAAAAGGTTATTTGTTTATTCCTTTAATAATAATAATATTATTTTATTGGTTGTTTGAAGAAAATGACCGATAATATTAAAGATATTATGCTGGAGTTTAAGTAATGATTGTTCTACGGAATTTATTTTCGTTCTTTTTACTTCAGAAAATCTTAACTTGAGCTGAGGTGAGGTGAAGCAAATGATAAAAAGAACGCGACTATTGTATGCTACAGAATCGGTGCTGTTAAACATGTGTCAACAAGAAATAAAACGGTTTGCATACACCAATGATGTTATTAGTATTACATCCGCGATCCCTTTTGTTGAGAAGCACTGTTTTAGTTGATGTAACCATGTGCTCAGCGGACATTACAAATGAGGGTGTTGTGTGAAATTGTCTCAGATAAAAATATACATCAAGTAAATTCATTTTATCTGAAACCCATAAAAACCTGCGCAAAATTATAACGCTCAATGCTTAACGGTGCTTGTTAATTGCCCATAAACGTATTTCATGGATTTTGAAGAAAAACTTGTAATGCATTTGTAAATCATCAAGGTAATAGTTGTTCTCCTTTTATTTCTTTCACACTCGTAATTTATTTGCAATTATACTTAGCTTTTAACATTATAAATATGCAGGGAGAATACTCGTATAAACTTATTTAAAAATATTAATTGAAATTTATATTACTTTCTGGAAAATAACATATATTCTTTTACAGCAGTTCTTAATATTGGATTGTATTATTTTAAATTATTTAATAATACAATAGTTATTTGTATCACTAGTCCAGAAACTGTATATTTGCAAATACGAGATCTCGCAAAACAGTTTCTGGGCGAGTGATACACAAGATTTTTTGTGCCGACATCTCCATAAATTCTTCGTATATTTCTCAACATTTTATTCTATTTTACATAACCTAAAAGAATGAACATATATTTTTATCAGTTTTGCATTGCAAGTTTAAATATAATTACTTACATTTGAGCTTAAAATACGTAATTATTTTATATTTATTGAAAATATATTATACAAACATTAGTTATATATATTTTATATACTTTCGCATATTTTCAATGACAGATAGCGGAAACTCAATTGTATCACGTGAAGTTAGTTGTAGTTACAAAACAAACGAAACAAATTGGTCCTGAAGTTGGAACTTATAATTAATCTATACGAGATGACAGCAATGACAGTATATTATTATTTTTATGACAAAATTTAGTTATTTAAGTTACAATAATTAAATATTTAGCCCTAAAATTTGTAAACATTTTGCTAATTCTTATGTTCAACCGGTTAAAAATAATATTAAATTGACATATCACCAGAACAGTAATGCCAACTCCTTTTGATGGCCTAGGTCAGCAACAGCGCATTTCTGGACGATTTTGAGTTCTGTAATACTAGTCAAATTGGACGGAGGTACGAAAAAAATATTTCGTACTCATGCATTGAAATGTGTTGTTTCGCGTCGCCTAAGCAACGTCCGAAACGTTAATTTCCCAGGTTTCCACAAGATAAGCAACCGGGAAATTTTGGAAAAAAACACTCTCCTATTTGTAAACCATTTCCTAAAGAAATATATTTATGATAAAAAAGTATAGTTTGTCAAACATTCTTTCGCTTAACAATAATAAAAGAAAATGGTGGAATATTGACTGAAATTTAATTTTAAAATAATGAAGTTAGTGCATTTGGTTTACAATATTGGCAAAAATTTCTGCTTGGCGGGAGTTGGCAAGACAGAGCACTCGGGAAGTCGGTAAAACATAACCAACAAACGTAATGTAAATTGTAACAAAACAATAAGATATTTAACAAGTTTAGTTTAAATTTGCTATATACACTACAAGTGAAATACTTTGTAAGTAATAAATAGATGTCATGATTAGCACTACATTACATAAAAAAATCTGATGTGGCCTGCACATTACCTTCCGTCAGTCTATGTATTTTTTATAAATGTTATACAGAAAGTTCCTTGTAAAAGATTCTATTTCTTCTACATTACCTTAAAAAAGTTGTATGTATTTTATACAAATTCCATACAGAACGTTTCTAGCAAAAGATCCTATATTTCCAGTAAAATTATAACACAAACATTCTGTCAACTGCACTTGACACTGACACCTTTCAATCAGAATTTTCTTAATATAGCAGCTGTTACAGCATAGCTGGGTAATATATGATATTTAATTTCTTTATCATTTTTTAACTCTACATCCATTTAATATGAAGTATAAAATGCATTCAAATCGTATAGATAATAAAATATTCTTCAATATTAAATGTGAAAAAATGGTATTTAATACTGTTTTTTCAAGAAAAACTGTTAAAATATTCAAATAATGGTACTTCCGGTTGACCAATTATAACCAAAATCTAATTAGCTCTTCATATGGATGTAACGAAGAGGAATGCGATGGAATTATAATTTTTGGAATTGTAGTATTAGAGCTATCGCATTAGAAAATTTTGTCACACACACACACACAGACATACACACACACACACACAGACATACACACACATACACATGCGCACGCACACACACACACACACACACACACACACACACACACACACACACACACACACACACACACACACATCATCGTAAAAATAGTAAAATCGTATTCTAGGGACTCTGAAACGTGCTTATTCATAAAAACCCCAGCGCCGAATTTTTTGACCAAAGACAACACCTTCCTTACCTAAAGGTGACGGAAGGTAAAAAAAATTTAAATATTTGGAATTTAAGTTTGACACATCACTTTTAAATTAGCTACAAAGAAGTGTTATGTAATAAAGTTTTAATAAATAAAATTATTTGTACACAAACTACTAATTATTAGTTTTATTTCGTAAAAAAAATATTGTACAAACCACGTGCGTGAACTTGGTTCCCGGAATCGTTCTATGGCAACGCTCGCAGGCTCACGCCGCCAAACACTCATCCGAAAACCAAGCGTTCACGCACTTGGTATGTAAATAACTATTTCGTTATATATGTTGTGTTTTTACAACAATTTTCCACCGTTCATTATATTTACTCGTAAGTAATGGTAAAACCAACTATATTCGTTTTAAAATTTATTTCAAAAAGTAGCTGCTATAAGCTTGCCGTACTTGGACATTTTAAATAAAATGTTGGTTGTGGTAAAACACTGCGGTTCGGTGAGTCCGGTTGGAAAAGGTAAACATTAAACGGCAACAGCCTGAATACAAACCCTAGATATAGTTTCAGGTTTTCCACTAAATATTTCACTGCAAAATGCGGTTTGTCCTTTTAAATATTTTTTATTGTACTTTATTAAAGATTTTGTTCTTCCTACGATGTTTTTTCTATTTCATTTTTATAATTTGTGCTCTGTCAAAAGACATTAAATCACTTTCATATTCCAATAAATTGTATGTTTCATTGCAAACGTTACTAATTTTTATTTTGCTAATCCGTTGTGTTTGTTATTATTTATTGACTGTTAAAAATCAGGACTCATTTAATAGTTGCTGCTAAAAATTAGTTAAACAATTTTATTAGGGTGGATATAAGGTGTTTTGATCCTAAAGTATTTATGTACGTACATAACCTGTTTGAAACTTTCTTCGAAAAAGGTGACAATGTATGACTTCATTGATCTAGTGACATTTATTTAACACTGTGTCTGTAAGTTCATTGAATGTCCTATACACACACGCACACACCTATGTGTACACTTACATAATTGGGACATAAATTATATAAAATATTGCTAAATTTTTCAATTATACTGTGCCCTACATACAGGAATTAGTATTTGTTTTATGAGACGATATTAAATAAGTGTAGATTCTGAAATATCGTTTCACATTTTATTTCATATTTAGGTTGATGTTTATCAAACTAGAAAGTAAATAGAAAAAATATGACATTTCGAAGATTAAACTAATAATAATAATAAAAAAAATAAAAATATATATCATCACGACTTCTTGCTTTCATTGCTGGGTGTGTCAGTCTACACAGATTTTGATAATGACGCTGTATTTGTTCTTTAGAGAGCATCTTCCCAAAACTGACATTCTTAGCTATATCAGAGAATGTAACTTTCAAATAATAAATATACTAAATGCCAAATATATATATATATATATATATATATATATATATATATATATATATATATATACCTATCTAAAATTTGGGAAAATTGGTCGACTGTGCTTTAGATTAAATGTTTATTATTACTCGAAATCTGGCATACAGTATTCAAATATTCTTACAAAACCGACTTTTCAGTATACCTACACTTGTACCTTCATCAGGGTCTACAAGCATTTAAAAACAATTTAATATACATGTTACAGTAAGAGTAGGTACATAGTGGTATGGTCTGCACATTGCCTGGCAAATATAGAAATTCGCTTACAATTGTTTTCGCTTGCAATTCAACTACATATAACCAATGCCGGCCCTAGACTTTTGAGCGTCCCGGGCGAAAATTGTAAATTGCGCCCCTCATTTATTAGAATTTTGTATAGATTATATAGGTACAAAAATTAGAAAAGAGGCGATTTGTGTCCATAACTCGCGAACAATCACAGAATGTGAATGGAAATTTTTTGAAAATATTTTGAATATTTAAAATACAGAGATTTTTGTCTTTGGGTTCTACAGAGTCGCTTTATTTTTGTCTAATACCATACAGGATTAGTCACGGGAGAGTTATTTTCAAAGTCCGTTTATGTGCAACCCGAAATACAATTTACAACAGCGTCTAGCTTCCTCTATTAAAAAATAGAATATTTAATTCACGATTGCTTTGCCTGGCTAGTGATGGTTCTGTCATTTTGACATTAAACAGTTGAATATGATCTGTTGTCATTAGTATTTTGGGTTGCAAACAAACGGACTTTCAAAATAACTCTTCCGTGACTAACCCTGTGTATAGGGAAAGAAAAAATATTTTTCAGTGTCGGTATAAGTGTCGGTATAAATACTTTTCGTTATTTTGCAATTCGGAAAATCTAATTTAACTCTTTAACGGTTCATCCTAGGTAAAAAATATAAGAATCTTGTTTTGTATAAAATTTCGATATGGATCACCGTTTTTTAAAAAAATGCCAAAAACCAAAATATGTTGCCTTTTTCCAAATTGGCGAGGGGCTGTTGCATCAGTGTATTTTGTTGTGTACAGGATTCTGTATAAAACAATAATTATGTCTTCAGTATTTGATATGACTTTTAATTGATATAATCGCCAACGAATTTATCCTCTCTTCTTTCTTAGTATAACGTAAAAACATATAAATAGGATTTAATTTATATGCTTGCTGCAACTGGAATTGTGAGCATTATTAAAGTTATACACTGGACAAATCAATAAACTAAATAATTTGATTTTTCAATTTATTTTGCAAAAAATAGTTTCAAAAATGTCGCACTAAAACCAATTTCGCCCCAGGCGGTCGCCTGGCATTGGCCGGCCTTGCATATAACAACAATAACCTCACCTAACGCACAAAATTCGCATTGAGTTTTCCAAAAGTGACTTTTGTGCATAAGATGAGATTATTGTTGTGTTTGGTTAAAATACAAGCGAAAGTAGTTTTGGGCAAGTCACTACATTTACCGCTAAAAAACACATGGAGAAGCAGGGGGAAAAAGGATGAATGTCAATTTTATAGATTATTGGTCCTACAAATATACTGATGGTGTATGGTAAATAAAAGACGATCTGCTCAGTAATAAAAAATAATATTACTCTGGTAAATAATAAAACTGAAAAACACAAACAATTATTTACATTTAAAATATTCGTACCAATACATTTATTTACTAAATAAATTTTCATTTAATCTGATATTTCTTCAGACATATTTGGTCGTTGAAGGTACAAAAAGAATTTCAGTGCAGAAAATGTCCGTTCCAGACTAACTTGTGTACCTATAACTTCTGACTCAATTTGCGCAACGTCACAGAATGTAACAATTTTTGTTTCTTTCAAAAATAATTGGCAATATTTGAAAGTCTTTGGGTCTTTATAAGTTTTAAGAACTGTGTACTTGTAAGTTGGGTTTATTTTAATTTTAATATTTCTGCTTGGGCTTTTTCATAAATTTTAATCATCTTCAAATAATGAAATAAAATAATAAAAATGTAGGTTTTGTTTAAAGGTAATTATTGCAGTACAAAACTAATCCTATTTGCAACTATATGACACAGAAGTAAAAACTCGGTTTTTTGAACCCTAAAATAGTGGGTTTAGTTCCGGTTCGGGTTTATGTTGGCCAAATGAACTATGCTTCGGGTTCTGGTTCAGGTTCACAAAAAAGGTGGGTTCGGAACGGTTTTCGGTTCGGGTTCGGTTCGGTTTTCGGTCCCTGGCAAAAACTGTAAGTCCTAAGATAAAGGACTTAGAAATTGCAATACAAGAACTAAAAATGATGTCGGTGCTAGCATTTTTAAATAGTAGATTCGGTTGTCATTCTGGCAAAATTGTATTAGGTTCCACATAAGTTGCAAACTCGACCCATCTGTGAGTATAATAATGTTAAGAAATGACTAATATGAGTTTTTAACTCAGTTTGAATTCACTAACTCCAAAAATGTTCCTTACGAACTCTTTCTGCAAGTACTAGTTAGTTTTTTTTTGATTTTCAATGGTCAAATGTTTTCGATCGTATTTAAAATATGATTGTCACCTGTCAGACCACAACGTATCATATGGTGCATTCAGCAATGCAGTTATTTAATAAAATTATCATTTCACAGCGAAGACAGAAAAATTATGTCGTGTAATGTATCATATCTGATCAGAATTTCAGCAGAATTGGATTAAAACTGAGCCCATTTCTAAGAAAGAATTTGCATCCGGAACTAATAACACTGCACTTATTCTTTTCGTCGAATTATCGTAGTAATTTTATCGTAAAAATAAGTGCATGTGTTCTATCTACACTGTTAAAGTTTAAATGATGTTAATTCAATGGAAAATACATTTATATGTGCCGTGCAACCTTTCATTATCTCATGTTTTATATATTTTTGCACGATCGGATTATTTTTTATGTTTACCGATTGTGTTTCCAAGACAGTAGGTCTTATTTACAAATTACTGAACGGTAAGTGATGTGTGAGACGGTAAATAAATAAATAAAAAAACAAAAATTAAAGCTTACTTAAAAAATGACACCTAAAATGTCAAAATAATTTTCAAATCTTATTTTTCTTTTAAATTTTGTGCGTCGATCGTACAAAAAATAGTATAAGCATCACGAACGTTAAGGAATTACAGAGCTCAGACATAATTGGGAACTTCGCTTCGCTCAGTCCCCAAACATTGTCTTCGATCGGTAAACAATCATTAGATAAACCTCGTATAACGCTATATCAGGTATAAAATTGGAAATTGTATTTTACAAACCTCGGATAAACTTCAGATAGAATAAATACCAGTATATCTTATCCCATGGAAATCGGTCGTATAAAAGTGGGATAACTTTATCCCTTGTTCTTATGGATATCGTGTTTGACAGACGTTAATCAAGTATTTCATCATCTTAGTCTGTATCAAAAATAATATTTGTATCATCTATCATCGTGAAAAATGCAAATTAGAAGGTAGAATAATAACAATATTGAAGAAGATAATTTTATTATGCCAATACCACAATACCAGTTCTCATCATCAGTAGTACAATAAGGGAAAGTTAAACAGAGTAGTCAAGATTACTCAACATATCATCCATGCCAGAGGTCCTAACAACTCTGAAAATCAAGGGAGGGAACTGGGATTATATTGGGACGGGAGTCACAGGGGAATGATCTTGGTCCCATACCTAACTCAAAACTTTTCGATTTAATACAAAGTTAAATTTTATTGGGCGATTTAAAATTTAATGACTCATTATTATTGAGTGAAATTAATCTTAGTTTATAGGTAATCATTCACCTATGACTCCCGTCCCCATATAATCCCAGTTGTGTCCCTTGTTTTTCAGTATTGTTAGGACCTCTGACATGGTTGACATGTTGAGAAATCTTGACTGCTCTGTTTAATTTTCCCTTGTTGTACTACTGATGATGAGAATTTAGTTCTCCAAATATGTATTTAGTTTTATTAAAATTAATTTTAAGGTTAAGGGGTAATTTTATTAGTTTTAGTTATATTTAACCTTAGACTCCATCTATTTTTAAAAGATAAACTGAGTTGAAATATTGCTACTGAAACCATAATTTAGAACAGTGATTAAAAAGGTTATTTGCATGTTATTGCTCTGCATTCGCCTTAATTTTATTTATTACTGTTGGATTTCAAAATATATATCAAAATTAGAATTTTTACATGGTCGTTATGCTAACATCATTGATTTTTTTGTTTTTACCTTCCGTCACCTTTAGGTAAGGAAGGTATTGTCTTTGGTCAAAAAATTCGATGATGACTTTTTAATCAATAAGCACGTTTTAGGGTCCCTAGAATACGAATTTACTATTTTTACGATGATGTCTGTATGTGTGTGTGTGTGTGCGTGTGTGTGGATGTGTGTGTGTGTGGATGTGTGTGTGTGTGTAACAAAATTTTCGTCTGCGATAACTCTAATACTACAGTTTCAAAAATTATAATTTTTTCGTATACTTCTTCGTTACATCCATATGAAGAGCTGATTAGATTTTGGTTACAATTGGTCAACCGGAAGTACCATCTTTTGAAGATTTTAACAGTTTTTCTTGAAAAAACTATGTTAAATATCATTTTTTCACATTTAATGTTATTATAAATATTAAAGAATATTTTATTCTCTATACGATTTGACTGCATTTTATACTTAATATTAAATGGATATAGAGTTAAAAAATTGTAAAGAAATTAAATTTCATAAAGTAGCTATAGCTATGAAAACAGCTACTATATTAAGAAAATTCTGATTGAAAGATGTCAGTGTCAAGTGAAATTGACATAGTGTGTTTGTCTTATAATTTTATTGGAAATATAGGATCTCTTGCTTTCTGTATGAAATTTGCATAAAATACATACAACTGCTTTAAGGTAATGTACAAGAAATAATAATAATAAATCTTTTATTTCTGCAGATACATTACACTGTATATAGAAAATGTCATAAAATAATAATTTAAGACATAAATTTTCTGTATGAAATTTTCATAAAATACATGCTGCTGCCGGAAGGTAATGTACAAGAAATAGAATATTTAATTTAGCAAGCAACTTTCCGTATGAAATTTGTACAAAATACATAGAACTGACGGAAGGTAATGTGCTGGCCACATCAGATTTTTTATCTATGTATATGTTGTCCATGTTCATTTGTTTCAAACGGCAAATATGTAAATCAGTCAAATCACAAAATTGCGCAATTATTATTTCTTGCTCATAAAATATATCGGTTTTACATTCTTTACTTTCAATATTTATTTATTATTGTACTATCGGTTGATAAATGCTTTAAAACTAAGATATGTTATCTACAACAATCTATAAATCTAGAACAATACCAGTATATAAAAATAAACTTAGATATAGGCTTATTGATATATTGTTATATTTTAGAATCTTTCTGTATTCAAGTTTTCAGGTTTATTATCTGTAACAACTACGCATTCAAATGAGCTATGTTGCAATGAAATATTCGTTTCAAAACCTTGTTCAAATTAACTCGATCTATACACAATGACACAAATATCTATTTTGCAATAACAGATAAAGAAAATATTGATTCTTAGTGTAAGCCCGAGGGCGGTTGCTCAATATTTTTATCAATATGAAATAGATTTGCCTCACACGTTTAACTCAAATATTACCAATACAAACATCAAGGTTATTTTGCAATTTAGCCAGTTTTTGTTGGGGAAAATCTATTAACGTCAAATTCAATTATGAATTTTGTTTATCAATTTAATTATTGGTCTTACTTCATATGGGATTTGAATATGCTACTGGCATATTAAACTATTTCTAATTATAATAATTATATTGCACAGAATTAAAAGCCAAATTAAATTTAATTGCCGGATTTTATGCGATTTTAATTTTGTAGATCGTAGATACCAAGGAAATGAAATTAAAAATAGAAAATTTACAACATTTAATTTAATATATACGTTTAATCAAAAAATATCGAGAATTTTTATTTGCTTCACGAAGTATTCATTTATTTATCAATATTAATATTGTCCCTTTTTTGGTTGGATTCTAAAATGCCAACCAGCCTTGAAATTCCATTGTTTTGTTGCAATGCTTTCTTTTAGCAAAAATATAACAAAGAAACACAAAATTAGGGTGCGTAGGCCGGTATTTATATATTTATTTGCAAAAATAAAGTTAAACTTTAAATGTACTAAAGGCTGTGCTGGTGAAAATTAAGACTTTTTTGCTTGGTGGTTGCATACATTTTATAGGCATTTCGCGCCAAAGTGAGTATTAGTTTTTACCTTCACCTTTAGGTAAGGAAGGTATTTGCTTTGGTCAAAAAATTCTATGATGAGTTTATAATCAATAAGCACGTTTTAAGGGTCCCTAGAATACGATTTTACTATTTTTAAGATGATGATGATGATGATGATGATGATGATGATGATGATGATGATGATGTGTGTGTGTGTGTGTGTGTGTGTGTGTGTGTGTGTGTGTGTGTGTGTATGTGTATGCGCATTTGTGTGTGTGTGTAACAAAAATTTCGTCTACGATAACTCTAATACTACAATTTCAAAAATGATAATTTTTCGTATTCTTCTTCGTTACATCCAGATGAAGAGCTGATTAAATTTTGGTTACAATTGATCAACCGGAAGTACCCTCATTTGAAGATTTTAACAGTTTTTCTTGAAAAGGCTATGTCAAATATCATTTTTTCACATTTAATGTTATTATAAATATTAAAGAATATTCTCTATACGATTTGACTGCATTTTATACTTAATATTAAACGGATTTATGGAGTTAAAAAATTGTAAAGAAATTAAATATCATAAAGTAGCCAAAGCTATGGAAATAGCTAGTATATCAAGAAAATTCTGATTGAAAGATGTCAGTGTCAAGTGAAATTGAAATAGTCTGTTTTACTGGAAATATAGGATCTTTTGCTAGAAATTTTCTGTATGGAATTTGTATAAAATACATACAACTGCCGGAAGGTAATGTACAAGAAATAGAATCTTTTGCAAGGAACTTTCTGTATGAAATTTGTACAAAATACATAGAACTGACAGAGGGTAATGTGCTGGCCACATCAGATTTTTTAGGTTGTATTTGTGAAAAATGTAACATTTTCGATTACAAATTTAAAAAAAAATTCTTTAATGTAACGGTAACCTAACGCACAAAACTCAATTTGACGAAACTCGGGTGGTTACATTCATTTTATAAGAATTTAACCCTACTTTTATTCAGAAAAAATGCCAACATCGCTATAAATATTGCTTTCCGCGCCCTAATATTTGTGGAATTTATTGTTTTTAATGGTTTTGCAACTATGTACAACCATCAAAATATAATTCTTGAGTAGTATGTATTCTAGACTTTAGCTAAAGTATTTTCTCCAACACTATTTTGGAAACTACTCATTCCACAACCAAAAATTATGTTGGAATCAATATTATTCCATCAAACAGTTTGGTATAATTCCGTATGCCGTTTGGAATAATTCCATACGGCTTTCGACAAATCAGAATATGTTTACCAGCATATTAGGCCGGAATATTATATATCTTGGTTCGGTTGCCATGGTTATGAATCTTTGTTTTATATTTATTTATTTCTGAATTCGCGTTTGACGTTTTAAAGTTTTGAACGGTTTTAGAGTTTTCTCTTAACTTTTACAGATTTTTGGAGAACTCTAGAGCAGTAAGTTTATCTAAATAATAATATCTTACTTAGAAAATAACTAAATAACATTTTGTACAGAAATATGTCAAGTGGCACTGAAGATATAGATATTGAATGTAAGCTACCAGAAATAAGGGAACTTGCTAATGATACAGTGGGCCAGTTATTACGAAAAAAGTAAAAGAAAGATATAAATGCTGCTATTATAAAAAAATTATTGACTGATGTTAAAAAAAATTATTTGATGGTATATGATAATTGTTATAACCAATCAATATTTTTTGTATAATTTTTAAAATCTTGTTGGGGAAGAATAGTCTACAACACGTTTGGAATGGCATAATCCACACTCCCAAACCGTAATCCTCGCCTTCGGCTGGAACCACAAACTTTTTGCTCGTGTGGAACATGGGCCATTCCAATACTTGTTGTAGAATATACTATTTCGTTAGATATGCATTTCTGCCAACGTTGTTTCCAATTTGAAAAGCATTTGTGGAATGCTTCTTCAGCGATTTTGCCTGTATGGTTACAAAACGTTGTCCTTTCAATGTCCTTTTCATCATCGAGAAGAGAAACAAGTCACAGAGCGATATGTCTGGTAAATGCAGTAGCTGCAGGAATATGATTCTGTTGGTTTTCGTTTAAAAATCACAAACGAGAACTGAACTCTGATCCCTAATGAGGTGTCCAAAATCCAGGAGTTTTTTGAAATACCGGCTTCGTCATCAACATCCCTTAAAGTGATTCGGCAATATCTAAAATTTTTGCCATATTTCTATCGGTGGTTTATGTGTTAGGCCACACGGCTCAGGTGTCATCTTCACGGCCCTCTTCAAACCGTTTGTACCACATATTGATTTCGATATAGCTTGCCTGTCAGAACCTTTTCCAAAATTTGCACCATTCCACTGCTCTTTATTCTAATTTTAGCGCACAATTTAATTTAGATTCAAATTTTTTCGTTAATATGTACCTGTCAAACAAAAGCTACGCGTCCAGTATAAATAGGTAAAACTTGATATACTTTAAAGATTTTGGTATCAATGTGATAAGAAATTGAGCTCAATCGAAAACGAATAATACGCGAAATACAAAAACTATCGTAACTGCTTTATCAAACTTCATATAAAATATAAACGATTTCATATACAAACAATATGCGGAAATAATCAGAGACTTCAATCATATAATAAACTACGAAATTATTCAAATATATACAATAAATATAAATGATGAAATTAAAATAAAACAACAAACAACACCAAGTGTGTCTAATTTATTTGATGTTTAATTTTCTTTTTGTTTTGCCATTAAAAGTACAGCTACACTTAAATGAGATGGTTTTAATCATTTAATGTTAAACACACATTTGAAATTATTAAGGCTAGAAAGTGTTATTATGGCAATTAATATCAATTTGCAACTGTCTGACACTTGAAACGTAAGATTATAATTATACATAGCAGAAATACCTGTAAAATAATTGTTTTCCTGTTTTGATAAAATGTTGCACTTTACCTACTCATATTGCTGCTGCTGGGTGTGCCGATTTGAAAGATCGTGTAGTGTAGTACATCTAGATCTAGAAAACGAAGGTGGAAGTTTATATTTGTACTTGAAATAAAATTGTAAGAAGCATGTGGACAGTGCCGGCCGGACACTTTTGACCGACCCAGGCGAAAATTGTAAATTGCGCCTCTCATTTATTACAATTTTGTTTAGATTATATAAATACAAAATTAGAAAAGAGGCGATTTGTGTCCATAACTCGTGAACAATTACAAGAATCTTAATTTGAATGAATTTTTTGAGAATATTTTGGATATTTAAAATACAGAGAATTTTTTTCTTTTGGGTTCTACATAATCGCCTTATTTTTGTCTAATACCATATACAGGATTAGTAACGGTAGAGTTACTACCAAGGTAACCCGAAATACAATTTAGAACAGCGTCCAGCTTCCTCTCTTAAAAAAATAGAATATATGTAAATACAAATTTTATTTTTTTTAAATAGTTTAATTTATTGAAATAGAAAGGCGACTTTAATGGGATTGATTCGAATAAAACAATACGTTTGTTAAAAAATCATTGAAAAGAAAAAAATTATTTCTAAAATAACTATTTTACAATATTTATTGTATTTATTTAAAAACCAGGAAACTCATTGTGGTCATATTTTAGAAACTTCACTTCTAATGTCAAAGTGATTTTAGGTTATATCCAATTTCGCGGTCGTTACCATAACAATGACTATGTTTACACGTATAGCGAAAAAGTACTTTGACTTGACTTTGACTTTGAAAAGGCGACTTTTGCCATTGTGTAAACACTCTCGCCTATTACTTTTCTTCCTAAAGTCAAGTCCAAAATAAAATAGACTCGACTAATATAAATGACTTTTAAGAAGTCGTGTGAACCAACGAACGAATCATACTTTACTTTACTAACAGTGACATCTAGTTTTCATCCACAAATTTCTAGTAATTGGCTATTTAATTACACAATTTTGTGTTTTATATCTGAATTTAAAATTTTCTCGAATTTTAAAATATTTTATGCGATTATTATTTAATCTATTTCGCATCCAATATTGTGGCTGCATAGTTATATTATTTAAAAATATCACGCTTAAATTTAGTAACTATAGTTTACTATCCATTTTTTCTATAAATAATTTATTCTTAATTATGATTATATGATAATAATAGTTAAATTGGTAACTCACATCACACGTATTATAACTTATAACCAAACTTTACTTTGCTGTCAAAGTCAAAGTTGAGTGAAGGACAAGTAACAAACGTAAAGTGAAGTAGATTTGACCATATGTGTAAACGCACCATTAAATTGACTTTTCATAAGTCGCCTTTTGAAAGTCAAGTCAAAGTAAATTTTTCTCATACGTGTAAACGTAGTCAATGGTCGCGAAATTGGATTTCGCGGCCTGTGTTTCGTCTGCGAAACGTTTAGATCGCATCCGGTTAAACAAAAATAATTAAAATAATTTACTATTACTTAAATTATTAATATAGTTGTAGTTCCTATGGAAAAGATCATCAACAATTTAGGTACATACTCTAATAAAAGCATTAATATAACTCAATTAAAAGCACCCATTATATTTAGTTCAAAAGTAACATCAAGTATATGAAATTAGATTTCATATAACTAATATATTATTAAATAAAATAATAATAATGATTTAGTCAAGACGTCCTGTTCTTGAGTCTTGGTCTTGTTTTCCATAGAGGTCTTGTCTCGAGTTTTGTTTTTGATTTTCTCAAGACTAGTCTTGGTCTTGACCGAAGCTCTAAGAATTCAATACGCTAGGAAAAGATGGCAAGGAATAAGAAGAAATGGGCGAAATTTGTACACGATTAAATGTAATTATTTGTACATTTTACAACTTACACAGCACAGGATTTTGGTTTGTACTTTTAAGATCCTTTTTATTATTTTTCGAATGGCGACACAATAAAACAAATGAAAATACACTTATAGATAATAACGATACATAATTAAAATGATCTTCTAATTGGATAACTTTCTCTACATCTCCATGCACGGCGCGTTTTTGGGACAACTGTGTAATTGAATTTAGTCAGATTCGAACTTTGATTTTCCAAGTTCCCACCGGTCACTTAGCACATGAATTATCCCTAAATTATACTTTGATAATCTGTGCTGTGCCAGTGCCTGTCTGATTCATATGTTAGTTCCGCGAATAATCTGGTAGGTCTGCCTTACATCCATGTAAGCAACGCACTCTTTTTTTCTTTCACTCTTTGTAATTGATTTCGGAGAATAATTAAATTACTGCTCAGGAAGTACTGAACATAAATATATTATAATAAATTACGTTTCTCTTCGAAATTCGCTGATATGAAATCTGCCATCCCTTTACATATTCAAGCAATTATGCGATGCCAGCCAATTATTTATTATCAATCCCAAGCCCAAAATAGCATTTCATTATCGAGGGGCTATCGCAGTCACGTTATTTTTATAAATTTATTATAATTGCTGATTTAGTAATCACAAATTAGTACACATATATTTCTTGTAAGCAATTATATGCCGGTAAGATTAAAAAGAATATGTGCACATGTAATATACAATTCAACAACTTTACGCATACATATATTATACATTATAAAAACAAAAGTACAACATAACATGTTACATTACGGCTGTAATGCAAAGAATACTTTAACCTAAGGACTAATTCGTCTGAGATCTAAGCTCTAAGTCTGACTAAGCTATGAAATGTTTAGATTAGTTTTCTGTTTTGGAAGTAGATTTTTTAAGCTGTTATTTTAGAACATAAATTTACGTTTACACATGATAGAATGACTTGAAATTTTCCGCTTCAAATCGGAAAGTATATTTTTCTTATTGAGTACAACAAAACTTACCTTGGGTGCTAATGAGCATGTTTCACATTTTTCAAAAAGTATTTTAAATGAAAGTTTATGCAATATTTTTATTATTAATAATTATTTTTTAAATAATTTGTTGTTATTTTCGTAAATAATTAAATACAAATATTGGCGCCAAAAATAGTCATGAAAAACAACCCCCCACTCCTGTGTCGTAGAAACATATATACATTACGACATTCACAGCCAATAGAAAAACAGTTTTTCCATCACCTACGTTTATTTTTGTTATTTAGATAAATAAACGTAGGCGATAGTTTGTCACATGTTAATAACAAACTTCTAATTTGACATTTGACGCTGACTTTTTCCATTTTAAAGTAGTAGTAAAGTAATAATGGCTAATACAGACTACACTAAAGCTAAGTCGGAAGGTTTACCGAAAGTCGATAGCTGGAAGCTGGCTGAATTTATATCAGAAAACGATTGTTTTACTGTTGCCGAAATAAGGTGTGTTAAAAAGTTAAGGTTACATAAAATGTAAAAACCCAACCATCAGCTCTTCGACTTACTGCTTCTTTCTTCGCATCTTTATATTTATAAATTCAATAGTAGGTTTGTTCCTAGCGAATTTTTGTGAGAAGGGACAATTAGATACTGTAAATTACTCATTTTATATTGAATTTTTTACTATCTAACAGGAACCAAACTCAAAAATTTGACACTTGTTTGACAATATATTTATCATAACACTTTTAACAAAATACAAAGAATTGACACTATAAAGGGACCAATTAGAGCCGATGAAGATGTATGTGCTGTGACGTCACATTCTGTTCCATATCACATGACTTTTTCAAAATATGCAAATTTCAAAAATTTATTGTAAAATATCTAATGGATACTTGGTGACACTTTCAAATTTGAGGCTATTTAAATAATTATATCTTTTTAAAATTAATACTTAGAAGGCATATAAAAATTCTTGCAACAGTCCCGTTGGAAAACGAAATCATTCCGAGTACGATTTCAAGCAATTGTTGTAGGGTTCAAAATAGCACTTTGCAAATCAAAGTTACAGATTGCCGCCCGGTAGTGAGGGTAATGGCTGCAAAGAAATTTTCAACCAAAAAAATGTTGTGTACACCACACAACATTTTTTTCTACAATCGGAAAGAATAAAGGATTTTTGAATGTTAATAATAAAATAGTTATTTATGCTACAAGAGATGTAGGTATCATTTATTAATCGAGGACAATTTTGCGCCTGAGCGATAGCGAGGGCCAGCAAATAAGTTCGAGAGTGGTCAAATGTACCTACATCTCGTGTTTCATATAAGATTTTTCCACTCCCGATGATTTAATTTTTACATGTTCATTTTCACTGCCAGATATGTCAAGGCAGTTAAGAAATACAGTTGAATATTGACACATTAAAAAAAAGAAACTAAGTATTCCATGGAAAATTTAACGTCAACGGTAACTTTTGAATAGAGATATTTATGAAATGAGGACAATTTGATAGAAATTAAATTCAAAATTATCAATTATAAGAATGAATAAATATTTGACACAAGTTTAAAATCTCTAACTGTAGGTATTTCACAAAGAAGAAAGTAAGTTCAGCTGTAGGGAAATAAGGGCAATCCTTACATCCCGTCTCGTTAAAAAACCGATACCTTGACAGTAAAATAAACATACATCCCTACAAAGAATGTCGAAAATTTTAGAGTGTGCGAGTAGGTAACTAATGAAAGAATATATATACTGATCTGCACTGTATCTTCTTTGTTGTAGATCGTTACTATTAGCAACGGTTTGCAAACAGCTTTAGTCTGCAATTATTCTCTTTCTCAAATGACATCCGAAAAACTAACTTTTTAATTGATCGTAGAAAAAGTGTTTTTATCATGTTTTTGGTATTTTTTTAACAATTTTTAACATAATATAAAGCATAAAACTCAGGTCCGCAAAACTCGTACTTTTGTAGTAATTTTTTAATGTGTTGTTTATAGCTTTCCTTGCCATCATTTACTTGAGAAAAAGTCTCCTTTCTTACATTTGGAGTAAAAGGATCAAGTGTGCAAATCTTGTGTCTGGTGTGAAAGAGATACTCGTGTGTATGTATAAGGGATAGACATATGCAGAGTACATAAAACATTGCTGGGTCAATTACTCCGTCAGACGGTTGGAGGCGGCTGAGGCCCAATTAGCACACACCAGCCCCCGATCAAGATCGGAAACGAACGAATTAAATAATTACATGTAGGAGGATGCACAATATACGAGTACAAGGATTTTCTCAAGCAGAAATCAAATAAGTAATTTTTTGTTTCTAAATCTTTTGCACTGGCAAGTTAAAGTTTGACATTTTCGAGTCTCTTCGAAAAGTTAATCAGAATTTAGGTGCCACAAATCATGTATCAAAGTTTTATAAATAACTTAGGTGTTAACAATTACTTGCAATCTCAGTCAATCAGCATTTATGCTATTACAACTTCGACATTTCGGTGCACTTTTGCACCTTCTTATCCAGAGGAAGGTGAAAGAGTGCACCGAAACATCGATGTTGTATCAGAATAAATGCTGGTTGACTGAGATTTAGAGTATGAAAAAAAAAAACCTTAAGAATATAAAGTTTTTACCCACACCACCCCTCAATAACCAATCAAAGGGTGCTGCGAAAAATCTAAAAAAATTAAAATATAATGCTATCTTGTTATATAGCAAATATACCAAGTTTCAAAATTTTATCTGTAGTGGTTTTCAAATCAGAAAGTAAAATATACAGGATGTAAACGAAACTAGGAAACGCGATTTTTCTCGGAAGTTATTAGAGATATAAAAAAATACTATATAATAAAGTTGCAGGAGACCAAGGGGGACAATCCATTATATGAAAATAATGCTATTATGTTATATAGCAAATATACCAAGTTTCAAAATTTTATCTGTAGTGGTTTTCAAATCAGAAAGTAAAATATACAGGATGTAAACGAAACTAGGAAACGCGATTTTTCTCGGAAGTTATTAGAGATACAAAAAAATACTATATAATAAAGTTGCAGGAGACCAAGGGGGACAATCCATTATAGAAGAAAATGTTTTTTAAACCAGTGGTTCACACACAGTTGCAACACATAATTATATTTTTACCTCCCGCTACCCTTGGTAAGGGAGGTATAGGGACCGTGCTAAAAACCGCATATCGAGATTTTTGTAAATGACCACGTTTCAAGGTCCCTAGAATCCAATTTTAACATTTTGTGTGTGTGTGTGTGTGTGCGCGTGCGTGCGCGTGCGTGCGTGCGTGCGCGTGCGTGCGTGCGTGTGTGTGTGTGTGTGTGTGTGTGTTTGTGTGTCTATGTGTGGATCCTCCACTCTAACAAAAATACTATCACTCAGAAAATTTTGAAACCTTGTATTTCGAACTTTTTCTGTAATGGAAAGAGTCCATTACATTTTGGTGAAAATTGGATAATCGGAAATGGCACTTTACTAGAAACGTAAAATAGTTTTTCTTCGAAAAATACCTTTAAATGTTATTATTTCGAGATTAATGTTATTATAAGAATTAAAGATTATTAAATTTTCTATAGATTTGTATTGATACTTTTTCTATTTATTTTATGGATAAATTTATAAAATTATCTACAATTTAAATCCCAGAGCCTACGCTTTAAACAAAGAAAATGCACTTTAACTTTGAATTTATAAGATAATGTATCGTTATTAAATAAAACTGATTTTTGGACTTCCATTATCTTTATATAAAAACACAAATTTTCTCACAACGTTTCGGTAGCTAATATCTCCTTCCGTCATCAGGTGTACTGATAATACTGTATTATCAGTACACCTGATGACGGAAGCAGATATTAGCTACCGAAACGTTGTGAGAAAATTTGTGTTTTTAAATAAAGATAATGGAAGTCCAAAAATCAAGTTTTATTTAATAAAGAAAATGCAGTTATCCAAATGTATGTAATTGACAGATAAATGTTACTATCAAAGAACTAATCATTTCAAAATAATGTTAGTAGCGTTTTAAAAACAAAAAAGTAAATAGAACAATAGGAGACGAAATCTGTACAGTTTTTAGCATAAGTAAATATGTAGGTATGTATGTAGATTAATAAAAATTAACGATTCACAAAAATGTTTAAGCTAATCCTCATTTTAGGATTACTGAATTCTATTCTATCCCGGTATTTAAAATTTAATCTTTCATTTATTATAACTCCGGTGGCTCAATGGTTAGAGCAACGCCTCATGTCATGAGTGTCTTCGGGGCTATGGATTCGAATCCCACTAAGGCATGGATGTGTGTGAATGTGAACCCACTCTGTAATTGGGATTTAATCCTGTTGAGGGGTTTAAAAAAAAGGTAGTTACTTGGATTAGATTAGACTATATTTTAAGAAATGAACTGTCAAAATTAGAGTACAGTTCGCTAATCCAAAAATAAGGATTAACTTAATCTTTTTTGTGACTCGGGCTGTAAATGGCGGGAGGTATTGTGATGGCCACACCAGATTTTTTTAATGCGATTTCGTTACATTCAGATATGGAAATCAAGTGTCAGTTATAATTTTAAAATATACCAAAAATATAAACGTTACAAACCTACTACATAATAAGTTAGTATGAAAAAAGTATGTATAGTGGGCGTATACACAAACATTACGTTCACATATACACATGTAGTGTCGAGTTCACATACTCGTACTCATATACATGTTCGCATCAGAGCTGAGGCAGGTCATCGCGAGTTACCTAAGCGGATTTTAATGATTTTCATTTAAGGGACCACGAAAGGTCAGATGAAGGCAAGGTTTGTTAACCCCGATAGCGTAATGATTTACATAAATGAAATCAGCCAGCCTCTGTCACTATGCAACGTGATTGACATATTACAAGATGCCTCAATTAAAGAATATTGCTGCTAAGAGGCAACCCAAGTACTTTTCAACTGTAACAAACAAAGCTTTATGCTCTTTTTATACTTTCAACATTTCTCATCATTTATCACCGTTCACAGATGAAATATTTTAACATACCATGACTGACTCATTATTGTTCAGAATTGTGGTTAATTAATTTTTGAGCTACGCAAAAGGAAACAATGCTTGTCAGAAATTGTGCGTGGCAACCTCTTTTAAATATAATTTTTTAGAAGAGTTTACGTTTGTTCCAATCATATCAACTAGGTGTATTTTAATATTTTAAATATAATAATGGTTCACGAATTAGAATTTAATTGTCTACTTCTAATATTATTTAGATTTGTAACACGAGGTGGCCTTATTTGCTTTCCAACGATGACACTTTTTCTAACTGCTGGACGCTTGGATGGTTGGTGTCCACGACTTCAAGAAAAGGAAGGAGTACACATACACTTCCACTTTACACATCCACTCACTTGTTGACTGATGAGGGATGCTGATGAACACTTAGATTTATAGACACGGACAATACTTGAAGTTTAAACTACTGAAGTTTTGATGACAAATGATGGACGCCCAAGTGTGAATGATGAATTCAAGGAAGTAGGTTTTTAAATACACCCGTAAAAGTCTAAATTCACGCTGTTCAAATATATTGACAGAAATTACCAACCGGTTTCGGTCATGTAATGACCATTTTCAAGGTACCGGTGTGAACATTACGAAAGTATAGAAGAACGATACGAAATAAAATGTAACATTAAGATAGTTAAAGTAACGTAAATTCAAAATTAAAAAATCTGATGTGGCCAGCATATAACCTCTCGCCAGATATTTTACCTGGTTGTACGCATAAAACGAAAAATATTTTTAAATAGAAATACATATATTCACGTCTCACTACAAAATAATTTTCACATATATTTGCAAAATCTATGGGATATTTTAATATAAATTATGTACAATACATACATTTTCTTTATATTCAATATCCTGAAATTTTCTTTTTGTACTTTCCTTTTCTTTTTCTTTATATTCGTAATTTTTCGCAAATTCCTTTTATATTATTTTTTACGTATATTCTTTTGCGTTGTTGACATTTTTTTATTTTCATAATCTTCATAATGATCTACGAATATTTTTGACAGTGGCATACAAATATTTTTGACAGTGACATTTATGTGTCAATTACAAACATTTGAATTTCTTGCCTTGAAGTATAGTTTGATCTGAAAATTTTTACATCAAATTATTTTATATACATTTCTTTATCTCTTAATCTATAGAAGATATAATAATGAATTTATATTTATCGAATAAAGAATTTAACGTTCTTTAATATAAGTATTTACATAAATTTTCGATAAATAATATTTAGATGATTTTTTTCTTGTAACTACTACTTCCGGTTGTCCAATTGTTACCAAAACTTAATCAATTCTTTCCATTTTTGTTAGATTGAGGAACCCGTAGTTAAAAATGTCTTAAGTCTTATAGTATTTGAGAAATCGTGGATCCAACATTCACACATCCACACACACATACGGACATCATCGTAAAAATGTTATAATCGGATTCTAGAGACCTTAAAACGTGCTTATTCACTAAAATCTGGATATGCGATTTTTAGCATGTATTCAATACATCCCTTAGCGAGAGGTAAAAATTTTTCCTAAATTTTTTTTTCCGAAAGCGATAATACACAACTGCTGCAGTTGTACATTATCGCTATGTGTTTTATATAAATTCCATACATAAAGTTCCTATATTTCCAGTACAATTATAACACAATCTTTAATTGTGGGTACTTCCGGTTGACCAATTATAACCAAAATCTAATCAGCTCTTCATATGGATGTAATGAAGAGAAATACGAAAGAATTATAATTTTTGGTATTGTAGTATTTGACCAAAGAAAATACCTTCTTTACCTAAAGATGACGAAAGGTAAAAAAGTTTCATAAAGCAATCTGTTAACTGTTAAACAATGTTAACAAGAAAATCAATTCCTCATAACTTTGGACTAACCAGTTCAATTATTAGGTATATCTTTATTTTTGGACTGGTCGGTATACGATAGAAGTATACTATAAATTCTCAACTTGTTGCTTGGTATAGGAAAGCATAAACTATTTAACAACCACTGTATGCATATTTTCCTGCTATAAAATGTTTGAAAGCACTGTTAGCATTCCTGCAATAATTATAATCTTTGGAGTAATATAACAACAAATTTATTGTAGCTATTACATGAGATATAGCTGAAATGCCACATATTTCAGATAAATTACAATTTCCATTAAAATTCAAAACGTTAAGTCAACATCATCAATCAGCAAAGGAAAGTGCATTATTAAAATATGAAAAACCAACACATTCTGACGTCATCGATTGATTAATTATCGGCAAATCGGATTTATCTACAGCGGGAAGGCGTCGAGCTATCGCGATTTTTTCTCTTGCAGTCAATAGGTTTATACATTAGGTTAGACCTTCCAACACCTATTACGGTCTGCAATAAAATGCAAAACGATCTCTTTTATGTGAATTTTTCAATGGTGTTAATTAAATCTTCTGTTTAAATTGTAGAGTTTATTAAATAAGTGTTACATGACCTTGTTATCTCTACATCTTCGCATACAGGTTTGCTCATCAGGACTTAGAATAGCACTAGGTTTTATAACCTGTCACACAAAAGCAATTATAAATGTATATTATTGACGACATGAGAAACAATTCTATTCTTATTTAATATTCTACTATAATGGATACTTGGGTATCTCGTGAAACATAACAGATATGAAGTCGGTTAAATAAGTAAACAAAAGTGAAAATGATCAAAGTTATACGAGTATATCGTTCGAAAGCTAAAAAAATCTGGTTTATTATAAAAATTGAAACATATTAATTCTAAATCCAACAATGGTAAAAAATTGATCCTTGCCATTCGAAAGAACATAAAAAAGTGCCGTAAAAAGTGCAAACTAAATTCAGTATTATATTTCGTACTTGGAAATTATTTACAAAAATGAAAATTGTAAAATTTACATTTTCGCCTATGTTTATATGATCTTTTTTCTTTTTCTCCTAAACGACATATTAAAATGGTCTCCTAATGGGACAACTTTTTTATAATTTAACCGACTTCGTATCTCTTAAAGTACTCGAGATCGTCATGCAGGCCGCATTTTTTATGACACTGTATACAGAGTATTCATTTTAAATGAGCCAACATTGCTATCTCGAGAACTATACGAGCTACAAAGATAGTTAAATGGGCAAACAATTTCTATTTCACAAGACAAATTTAAATAAAAGAAAAATATTTTTTTTCGACCAGTTGTTCTCAAAATACGGGCTCCAACTTTTTTAATTTAAATGAGAATATATATTATTTATTTGCTCATTCGTTAGAGAATTTAATTTTGAATTCAGTGATGTAATATTTTTATACTCTTACATACCGATTTTTTTGAGAAAAATGCATGTAAAGTTTTATAGCAATTTGATTAAAATATGGCTATAATAAGAGTTCAATTAATGGAAAAAATGACTACAAGTCATTTTTATTATATAGAATTAGAGTGGCCTGACCGAAAGAAGTGAATGTTTTGTTCTTGTAAGTGATCATAAATGTCAACATAAACAAAATATTCATGTATTTCTCCATGACATACTAATTCTGTAAAAAAAAATACGTATTCGTTTTCTCCGTTCATGACACTCTTATTATAGCCAAATTTTAATCAAATTAATATGAAACTTTAGGGAAGGGAATAAAAATATCATATCACTGAATTCAGAATTAAATTCTCTAACGAATGAGCAAATAAAAAATATATGATCCCATTTAAAATTAAAAAGTTAGGTCCTGTATTTTGAGTACTTGTCCAAAAAAATAATTTTTCTTTTCTTTAAATTGTTTGCTATTTATTCTTAAATACTTTGAACTCGGACTCATCTATATTTTTTTATCCTGACCTGCATTTCTTTGCAAAATCTAATGTAGCCATTCATATTTTTAGCTGATATTAATGGTTTTCTAACTTACTTTTCCAAAATATTGTACTTCATGAAGAGTTTTTGATATAATTATTGATATTGATATTCGTTGCATTGGTTTTCGTACATCAGCAACTGTGCATCCTTTTAGTTTATCGACGTGGAAGAGATTTTTCGTTTATTGTTTTATATTGATTCTAATATGTTTTATGGACATAGATTTAGTGAGACCAGTTGCACCACCGACACTTAAAATTTACACTTGGTTTTAGTCAGTTAGCCAAATAAATTAATGTTAATTTCTAATAATTTTTAATTACATTATAAAAAAAATTGACTAACTGAAAAAAAAATTAAATTTTAAGTGCTGATGGTACAACCGGGCATTAATCGTATTTACTTAATGACTGCAAATATATTTACAAATGCAATTTCTACCAACGCAATCTTGTTCAGATTTTGTTTATTGTTAATCATTCAAAATTTAAACCACGGTACAAATATGTCATCATTATTACCGAAATCTGCGTACAAAGCATATTGGCACACCCAGCAATGGATAATATGCCGTGATGATATATTTATATTTATTTTTATTTATTCAAAATTTATATTCACCCCAATTCAGTAACAAAGTTACTAACCCTTAGCAACATTGTAAGAGCAAATAACCGAATAATAATTGGAAAACCGAATAAAACATGAAAATGGCAAGCTTTACATTTGTTTCTATTGGTTATATATATTTCGCAACCTTGCTAAGACTTCGCAACTTTCTTACAGAACTCGGGTGATTAACTTTTAAAGAACTAGTGATTAAATTCTTTTGTTATTCCCAATTGAAAAACTTATCATTTCTTCACAATCTGCAAAGAGATTTGAATAATTTAACAACAATTAAGTAAATTATATTATGAATTAGTTGTAAATATTGAAAAAGAATGTATAAAATATGGGAATCAGAACGGTATGAAATGTCACATTACCAAGTCAAGGTTATCCTTTAGGTTTGGCAATAGAAAATCGGAAGTAGTATGTAAAAGTATTGTATACGAGTACTTATAAAATAAAATATTATTTTAATAACAAATGTCATTAAGAAAGCCTTTGAAAACAAGTATATAAAATGACATTAATTAATAAAGTTCAATAAAATTTCAAATTTCTATAGTACGTATTTTCCTTCTTTTCGTTAGTCGTAGAAAAAGTATGCTGTACAACTCGAATGGAATGTCCATATCGGATGATTTTTATTGTACAAACTACTATTTTTCTATACTTATCAATAAAATGTTGTTACTTTAGTAGAAGGCACTGGCTAAAAGAAAAAAAATGTAGAATGTATTTACTTATATATTTTTTTATGAAACTACATTTTCATATGTGAATATTTTCATTTCGCGTTTTAATATTTTAATGAATATTCTAATACTTTTCGGTTACTATAATATTATAGATGAAACGCGATCAGTTCTGAAATGGTCCACTTGTTTTAGGCTGCTCACTCAGTCACGGAACGCATTATAACATTTTAGCTGTTATGCTATCCCCATAATTTTAAAATCTCTTTTGTGTGAAAGGTAGACTCGGTCGAAAATGCTGAGAAAGAAAAGACCACTAGATTATTCGAATTCAATCTTAAATCTTTTTTAAAATTTGAAACAAATGAATAATTAAATAACCATAATCTATTTGTTTGAGAGGTTTGCTCGCATAATTACGTCTCTATCAACCGTATTCATGCAGCAATTAAGTGTTCATGTGAGAAATAATTAAATGTGTACTGGTGCATTTATGTATTTAATTATTTTTAATTTGGCATTTCCTAGCTATTAATAATACCTGCTTGCAGCATTTAGTCGCAGATTTATTTAATTCTAGTCTCATATTGTGTCTTTATTGTTGCAGGTAAGAATTTCACACAATCTTACACGATTTCTTCATTCTAAGATGACGGAGAGTAAGTTGTAATTTCTTTATAATATTCACTTTCAATTATTACGGTTTATAATCTGTACTGAGATCATTTCTCTAATCATTAGCTTCTAAAATTGCACCCGTGCATATAGCGTTTTCATATGTAATATAACAAGTGATATGATTATCATCGATGATATTCTCGAGTGAAACCGAGTTGCAGATTTCACGAGTCCGAAGGACGAGTGAAATGTGCTGCTTCGGTTTCACGAGCAATATCTTCGATTATTAACCATATTACGAGCTTATATTTAATGAGAGAATATAATGAATTATGCATGCTGGTAACCTAACTTTTCATATATTGCTTTACAACATGGTTAATTTTACAATTGCCTTATTATTTTCATCGTTGTTGATATGAAAAACGATTACCGCACATTTTTATACTCAAAATTAACTGTCAATGTTGTTAATAACGAAAATAAATCCCCTAGTAATGAATATAAATAAGGTGATAATTTCTTTGTTTTTTATCATCGCTGTGATACACTTGTAACTAGGGAGATTCTGAATGTCGATTGGCGAAAAACATGTCACGTGATTAATGAATTATATTCTCAATTATATATTTTGTTTTGCACTTTGTGCAACTAATGACGTCATGCCTGGCACTAGTTGTTGTTCCAACATATGCATTTTAAATTAAACTTGTTAAAAAAGTCCCGTGTAAGTTTGTTAGCTTTCACTGTCATAAAGAAATGTTATGTACAACAGCAACTGTTATTCACGAAATATGACTATTCAAGGTCATTTGTTTGACGAAAGAATACACATCACTATATATAGCAGTAGCTTAGCAACATTTCGTATTAGAAAGAGAAAGATTATTTGACGTATGTCTATTTAATTTATGTGGTGTCACAGATATACGTAAATGGTGTTTAAACTTTTAGAGGAATTGCATGTAAGTTTAAGGTGTTAGTAACTCACAAATCGCTGATCTGTAAAAATCGTGTTATACATGATATAAAAAAGAATTTCATGTTGAATTCAAATTTTCAATCCGCGTTATCGTATCTTTAACAGGATCAGAATGGTGAATGAAAAAAAAAAAAAATGCAGGAAAACATTGACAATTTGTTGTTTATATCATCGATAATTTAATTTTTTCGATCACACATAGTAAAACCTATTAGACTAAGTACTAAATACGTAATATTATTTATTTTTTGAATTATTTAAATATCTTTCTTAATTGTTATGAGCAAATGGCAAAAATCTTAAATATGTCGCTATTTTTCCCAATTGGCGGAAGGTTCCCACACTCCGATTTCCGGAAAATATTGATATGTTATGCAGCGCATTTTTCTGGACAGGATTCCGTAAAATAGCTTTTGTTGCATTTACTTTGAGGTAAGATCGAAAATTTCCTGGAATATAAAATAAAAAATTGAAAAAAAAGATAAACATTAATTAATATAATGTGTAGTAGTAAAATAATAATAATTAATGAATAATAATAAATAATTGGTAAAAAATTAAGAAAATATATAATAAAATATGATTCAAATGAAGCATAAAGTGAATTTTCAAAAAATTTCCATGTTTGAAGCGCTGTAGCTCGTTATCCATTAGTTATAGAAAAAATGTTTTAGAAGAAAGTTGTAGGGAATTTTATTCGCAACAAATTCAAAAATAACTATTTTTGCCCTAATGCTTATTGGTGAAGACTTTTTTTACCAAGTTGGCGGTGATTCCATCGTACTTTCACAGACACTTTTACAGCTCAAAATATAAGAATTCTGCACACTGCACTGGCAAGAACTGAAGATCGTAATAAGTGAAAGAAAGTGCGCACTCAGTAAGGTTCAATTCACTCGAAAAATATAAATGAAACACGTAAAACTCAGCCAGTGCGCACTGATTATACAAATGGAAAACGAGTTATACACTCAGTGCAAAAACGTTCGCACTAAATTTGTAAACGGAAACCTATTGTAATTTCATTTTTATATTTTGAACTATTGATCTTGCCTTTAATAATTTAACTATTATAATCAAAATATTTGCTGTTTCATTCTTTGCTGTGATCAAACAAATCTTTCCTCTTCATATGTTGAGCTGATTTCAAATTGCATATTTCAAAAGTTCCCGCCTGCTAATTCATGAATAGGAAATCCATGATACATTTCATAAGTGACTTGATTATTAAAATTTTGTTCTGCTCCTATACCTACCATGATTATTCGATTTATAGTACTAATATTTACCAAGTGGCTTATGAAATGTATTCTGTTTTGCCTATTCTTAAAATTTCAGAGGGAACATATAAAGCGTAAGAAATACGTAATGGCATTGTGAACACGGCTATTGAAAACCATTGCTCCAACTTTATGTTTATGACGTGTTAGATGCTTTCATTTTAGAGTTAAAGTGTCCTGGGTAACTTTTACTCGGGGTATTGTTACTCTGAGTTGTTTCGATCTTAACGGGAACGTTCACTGCAGTGCTCGAATCCTTTAAAACTATTGTTTTCGTTGATAAATTAACATTTTCGCAGAAAACCATGAACATGTAACTCATTTAACGAACAACTAAACTCTAATAAATTTTGAAATTTCTTTTAACCTTTCAAAACAGTTAGCCTCAAACTGACAGCAGAGAGTTAGTTTTACTTTCGTAAAATAGGTGGTGCTTGTGGGGACAAGTAGCGTTTGGGTCACTTGAGTTATTTTAAATCTAGTAACTGGAACGCAAAAATATTGCGGGTTACTCCAGTGTAACCCTAGAGTTACGAGAGTTGGTAACTGGAAAGCAGCTGTTATCTTACGCTTATTGTGAATTGGGACTTACAGGCCTTATGAAACATGTTTTTTAATATACAGTTCCTGTTTTTTTTTGCGAAATACTAATTTTCTTATCGTTAGCTTAGACTCATAAATGAAAAAGAATTTGAAAATAATATTTCCTCTTCTTGGCTGTACGGTACATTGGAAGACAAGGCAAAGAGAAAAATGCTGTAGTAGCCATGCAAATTATCACCATTATGGTGGAATCAATTAAGCCACTTCGGAAAGGAGATAAGAATAAAGCGTTGATATAAATAACATGGCCACTAATATAATATGTGTGCGACCGCCAAAGCTGTTGGCTGCTGCCTTCTTTCCTAACCGTACCAGCAAAGCAAAGCAACCGCTTACTCATATCACAGAATGGTTTCACGTTTCTTACCGTAAACACATTCCTGATTATTTCTAACCTGAAAAACGAAATGAACGGTTTCCGTATTCCAGGAATATTAATAATAAATTTTTTCGCTGACGAGGATAGTATAGGGACAACGAATTTGCTTTGCAATCGAAAGGTCCCACGATCGATTATATTTTACTATAGGTAGATAACGCCCTTATATAAGTTTCGAAGCAACTTGCATTTTAAAGTTTAAGATATGGAAGACTGTGACAAATAACTACAATACAAAATGTAATTCAGAATATACAGAATATCCGTTGTTCGGGGCTCACCGGGGGGATTTCGCTTATTTTAAAATGTACAAGTAATTTACATTAAGCCTCTTTTACATATGTTAATTTTTTCATCAATTTTAAGAACTTGACCACTTGTCAATTTTTGCGTCAATTTTGAGCCGTGAAGTGAAAATAGTGAATAGTGAATAGTGAAAATAGAGCATGTTCTATTTTTCCTTCAATTTTTTAGCGCTTTCTAGTAATTTTAATAACACGCCAATATCTCAATTTAATGACTCTCAGTGACTTGATATTTCAATATGAAAAAAATTGTTTAAACAGTTGGCTAGAAATTAGTCAATTTATTGTACAATTTTAAGTTTAATTTATTGAACTTGGCCAAGTTCTTAAAATTGACAAAATAATGACAAATGTAAAACAGGTTTTAGTGCAAATTGCCATATTTTAAAGATGTATTTTAATGCTGATTTTATTTTTTACAATTTCTAACGCTGATATAATTTCTATATATACATGAGGGGAGTTATGTTATCTATCTAGACATGAAAACAATATGCTGTCGCGACAATTTTCTTATGTCAAGTTTCTGTGACATTTTATAGTGTCATCTCCAAATTTGGCTCCTATCGATTAACATTTGTCATTTTTATATCAGTTTGAAGAAACGAAAATGAGCGATTTGAAACTTGAACATAGAAGCATTATGAAATTTCTATCGAAAGAAGGCACTAGCCCGAAGAATATCCCTGAGAGAATGGTGGCAGTGCTTGAATGAAAGAGCCCGTCCTATTTCCAAGTCAAATATTAGTGCAAAATGGGACAGGGAATCCAATCATGATGACCCAAAGTGTGAAAGATCTCTGGAAGTACGAACTGAATCATCAAGTTGAAGATTTGGTGTTGACTGACCGCCGAGTAAAAGTTTCAGTTATTGTTAGAGAAATAGGAATATCAGAAACGGGTGTTTTTAAAATTCTACAAGAAGATTTGGGAATGAGCAAAGTGCCGGCACGATGGATTCCCAGACTGCTCAGTCCCGAACAAAAATTGTGTAGACAACAAATTTGCGAGGAGAATTTGACTCTTTTATCCCAAGATGAACACTTTTTTTTTGGGTACACTATTTGAACCTCCCACGAAACAAGAGTCCACGCAAACGATTCATACGGGCTCTCCACCACCAAATTTAGCGAAGACACAATGTTCTGCGGGGAAAGTGATGGCCACAGTTTTCTGGGACGCGGAAGGTATTCTTTTAATTGAGAATATGCCAAAAGGGACTACAATAACGGGGAATGTCTACAAAGACACAATTAAGAACTTGAAAGCGGCGAAAGAAGACTCCACAATTATGCTCAGACAACTCTGCTTCTTCATAAAGCACGAATTGTTCAAGCAGTAGTCAATGAATGCGCCTTTGAGGAATTACAACATCCACCTTACAGTCCTGACCTAGCCCCCTGTGATTATTATCTCTTTCCAAAACTCAAAAAACATTTGAGAGGGCATCGCTTTTTATCGAATGATGACTTGGAAAACGCCGTGGAGTCGTATTTTGTAGAATCACCAAAAGATTTTTTTTGAAGGTATAGCTTTATTAGAAAAAAGGTTGGTTGGAGTAAGTGTGTTAGTGTTAACGGTTCTAACTCGTTGTTTTCATAACTAGGTAGATAACATAACTATATATATATTAGGGATCGACCGATATGATATTTTGTGGCCGATACCGATATACTCATATCCGATATCGGCCGATACCGATATATCGGCCATAAAATTTTGTCGTAAATTTTTTGCTGTATAAATGAGGTAAAAGTGATTTATAATGATATACTGTTACCGTTACACGCATTAACCCTAAATAAATCAAAATAAAAATGCAGAGCAAATGCAAAAAAAGACATTTTTTTTCAAACGTCGTAGAAATGGCATTTTTATGACTTAATTCACAAGGTAGAAGCTATATTTCTACGCCGTCGGAGTAGAAATAAAATAAATAAATATTCATTGAAACTACATAGAATTAGCGAATAAAAAGAAAAGTAGTGCGTTTGAAAAAAAAATTCAATGTGTCATTCGGAATAAAAGTGTCTTGGTGTGCATCGCATGCAATTATCTTCCATGATCGCCACACAAAGTATCACTTTTACTCCTATTAACACAATATACTATTTTCAATAATATATTTAGCACCACTGCCAAATAGTGTTGCTAGTAAACAGCTATTTTCTTCAGCTGGAAATGTTTATGAAAGCGCAATAATTTTGTTACATTACAACTTGCCAAAACTTAACTTTAAATATTAATTTGTTTAACTAAGAGTTTAACTTTACTTCTACATTTTTAATGACTTTTTTGCTAAATTTTGAATAAGAATAAACTTGGTTTGTTTTTTATTTAGTATTTCTGTTTTAATTTCCTTTAGAAAATCCTTAGCAACTGAAATATTAAGCAATTTATATTTTTTAGGCCGATACCGATATAGACCGATATCGTGGTTTACATATCGGCCGATACCGATATCGGCCAAGAAGACCGATATGGCCGATATACCGATACCGATATCGGTATCGGTCGATCCCTAATATATATATATATATATATATATATATATATATATATATATAAAATTTATGTTGTTATGGTTAATGACTTTTAGGTTACAATACACTGACGATTGACCTTACGTTTGAAGTTTGTAACACATTATGTATGTGTGAGTAATGCCTTCATGAATGACGTCACAAAAAAGCGTAGCGCTAATTGAACGTTACATAATAAACAATGTGACAATATCGTTAGCATATTCTAATATCAGATTGTAATGATCACCAAAAGTTCAAAAAGTTATGTACGTAGTATTAAAAAATATTTTAATTTGTTGCTGTGAAAAACCGAATGGTAACTATTGAAGAATGTGACAAAATCCGTAGCATGTTCTAATTTCGGCTGTTGAAGAAGAGGAGAATTAATCTTGGTCGCTGTTTCGGTGTAAAAACTTCAAATATTTTAATGTAGTACTAAGCATCGCTCTTCGCAATGTTTAAAAAGTCATTTAAATAACGGAATCTGAAATTGTTTATAAGGTGCTAGAAGTATTTTTTGTCAAAGTCGGGTAGTATTCATTTGGCTCGTTGTCTAAAAGCAACGCACTTAAAAACGCCATGAAATATCAGCATGATTCGCTGTTTTTCACATTTCCTGAATACTTTTTTGATTCGACTTCTTTTATTTGCTTTATCACCTTATTCCATCTGCTGGAAACTTTGAGGTATTTCGGCGATGGATGAAATTCAGACCATTTTATATTAATTACTTTTGATACCAAGAACAAGTTTGATACAGGCAAAAACTTAACCATTTTTGCTAATTAATTTTTGTTTTTCTCTCTTTTTCTCATTTACTAGTAGGAATAGCACATAATGCTCGGCCATTAAATGATCTAATTTGTACGAAGAAACAATTAAGATGACAAAAATAATAAATTTAACCTTTTTGTTTAAAATAATAGCATGTAATTTAATTTTTTGCAAAAGTTTTTCTTTATGGAATTGTTCTATACTCTGTTTTCATTTTTAGATAATACCTACCTATTTACATATGCTGCATTGTTTTGTTTTTCTAAAATAATTGTAACATTGAATTTTTTTTACTATATTTTCTTGAAATTAATATTAGTGCTAGCGTATAATAACCAAAAATTAACGAGTGGCCCATCACGTCTACGAATGAAGCACCTGAAGAACTATAATTTTTATCTTTCTTAATTACATTTCAAAATCTTTCCCAATGCAATTATACTTTTTCTTACTACCGGGAATATAAATCGATATCTCTGATGTCAGAGTCAAGGCAGAAGTAAAACATTTTGCCTGTATAGAGAAAATTTGTCAAAAATAAATATTATTTTGATGCTGTTAGGTTTGTATCATACAACTTTCTAGATTTCGTAGGTAATAAATTTAGAACAGCTGCTAAAACTACATTAACTATTTCTTGCGGTTCTTTCGAGGATTCTTCATTATTTTCTTGGTATTTCATGTTAGAAAAAACGACGAAGAACTCGACATGATATTTGGGATAATTCAGTTTTATTGTCTGTATTGTTAAGATGCGAATCCTAAAGACTTCAATTTTTTTAAATCGACTATTCATTCAATCAGCCTTTTTGACAAGCTTTTAATTCTTAAAAATTTGGATTTTTGTTATGTTTATGCTCTTGGCGATGAAAAATATACTGTATATGCTACACTCTATTCCTGAATTCGGACATTGTCCAACACTGTTACGTAATGACAAGCAAATTTAAGTTGGCAGGACTGATTGTTGGGTTAATATTATATTATGACAACAATAAATATTTCAGTCAAATTTGCAATAACTAACGGCTCTGAATTTTGTTTTAACTTAGAAATAATGAGTGGTTGTAGAAAAAGTATAGTAGATAATTCGAGTTGTAAAGCAATTACGCACTCGTGGAACTACACACTCGCCTAGCGGCTCTGCATAACTTTTCCACTTCGTGTGTAATAATGATTCATACAACTCTCGTTACGTAATATACTATTGGATTTATATAAGGTCCCTGGTAAACGCCCGCATGGTACATATATGTCATCATCATTACCGGAATCTGTGCGTATAAAGCAGATTGGCACACCTAGCAATGGGTAATATGCCGTGATGATATATTTATTTATTTATTTAAATAATAATACAAAGTTGGTTCGTGATCGGGTACGTCCTCTTGTTGAACGAGGTGTAGTAATAATTAGATTAGGCTATGTTAGAGTTTGTTTTAAAAAAATTATAAATAAATATCAGTCTTTCTAAGTTTAAATAAATTCATATTACGTTGTGAGTGTTTCTCGGGTTTGGGAATTTTCAATTGTTCTAAAATAGTTCCAAGAAATTTTTTCGGACAATGCCCCAATTCCGGTATGCCGTGCAACATATACACGGTGTTCCAAAGAGAGTGTAAAAAAATTAAGGGCATATAGTACATGAGTAAAAAAAGCTTAATCAACTTAGGTCTGATCTTCAATTGTTTCCGAGAAAAACGAAAAATCGAATAAAAACTGACAAAGATAGTGATCGAACTACAAAAAAAAAACAATAAAATTTTATATGAAACATTTTTCTCGATTTCTAATAGTTACGAAGTTAATTGAAAATTAAATATTGGCCAAGGTCGCCACAACATTTAACTTAGTACAATTATTTGATTTTTTTAAAAATAAAATCACATCTACGATTACCTCTGAAAGGTAAACAAAAGGTCTCGTTAAATCAAAGTCGTAACTCATAGTTTTCGAGATAGCAGTGGTAGACCCCGTAAAAACTTATTTTTCGCTGCCTTATATCTCGAAAACTATTGAAGATCGGACCCATGTTGATTAAATCTTTTTTACTCATTTTGGTCAGTACTATATGCCCTTTCATTTTTTCCGAAGTATGATTACATCCTGTATATATCTCAAGGGAGAATGCTAGTTTTCCTTCGACATTTTGTAGCCTAGAATATACTATTTCCAATGTACATAATGAATAATTTGAGTTAAAGTATATATGTAGGTAATTTTCACCGTAAAAACATTAAAATCTGATTTTAGAGACGTGTTTATTCAAAAGTTTTCGTGTAAAAGTTTTGATATGATCTCATTAGTAAAAAAATTGTAGTAAGTAGTTAATAAAGTATTAATTTATTTAATGCTTAGTTGTATTTAAGCGAAAATAGCTTACAATTCAATTATATTAATTTACTTACCCATATATTAAGCTACTGAGTAAGAAGTAAAACAAAAAGTGAGAATGTTTGTATGGATTCGTTTAGTATTCCGCTTGTGCTAAGCGCTGAACGTTTACGGTAATAACTTAGCACTTCATTCAGGGTTCAGTGTAAGTGAACACCGGTTTTCTAATTAAACAAACAAAATAAACGACATCTAGCGTGTGTTGCACCGAACCGTAGTAGGTCTTGGACTTGCTACAGATATTGTCACGGGACATGTCAAGGATGCACTGCATTAGAGAACAAAAATGAAACAGTATACAATTTAATAACACATTATTGCAGATACTTTTATATTAGTGAATTAAATACATAATAGTCATATATGTATCAAGGCAATGAAGTTCTACTATTTATCAGGAATGTGGAATTTGTTTGCAGAGGCCCGTAGGATCGAGGAAAATATACCATGTGAGTGATAAAAAAGAACTAATTGTGCATCGTACACCCGCCCAAATTATCTTACATGTACAATATTTGAACTTTTTAATGACGATTTTTGAGTACTTTAGTGACCACTTTTTATTTAACATTTTAACACTTGGGGGGGGGGGGTTAGGAGTGCGGTACTGATGATTACTGTTTCTTCCAACGATGACACATCATTTTTTTATTTAATATTTTTGAAGAGACGATAAAAACTTGCTACCCATATTTTTTCTTTTGGCAAAATTTTCATTAATTTAATATTTAAATTATCGTCCTGTATGTCGTAGAATTACGCCGAACCAATGAATGGCCGTAAAGCAATAACATCGGTACGTCCAATAGCAACGGCATGTGCGGGTAATTTAAACATGACAGATCATCTGTTTGACGTTTGAATAATAGTGGGGAGGTTAATATTTTTGTTTGTCATTTTAATCTTGTACGAGTATAAGTAAGCTAAGTTAAAATCCTGATTAACAAATCAAAATACGTAATAAAAGTAACAGAGATCACGCAAATTGTAAATAATAAAGAAGAGAGACAGTGACAGAAAAATGAACTAATATCAAAAACAAATAAAAACTCGCACTCGCTCGTTAGCTACAGATTACATTCTTAAATATGCATCCCTTTCTCCAGTTCAAAATAATGACGTTAAAGAAAATCTTATTTGTTAATTTATTAAAAAAACATAATTTTTTAAATATAAAATTTATATTTTTACATACGTTTTCAACTTTACTTTAGGTATTTAGTGATAGATATCAGATTTTCAGTACCACGCAAGTAGCCTATTCTAGGGTGACCCTTGCATTTACAAAATCTTGAACCAAAAATATTTTCCAGAAAATGTAGTTTTATAAATAAATGATAGAAAAAATATTTCTTAATGAAGCTAAATTTGTCAATTTCTGTCGTTTGTTCTACATATTAGACGTGACAGAAACCTTATGACTAATATGTTTTGAATGTGTATCGATGAGAAAAATCTAATATGTGGTAAATATGAGAGCACGTAATCCGATCTTGCGGAAAGAACTATCTCGTCTAATGATATGCGAGGTGAAACGTGTTAGGACCCAGCACATTAGAGGACATTGTACGAAAAGAATGCTGGCTGTTGTTTCTTTTCCACATCTAGATCTGGTTTCTCTCTCACTGCGTAGGTCTGTAGCAGCCATACATTATAATTTAATCAATTAGTAAATTGTTTGTGCAATTAAGACCAAATTAAACACTGGCTTGATCCAGGGAATTGATTGGAAAACATGTTTGTTTTTAATTTTAGTAATTTATTACTAGCTTTGCCATCTTTAACTGTCAATACCTTTGATATTGATAAGTATAACAAAGATTACATTTAAAATCACACGAAATTATTTTTAATTGAATTACTTTGTATGAATTTTAATGATAAAAAGAGAAAGAAACATAATTTTAAAGTACAATATAGCATAAAAATTAAATTCTGTAATTTCGTTTGATGGAATGATACTTTGTAAATAAAACTAGCTGCCTTTTTAGGATATATTATTTTCTTTTATTGGTCATCTTCTTATTTTATTTGTAGAAAGTTTTTGCTTCTATGGAATTAACGCCAAAAGATGAAATCTACAAAATTTATGCCTAACCAATTTTAGCACACAATAAACTGTAATTTTCTAGTCATTTTAAACTTAATTGACGACGAAAATTCATTTAAAACTTATGTTAATTTCTTTGTGGAAAAATGATGCTTGTACCAATCTAGAATAATATTAATTAAAATACATTTTTTAAATTTTGAAGGCCTACACTCTTGCATTAGAAATTCGGAAACAATGAGTTTGTTCCAACAGAAAGTTAAGAACCGTTCAGAACGTGATTCAAAACTGCTTAGAATCAATGCGCGAACTTTTAGTTCTAAAACCGACTTGACTAGTTTTAGAACGATTTAGAACCGGTTGAGAATTTTGTTCGTATATCCTAACCTATAAAATTATATCTGTCAGAAAACATTGTGATTTCTATTAGGTATAATATATTTAAACTGAAGAAATGGAAGGTAAGTTCATGATTAAAATATAATAGACGTATATAATTCGAAAATGTTCAAAAAAAATTTGATCACTGTATTGAGGCATTATCATCCCTAGGTAATTTTCATTGTTTTTTCTTATTTTCATAACATCGGCCAAGAATTCACATCACTATCTTCCTAATTAATCTACCTAATAAATTTGTTTATCGAATAGTTGTTAAGAACATTTGTTAGGAGATTGAAATATCGGGCGTAAATTGTCTTTACTCGGGTACCAAAACCATAAATTTAAAAATCTTATGTGGCCAGCATATAACCTCTCGCCATATATTTTACCTGGTTGTACGCCTAAAACAAAAAATATATTTAAATACAAATACATATATTCATGTCTCACTACAAAATAATTCTCACATAAATTTGCAAAATCTATGGGATATTTTAATATAAATTATATATAATACATACATTTTCTTTATATACAATATCCTGAAATTGTCTTTTTCTACTCTCCTTTTCTTTTTCTTTATATTCGTCATTTTTTCGCAAATTCCTTTTATATTCTTTTTTACGTATATTCTTTTGTGTTGTTGATTTTTTTTAAATTTTCATAATCTTCATAATGATGTACAAATATTTTTGACAGTGGCATACAAATATTTTTTACAGTGACATTTATGTGTCAATTACAAACATTTGAATTTCTTGCCTTTAAGTAGTTTGATCTGAGAATTTTTACATCAAATTATTTTATATGCATTTCATTATCTCTAAATTTATAGAAGATATAATAATGAATTTATATTTGTCGAATAAAGAATTTAATGTTCTTTAATATAAGTATTTACATAAATTTTCGATAAATAATATTTAGATGATTTTTTTCTTGTAACTACTACTTTTGGTTGTCCAATTGTTACCAAAACTTAATCAACTCTTCTCATTATTGTTATATTGAGAAATCCGTAGTTAAAAATGTCTTAAGTCGTATAGTATTTGAGAAATTGTGGGTCCAACATCCACACACACACACACACACACACACACACACTCGCACACACATACACACACACATTCACACACACACACACACACACACACAGACACACACACACACACACACACACACACACACACACATCCACATCCACACACAAATCCACATACACATCCACACACACATCCACACACACACATCCACACACACACACATCCACACACACATCCACACACTCATCCACACACATCCATACACACACATACGCACACACGCACACAAACACACACATACACATACGCACACACGCACACACACACATACATACATACACACACATACACACATACACACACGCACATACATACACACACACACACACACACATACACACACACACACTCACACACATCCACACACACATCCATACATACACACACGCGCACACACACACGCACACACACACACACACACACACTCGCGGACATCGTCGTAAAAATGTTATAATCGGATTCTAGGGACCTTAAAACGTGCTTATTCACTAAAATCTGGATATGCGACTTTTAGCATGAATTCAATACCTCTCTTAGCGAGAGGTAAAAATTCAGAATTTTATTCTCTAAATCTACATACACCTCATATATGAGGCAGAAAATATTTGAGAAAAACTGTTTTCCAAGTTAACGTCTTTGTCCTGGATTCTCAAATTTACCCAGTACAGCTCATTTAAATTTCCAATGAATATCCGCAAAGCCAAACCGATAATTACAATTATAATTAGTTGTTCAACAATTAAATATTGTAATGCAATAGGTTGTAAAAGTGCGTAATGATCATTTGATCACTTCGTAGGCAGGAAAGCATTTGGCATAGGTAACCTTGACCGTCTAATCCAATTCCAGGGCGCCAAGTTAGCACTTACATTCCTGCCTGTTCCGATTCATAATTAATAGCGAAAGACTGGACTTGAGTGCTATGCTGTAAACGAGAGTATCCTTGAAGGAGACTGGTAGGCAGCTCCAGCGAAGATAAGATTTATTGTGGCGTCGCAATGACATTCAGATTTGATGCTGAAAACCAGCATTATGTATCAAATGACGTATAAGATATTAATAGTTGCAAGTATGCAACGTGGGAAGCAAAGTGCATATAAAAACGATTATGGGAGATACTTATTTATATTACAAAATTAATCTCTACAACACAAATAATGCAAGTATGATAAAATGGATTTCATAAAGCACGCAGGCTGCAACATTAGCATTGAATTTATAATTTATACCACATATTAATACAGGGTGTTTTATAACTTCGGCTAAAAACTTTAAAGGCATATAGTACAAACCGAAATGAGTAAAAAAGCTAATCAACATAGGTCTGATCTTAAACTGTTTCCGAGAAAGACGCCATTTACTAGGTACATTCACAAATGAAAATTAGGTTTATGGTTTTTGTTTAGATTTTAGTAAGTCTTCAAAATGCAAGTTTTGATTGTACTGACATCTATGTAAATGCTTCAAAAACAAGATTAAAATATCGGTAGAGCAATACTTAATAGATACCCGTGCGCCGTGAAACTGTAATTCGTTTGACATTGAGCCCTATTCTGTAACTCGGTGGTTAATTTTTTAATCCAATATATATTGATTTGACAACTAAAAATCCGTCTATTTATTATATGTCAACATATTTCATTGGTTAAAAAATTTAACCAATGGTTAAAAATTAACCACTGAGTTACATAATAGGTCCCATTATTGGTTATATTTCAGCAATTAAATTTTGGCAGTTCTATGTTCTCGCATTTGTTTAAAAAGCTGATTCCACCAAGTGAATACTAAATAAAGATGGGTGTATATATTTATATCGTTTCAGACTCGTTCTCATTGGTGAAGTTTGTGACGTCAAACTAAATCATAAACCTAAAGTATGGACCTTGCAATGTTTGGCTTTATGATTTGGATTAAAAGTACATTCACAAATGAAAATTAGGTTTAGATTCTTGGTTTATACTTTAGATTTAAAGACTTTGGCCGCATATTATGTTATGACTTCATTCACACTTCAAAATTTAGTGTTTCTAAATCCATATCATAAAGCTAAACATTGCAAGGTCCAAACTTTAGGTTTATGATTTAGTTTGACGTCACAAACTTCACCAATGAGAACGAGTCTGAAATGATATAGATATATACACCCATCTTTATTTAGTATCCACTTGGTGACTTCGGCTTTTTAAACAAATGCGAGAAGAACATGGAGACTGTCGTAACTTAATTGCTGAAATATAACCAATAATGCCAAGCGAATGACAGTTTCACGGCGCACAGGTGTCTTGTTGAGTACTGCTCTACCTTTATTTTAATCTTGTTTTTAAACATTTACACAGATGTCTGTTCATATCAAAACTAATTTTCAGGTAATTTAAACTTACATTTTTGAATGATTTACTTAAACCTAAATAAAAACCATAAACCTAATTTTCATTTATGAATGCACCTTTAGAGATACTAAATTCTGAAGTGTGAATGGAGTCATTGGATAATATGCGGCCAAAGTCATTAAATCTAATGTATACCTACACCATAAATATAAACCTAATTTTCATTTGTGAATATACCTTTAGAATCGAAGAAAATTGACAAAGGTAGTGATTGAACAAAATATTACCTATGTCAGTAAATAGACTATAAAAAAACAATAAAATTTTATACGAAACATTTTTCTCAATTTCTAATAGTAACGAAGTTATTTGAAAATCAAATATTGGTCAAGGTTGTCACAACTTAACAATTATTTGATTTAAAAAAAACAAAAGCACATTATTTTTGTCAGTACTATATGCCCTTTCATTTTTTTCCCGAAGTATGATTACACCCTGTATATACAATCAGGGCCGGCATACGCTTTAAAAGAGAGCTCGAATGCAAGAAATATTCCCCGTTTCCAAACAATGGGGTCCCCCTTCATAGTAACAAATTAGAATGTATTAGGGACTATCAGAAATGTAAAATATTGGTTTTTAAAATATTAACCTTTCAATGTCCTTAACCTTCTGTTATCACCCTTTTGAAATCTTTACTGTTCTTAGAAAAAATATCTGATGTAGGGACCACACGACTTCCTTGTACGCAAGACCAATATGAAGTATAGACCCAATCATAAAATTGCACGTATTTGACGTAATTTGTCATTAATATTAATTTTTTAATTTTTTTTGTTATTTTTTGTCCTAAACCTTAGCAAGCTTTATTACAAAACCAAAAAGTATGTTATCTTTAAATATACATATCTCGTTTATACAAAGGGCTAATTTAATAATACTTGATGTGCTAGACGCAGAATTTAATTCTCTAAAACTGTTGTTTGAAGCATTTATTTCTAAAATCAAAATAAAACCATTTTATTCAAGATAAACTGTTAACAACTTCAGGTAATATATCACTTCCGATTAGCGTATTTTAACCAAAATCTATTATGTTGTTCCCATTGATATAAAAGTCTTATATTTCAAATTTGAAAAATTTTGGATTGTATTTAAACATAGTTTTTCATTTTTATTTATCCACTTTTAATTTTTGATTTATTTTTGTCCCCTGAATCAAATTCCACGTATATTACTTTTGAGATACTGTGTATAGAAATATTTTATTAATTTTTTTTTACCTCCAACTACCCTTGGTAAGGGAGGTATAGGGATCGTGCTAACAATCGTATATCGAGACTTTTGTAAATGAGCACGTTTTAAGGTCCCTAGAATCCAATTGTAACATTTTCACGATGATGTCTGTGTGTATGTGGGTGTTTATGTATGTGTGGATCCTCCACTCTAATTCAAATACTATAATTCAGAAAATTTTAAATCTTGTATTTCGAACTTTTTCTACTATGGAAAGAGCCCATTAGATTTTGGTGTAATTCGGATAACAGGAAATGGCACGTTACTGGAAGCTCAAAATAGTTTTTCTTAGAAGAATACCTTTAAATGTTATTTTTTCGAGATTAACGTTATTATAAAAATTAAATATTATTAAATTTTATACAGATTTGCATTAATACTTTTTCTACATATATTATGGTTAAACTTATAAAATTATCTATAATTTAGATCCCAGAGCCTGCGCTTTAAACAAACAAAACTTCTTACTTAGTTATTCAAATGTATGTAACTGACAGATAAATGTCACTGTTAAAGAACTAATCATTTCAAATTAATAATAGTAACGTTTTAAAAAGAAAAAAGCAAATAGAACAATAGGAAAAGAAATCAAAACCATTTCCAGCATAAGTAAATATGTAGGTATGTATTAAGATTAAAAATTAACAATTCGCAAAAAATTTAATCTTATTCTGATTCTTGGATTAGTGAATTCTATTCTATCCTGGGATTTAAAATTTAATCTACATTTTATTATCAAAAAATGTAGTTACTTGGATTAGATTAAACTATATTTTAAGAAATAAACTGCCAAAATTAGAGTAAAATTCGCTAATCCAAAAATAAGGATTAGCTTAATCTTATTTGTGATTTGGGCGGTTAATGGCGGGAGGTATTGTGTTGGCCACCTCAGATTTTTTAAAACATATATTTCAATATTCCTAGTAGTTATGGGTGCAATTAATAACATTCATATCTTTGTTTTTTTTTATAAAAATAAAAAATATTCGATTCTACCGATGTTTTATCTTTTTTATTTGTAGGTCAATTTATCAGAGCAAAACATCTTACTTTTTTTCTTCTGAATTGTCAGTGACAAACACCGTGCAACATATTTTCTTATCACTTTTTAGCCTGACACGACACATAGACTGCGTAAGATAATTGTGTTTTTATGAACATTTTTCTCAGCTCACCCATATGGCTTGTATAAGGGAAATATATGCTGTATCAAACATTACAAAAGCCGTGTTTACAATGACAAATAGTTTAAGTGTGCAAATAAACTCGACCAGAGCAATGGGACTTTGGTCATTTTTTACGGATTTGTTATGCAAAATCCCACATGCTGCTTGAGATAAATGACAAGTTTTTTTAACAAAAAGTTGTTTTTGCGGCGATATTGGCGTCATTTTTGTTTGGTACTCGTTCATTTTAATTACAAATTGGTGTTGTCAAGAATGTACAAACAAATTAGATACTACATTTCGATTTGTTGGGACAGAATTCAAATGGTGCAGAAATAATAAAGCTAAAAAAACATTTAGAAGAATAGACACTGAAGAATTATGTTAAATCATTATAGGTTGGTATTGACACAATAAAATTATCTTCTTGTTAGACTATGGGGTCTCGTGGCCGCGTGCCTGAGTGTCTGGGGTCTGTTTCTCAAAAAATACTAGTTTACAAGTTACTAGTTACAAGTTAAATTTTTAATGGTACTAGAAATTGTGTTTCTGAAAAGTATTTTACTACTCGTAGTTTACAAGTTACTAGTTTACAAGTTAATAGTTACAAGTGAAATTTTATTAGTCAAATAAAATAGTGTTTCCGAAACATTTTCAATAGTCTAGTAATTTTTTTTAGTAAATACTAACGTTTAATCCAATATTCTTCAAATTAAGTGATTTAATTTACTGACTGACGTTGACGTTTTCAAGTGTTTTGATTTGAAATTAAATTATTTTTTACTAAAAATGTCTACACTGGATGCAAAATTAACCATTCTGGGGATGATTCGAGAAGCTAGAGGTATTCTATTTGGAGCATTCTCTAAATAAATTGTCTAAAGCAGTTAAATTCAATGAATGGACAAAAATCTGTCAAACTTAGCACGCTTCGGGTTGAGTAGACAAGACAGACTAGAAATATATCAGGGACACATTTTCGCCAAACTTAAAAAAATATATATTTTTACGGATAATGCATGGTTTCTGTTCATATCTAGCTGAAGGATAGGTCCCAATAAATCAAATAATGTTTCTAACTTATTTGCCATGAGCCATGAGTAACCTCTCATTCATATGGGGTTTCTGCATGGATATAATTTATTCTTGCTTTAATTAATTTTTGACGTCGCACTACTTCTTCATCACTAGACTCAGAGTCACTAGACCACATTATTATATTAAAAAAAATATATTAACTCTAAACATTGAAAGACACTACATGAATCCGAATTAACAAAGAACCATTGAATTAAATGCTAAAAAGAAAAAAAAAACACACGAACTGTCAAATAATACGACTAGTAAAATTTATATTCAAAATTTACAAGACTTTTGACACTTTTCTCTAGTAAATTACTAATCACAGACAACTCAAATATTTTGACAAACAAAATACTGGTATTTTTTGTCAAATACACTAGTGAATACTAGTTCCCAAGTTGTAACTAGTATTTTACACTTGTATATTTCAGAAACAAAAACTAGTAAACTTCACTAGTATTACTAGCGTAGGGACTACTAATACTAGTCCCGTATTTTTTGAGAAACAGGCCCCTGGTCGCGAATCTGGGGAACCGGGTTCGATCCTGGCCGACGCCAAATATTTCGAATTTTAAATGGCACAAACTTGAACCCTGTGGTGCACTCTCCACACCAGCTATAAGTGCCCGTGAGGTGACGCCTGGTAAACGCCCGCACGGTACAAATATGTAATCATCATTACCGATATCTGCGTACAGAGCAGATTGGCACACACAGCAATGGCTAATATGCCGTGATTTATTTACTAGACAATTTTTCTTCAATATTGTTTTTATTTCTGCCTTCTAATTTACATATTTCGCGATGTTATATGATATAAATGTTATTTTTGATTCTGACAGTGATGATGAAATACTTTATTGACATCTTTCAAACGTATGAATAAATCCACATCGTTGGTGTTTATGTGGTAACCAAGAACCAGGGATAAAGTCCGAGATTTTACGACCGATTTCCATGGGATAAGAAATACTGGTGTTTATTCTATCTGAGGTATATCCGAGGTTTGTAAAATACAATTTCCAATTTTATATTTTTATAAAAACCGAACATGTCTAAAAAATAAACACCTGTATTTGTTTAGTGTTTTACAGGATTTTGCATTTTTTGATTAAGATTATGAAAATAAAGAAACGATATTTAAAACGAAAGTTAGGTATACTCGTATTGTTCAACTGTTTATATCGTTTTTCATTCTTGTTTGAAAGTACGTGAACTAATTTCGTTCTTATAGAATTACAAACGTACATCCTTATTTTTATTTCGCCAGTTTTTTGACTAACTTGTTGCTCACAATATGAAAAAAAGAAGTTGAACGATATTGCGCAATCAGAAACTTCAATATACATACGGACTTACTCGATTTTTTTGAGAAAGTTTACATTGTTTGATTGATTTTTTTATTTCTTGCATTTGGAATCTGATTAATTATATGTTAACAATTATTTGAAATACAAATAATGTGAAACTAAAAAAGTCTGATGTGGCCAGCACATAACCTTCCGTCAGTTCTATTGATACAGAAAGTTCCTTGCAAAAGATTCTATTTCTTGTACATTACCTTAAGTCAATTATATGAATTTTATACAAATTCCATGCAAAGTTTCTAGCAAAAGATCCTATATTTCCAACAAAATATAACAAACATATTGTCAATTGCACTTGACACTGACACCTTTCAATTTTCTTAATATAGCAGCTGTTGCAAAATTAGCTGGCTAATATATGATATTTAATTTCTTTATAATTTTATCCATTTAACATGAAGTATAAAATGCATTTAAATCGTATAGAGAATAAAATATTCTTTAATATTTATAATAACATTAAATGTGAAAAAAATGATATTTAACCTCGTTTTTTCAAGAAAAACTGTCAAAATCTTCCAATGATGGTACTTCCGGTCGACCAATTATATCCAAAATCGAATCAGCTCTTCATATGGATGTAACAAAGAGGAATAAGAAAGAATTATAATTTTTAGAATTGTAGTATAGGAGTTATCGGCGGAGAAAAAAATCATCACACACACACACACACGCACGCACACACATCCACACACACATACACACACACGTCCACACACACACACACACATCCACACACATCCACACACACACACACACACACACACACACACACACACACACACACACACACACATCTACACACACATCCACACAACACACACATATGGACATCATCGTAAAAATGTTATAATCGGATTCTAGGGACCTTAAAACGTGCTTATTCACTAAAATCTGGATATGCGATTTTTAGTAAGAATTCAATACCTCTCTTAGCGAGAGGTAAAAAATATGAATCACGTGTCTTTCTCAATAATTCTAGCGTGACCCCCATATTTGAATGTAGGTATGTAATGTAAGTCCTGTTACTGATTTCATCTCTTTGAGGTTATGTGAATTAAAATGGCCGTATGTCTCTCATATTTACCCACAAATAACTTTAGATACAGGTAGGTTTTTCTTTCTACACAAAAAATTTAATAAATAATAGAGGCTGTATTGTATTGCAAGGAACAAATAAGAGATAAAAAATTTAAATTGAGATTTATGGGCCGGAGTTCTCGACTAGCAGGCTCGGCAAGCTGCATGACTGTGCCATATTCCAGCCGCGATCACAAGAACTCGAGTTTTTATGTAAATTTTCTAATTGCCGTGATCAGTTCTGACAGGTCGGGCCGATTTCTTGTGGACTGCTGGCCTATTTCTGGGATCGAAGGTGGCGGAGATCACGTGACAACAATCAATTAAGTGGAGATGATAGCAAGGATAGTGAGTCGTTTGGGTGAAATACTAAATTTCAAGAAAAAGGCCAAACTCAAACAAAACATTTTTTATATATTAAAAGTTTTATAGGGGTTTTTTATTGAACGCAAACAACAATAGATTTTTCAGCTTATAAAAAAGGTGTTTTAGATTTTATATAATGCACCGAAAATCATTATCCAATAAGAAACCGGCCAGAATGATGATGTAATATTTCCAAACGCAAGAAAACATATATATCTATCTAATGGGCTAAAAAATATATAGGATACCATTTAAAAAAATATAATTTTGTTCTGCCGTTTGAGAATCACTGGTCGAATTTTTGGTTTATTATTATTAATAAATTAGCCCCTTATTCTTGATCATTTCTTGTATATAACATTTTTTTCTAAAGTCATTAGTTCGCCCAAAAAAGCGCTGGTTGTTTCAAAGGAAATACCCTATACATATATATATATATATATATATATATATATATATATATATATATATATATATATATATATATATATATATATATATACAGGGTGTTAATTAAAAAGCGGGCCATAGACGTTTAACATGGGAAATCAGTTTTTCCTTGCGCAAAACTTCACATTTAATTTGAAACAAAAATATTTCAAATAGATGTTGTAGAGAATTAAATTCTACATCAGCATCACTAAACAGATTTTATATTAATATTATATTATTAATATTGCTCATTTGCAGTGATAGCCATGAAATTTAAACAAAATTACAAAGAAATGCATACCGTTTAAATTGTCATAATTTCGATTTTTCAGGTTACAAAATAAAAATAAATAAAATCTAAGCATTAATTTAGATGTAGATTATAAAAACAAAATATTTTTAAGGACTTAGGGTAGAATATAATTATCAGTAATTTTTATTTGAAAATCGAATTTCTGACATTTCAAAAGATATGCATTTCTTTGTAATTTTGTTTAAATTCCATGGCTATCACTACAAATAAGCAATATTTATAGAATTTCAATTTGGATTTTACAGGTTACTAAACATGCAAAATAAAATCAGTTTAGTGATGCTGGTGTATAATTTAATTATCTGCAACTTTTATTTGAAACACTTTTGTCTAAAATTAATTGGGAACTTTTGCGCAAGGAAAAACTGATATCCCTTGTTAAACGCCTATGGCCCACTTTTTAATTAACAGCCTATATATATATATATATATATATATATATATATATATATATATATATATATATATATATATATATATGTATATATATATATATATATATATATATATATATATATATATACATATATATATATATATATATATATATATATATATATATATATATATATATATATATATATATACAGGTGTCCGTCTATAAATAAACCAGCAAATATCTCGCTTATTATTACTATTAGCGATTTCAACTATATAACATAAATTATAGTATGTTAACTCCTCTATAAAATTTCGGCAATAGGTCAATATTATTACTTCCGGTTTTGGAGAAATTGATAGCAACTTTAAATTTTCAAATGGAACACCCTATTTATTTTTCAAATTTGAAAAGTACATGAAATTTGCTATCCAACTTCACCCTTTCTTATTACAGAATTCAATATTTGTTATTAATGCATATAAGTTTCAATTAATATAACCTATAAATTGTAAAATTTATTTTATGTGAAATAACCTATTGACAATTCGTTTCTTTCTAGTCTCTTCTTAATTTTAGCAGGAACGTTAGTGTTAGTGTTCACATTAGATGACAGTGCACTTTATTTGCAGTAGCCTATTAGCGTTTATTGGTAATGAAAGTACCCGTACTACGTAGTATACTCTGCTAAAAAGCCCCGTTCGCTAATGTACTAGTGTGAGCAGCGATTTTAAAATGATTGAACAGCCATCGAACACGGCTTAATCTGGATTTACGAGGCGTCCTCCAGCCACACATCATTTCTCAATCGGATTATGTCAAAGTGTACGATCGTCCGTTAAAAGCTACCCACTTAATCTTTTATTAATGTTTGGACCCCAGAAATTTTAAAACACTAAAGCCACCATCTTTCAAAACTTAAAAAAATAACCCAGATAAATTGATATATTTTTTCCTTTCATTTGTTTTATGAAGGCACAATTCCACACAAAAATTTATATTATTTATTTAAGGTATAGGAATTTCAACATTGTTCTTTAAACTTGTTAAAAAACCAACAATCCACAATTTCAGATTACATTTTGAATTTGGCGGTTATGACGTAGATATCCTTAATGGCATTTGGAACTGTTGATAACACTATCAATAGTTTAAACATTGAAACATTCTTGCATCTAATATTCAGGAAATGGAGAATTAGGTTGTAGGGGAAAGATATGAAATTTATATTAAATATGATTAACTAAAGCTCTGTTCAGAACCAAGTAAATTTCAATTTGAATGTCTACTTTGTAATTTCTACTTTGAATTTTATACATGCATAACAGCAATGTAATTTCAATTTGACACATATTTTGCATCTTGGTCTCATTTATGTGCCCAACACCAAATCTGCCGCTATTTAATTTTTATTAATTTATATATATATATATATATATATATATATATATATATATATATATATATATATATATATATGTATATATATTTATATACTTACATATTTAGTTATATGCTGGAAATTGTATTAAGATACATTTCATATAACTATGCTTCTTTTTACTATTTTCTTTTTAAAACGTTACTATTATTAATTTGAAATTATTAGTTTTTCGACAGTGACATTTATATGTCAGTTACATACATACATTTGAGATATGATCTTTGTAACCAAGGAGTTGTGCTTGTTTAAAGCGTAGGATAAAATATATAGAAAAACTATTTATGCATATCTGTGAAAAATTTAATAATCTTTAATTTTTATAATAACACAAATCTTGAAAAAATAACATTTCAAGGTATTTTTCGAAGGAAACTGTTTTGAGCTTTAAGTAATGTACCATTTCCGGTTACATGATATACACGAAAATCTAATGGCCTCTTTTCATATTAAAATAAGGTAGACATACAAGGTTTCAAAATTTTCTGAATAATATTTGAGTTAAGTGGAGGATCCACACGCACACACACACACACACACACACACACACACACACACACACACACACACACACACACACACACACACACACACACACACACACACACACACACACATACATACATACATACATACATACATACGTCATCGTGAAAATGTTAAAGTTGGATTCTAGGGACCTTAAAACGTGGTCTTTTACCAAAATCTCGATATGCGATTTTTAGCACGATCTCTATACCTCCCTGGTAGCGGGAAGTAAAAAGATAACTAATAACCTACAAATAATGAAAGCTGAGCTTGATATTTGACGATCAGCAACACTATTCGCAATATGCGCATGCGTTACCTCAAATTGAAAATGAAAAGTTTGGGCCTTGCGAGGATGGAATTGGAAATTCAAATTGGAAAGTAAATTTATGTTGTTGTTTAACACATATTTGGAGAAAATGCATATAATTTTTAATGTAAGCAATTTTGAATGAAGTGAAAATAAGACAAAGCTCGGAAGGCTTGTGGAAACAAGAACGATGGAAACTTCAAAAAGGTTAAAAATTTAAAGTATTTCCAATTGATTTCCTTTATGGCGTAAATAAGAGGATTACTTTATGATCTTCCCTAGTATATGTACCAACAATTTAGCCCCTATTTTGCTAAAAAAAAAAGTTTCTACGCCACTGGCACGACAGGCCAGCATTTGGTCAGTTTATAATTCTCAGTGGGGAGCTGCCGCAACGTTTCCTTCGAGGTCGCAGCGTGGCTGGCGCTAGACGCAAACATACACACAGATACACACACATATCTACGCATGCAGCCACTAACACACTCTCACACACAGACTTTTGTATATGTGAGGCACACACATTTATAATACCTACGTCTACGGACAGACTGACTTGATGTTGTAACGCTGTTCTTTCGATTTTCTTTTTTTATTCTTCCTACACAGAACTTGTCAATAGCCGAGGTTATTAAAATATTACTGGTAAATTATTGGGCAACACTTTTCTTTTGTATGAACAATTGGTTGATCATTTACATTTCCTCTTTGCGCTGTGAGATATATTAGATTTTTGTTTACGTCTACGTCCTAGGGAGGCCATCGAGAATATTTCATATTGTTATTATTGGAATTAGTTTTTCTGTAATGTTTAATAAACAATTTTTTGTGGATCAATTGTTGTTAACTTGTGAACTATACAGTTCTGAATTAATTTAGTTTCCGCTAATGATAAAAGTATTATAAACAGTTTTTTTTATTTTTCGCCCACCTGTATTATAATCATGCTAAAAATAAAAAATCTGATGTGATATTTAGTTATACTGGAAACTGTATTAAGATCCATTCCATATAACTATGGTTTTATTTACTATTATCTTTTTAAAACATTACTATTATTAATTTGAAATGATTAGTTCTTTGACAGTGACATTTATCTGTCAGTTACATTTGAGATATGAACTGTATAACCAAGGCGTTGTGCTTAAAGCGTAGGCTCCAGGATTTAAATTATAGATAATTTTATAAAATTATCCATAGAATATATAGAAAAAATAATTATTTATGCAAATCTGTAGAAAATTTAATAATCATTAATTCTTTAACACAAATCTCGAAAAAATAACATTTGAAGGTATATTTCAAAGAAATTTATTTTGAGCTTCTACTAAAGTACCACTTCCGGTTATTTGATTTACACCAAAATCTAATGGCTTCTTCCCATATTAGAATAAAGTAGAAATACAAGGTTTTAAAATTTTCTGAATGATAGTATTTAAATTAGAGCGGAGGATCCACATATACACACAAACACACACGCGCGCGCGCGCACACACACACACACACACGCACGCACGCGCACACACACACACACACACAAGCACACACACACACACACACACACACACACACACACACACACACACACACACACACACACACACACACACACACACAGAGAGAGAGAGAGAGAGAGAGAGAGAGACATCATCGTGCAAATGTTAAAATTGGATTATAGGGACCTTAAAACGTGCTCATATACTAAAATCTCGATATGCCGTTTTTAGCACGATCCTCCCTTACCAAAGGAGGTAAAACGTGAGATTTTTGTTGACAATATAATTTTATCACCACAGTTTATTATTCATAAATCAGTTATTTGCAGATATCGTTAGTGACAATTGGTCGGTGCCCTACTCTAGAGGATGTCTACCAGACGTTACCTTACGGGCTCTCAAAGTTGTCGTGGAGAGAGCATCATAGTGGCCACTTTAATTCTGTTTTAAACTCCCAAAACCCAATCTTAATATCTTCTTGATGATATTTGCATTTTATTTGTGTAATATTTCGTTCAAATATTATCTGCCCGTAAAACTTTATTTCTTCCAAGACTGATAGTAAAATGTATGGTATCAAAATTTTGCCTAGAGGCGACATGTGGACATTATGTGGGGAAATTATATTATTTTGACAAGTAATAACATTCAATGGTTTATATAATTCTCTGGAGTAACAAGTTCAAAATTTGTCAATATTAGCGGTTGGAAAGTAACATTTTGCTAACTGGAAAGTTAAGTAATCAATAAATGACTTGCTTCCCAATCTCAACTGTTTTGAAGGTTAGAAACGCATATATTCCTAAGTGACTGTGAATAAAATTACTTTTGAAATTGTTATATTTATGCTAATTCAAAATTAGAATATTCCCAAATTAATATTCTAATAAGTTTTCAAAAATTTTGGTTATACAGGGTGTTTCCTGAGACAGCCGATAAACTTTTACCATGTATTCTCGGGGTCATTCTAAGTAAAAAAGGGCATATAAACATGCATCAAATCTTCTCCGTTTTGGAGATAACGACAGAAGCACGCAAAATTTATAATAATCAAAAAGTAGACCGGGTGTAACAACTAAACGAACTACCTCAAATAATTTATATATTATTAAAGATACAATAAAATACAATAAGACGATTTTATAGAAGACGAAGGGGGACATCCGATCAATTGTTTTTCATACATAGCCTATTAAGAAATAACTATAAAAATCAAATTTATTTAAATTTCAATTAAATTTTTCTCAATATTTTCGTTATGTAAGGATATAAAATAATTACATGGTTGAATTCAGAAAAAAATAGTCTATCGAATGAGCCTAAAAATATATACATGCCATTTAAGAAAATATAACTTTTGTTTGTGACTTGAGAACCACTGATTAAAAAATTTTTTTTCTTCTCTAATCGGATGCCTCCCTTGGTCTTCTATAAGATTCTCTATAGTACAGAAATCATTTGAGGTAGCTCATTTAACTGTTACAGCCTGTATTCTAATAATAATGCTAAGTAAGTAGCGAACTGTCAAAATTCTCCAAACTTGGATTCGGCGAACACCGGGTTCTGGTAGATATTCTGCATATACTTCATTCAACTGCATTTAACACAATATCAGCTTGTTGATAATTCCGCTTCCTTTCTAAATGTGAACGTGGACAAGATCCTGTTCTTTCAAACATTGAAAAAGTCTTGAAAATGTTGAATGATGTGGAACTATGCGATTTGGATGTCGTCGACGGTATTCTGCTAACGCAGCTCGACTACTTCGATTGCAAAAACCATACAAAAAGACCATATCAGCATATGCCGCATTAGTAAAAGTTCTAGGTATAGTTGCTAAATGATTAGGTACTTTGACAGTTCGTGCTACTGATACGTCATATAAAACAATAGGTGAACAACAGCTACTTATCTAACATTCTTATTAGAATAAACTTTTTGCTTATAGGGCGCGAGCAGACAGGTGACTTGAGCGACCTTGAATTGCTTGGAATCAGCTGATTTGGGTGCGCGTGTCACTTTGATAAAAACAATGTCAATTTGACAAGACCAATGTTTTGACTTATTTTGATTTTGAACTGCTAAATTGTTAATATTTTACAAATTTCAGGCAGTAAAACACATGAACTAAAATAAGTCAAAACATTGGCCTTGTCAAAGTGACATTTTTCAAGTCAAAATGACACGCGCACACATATCAGCTGATTCTAAACACTTCAAGGCTGCTTCAGTCACGTGTCTGCCCGCGCCCTATTAAATATTTTAAGTGTTTCTGTCGATATATCTAAAACGAAGAATTGACCCATAGTTTAGACTAACTTTTTTACTTGACTTGACTTGAAGTTAAGTACAAATTAGTAAAATGATGTTTTATAAAAAATTATACTTTTCTGTTTGTAAGTACGGTACTTATGTGAAGTTTTCTAGAATATTTTTACTTATAGTATACCATTTTATATCGTTAATTAAATTCTACCGTAGTGTGTACTGTACTCATATTATAATTTTAGTACATTTTGTATTATTCATCAGTGAGTGTAAACATTTTATTTATTTTGTTTATATTAATTTACTCTTTTGCAATTTGATACAAAGTTGTTGTATCTACAGCTTAATCTTTCTTGGGGCAAATTTTTGGTCTTTTAATATATTCCACATATTTCTGAAAATTTGTAAATCAGATTAATGCATAAATACTTTGCAAATTTTGCGCTTAATTCTGATAAAAATATTCCGTACATATTTGGCTTGTATCGCATCTCGATATCGGTTGATCCAGCCATCAGGTCTTCTGGGCGGGGACAGTCTTCGCGCGATGTTGGCTGCCCGAGGCTTTGCTTGACAATATCGAACAATAAATTTCATTCCAGTGCATAATTCTGCCCCGATGGATCTTTTTATTTTTTATCATTATCTTAATTGTTAGTTTTTTATTGGACATTAACATATTTGTGTTCATTTTGTTAGTGGTTCGCGGTCTATACTTACTGACTCGCGATACCAATCTGTGGGCTGCCGCATCAGAAGCATTCCTGGATGATGGCGGGGCGAGGAGGGGAAAAGAGGGGTAGAGGCTGATTCCTAGGAGCGCATAAATATTCATAACGCTGGCCGAAGCCGCGCATACAAAAACAGCTATTTTGTAGCTATTTGCCGGGCGACGATGCATGCTTGACAACTGCATTCTTTTTCTCTGCAACACTGATTTTTCTTGCGGACTCCACTTTTGGAAGAAGCTTTTTGCACGCCACTAATAATTTTGATGAGTTCGATTCTTGCTTTCATAATTTGTTTTTTCGTTTATTGTAATGATTAAATTTGAGAAGAACATTTATTCAAAAGTTGATATCTGATAGATTTTATGAAATTTGAATAGTTTTATAAAATTATGATTTTATTACAATGTAGGGTCAAGTGGTGTAAAAATGAGACATTTTTTAAAACTTTGCACTTTTAGTAATCTTATTTTACGAAATATTTAATCAAAAAATATCCATCGTATTCAAATTTTAGGACAGAAAAATACCAAGGTAAGGGTAATTTAATATGATGTATTACCAATAGGGGATTCCACCATTTTTCTTTTATAATTTCATCAGAAAGTAAAAGTAAAACTAAGACTATTGGTGAAAACCTGGTGAAAAAATTCCTATTAATAAGCGAGTTATGGTCCACCGAAGTTTGAAAATATAGATGTGACGTCATGAATATAAGTTTTTATATAAAACTGTTTTCTTCGTTTATCTAAACTGTTCTTGAAATGTATGCTATTTTTAATTTATATTTATTAAAAACAAATTAATATTGTAACACTGTACAAGTCTACATGCTTTATAATTGCAAGTGTATCAAAATTATTAAGTTTAATGCAAGAAATTTATATTCAAATAAAAACTGTTTGACAATTGCAGTGCTGGATTGGTAGCCATGTCTCCGCTATTTGAATTTGTTTACTTCCATTGGCATTAGACTCCACCCCCCTAACTCGGTACATGTTATATATTTATAGGTGGTCTTTGAGTCGCCAATCAAAATAATATGTATGGATTTCATATGAGTGACGAGCTGCTAAAATAAAAAACCCCTTATTTCCGAAGTATTTCAATTATATCGTTTTATTTCTTTATTAATATTCATTATTAAGCATCTATTTTCACTATTTTTTACCAATTTCTCTTAATTCGATTGAGCTGTAATCCCCTATTGTAAAATATAAATTATTATGATGTCTTGAAATTATTTCCTAAGACAAGACAAGAAAGGATCATTAAAAATCAAGTTTTCTTGTCAAAAAATCTTGATTTCTTGACAATGAATATTGCAAATCTGCATTTGTATGCTTTGTGTGTCTGGATCCTCTTAACGCTCTACTCAAATACTATTATTCAGAAAATTTCGAAAACATGTATTTCTACCTTATTCCAAAATAGAAAGAAGAAAGAAGCCATTAGTCAAGGGCAGAATTCAGAATTTATGTCTCTATCTAAACCAACGTTATTTTCTTACGTGATATGAAGTATACTATTATTCACGAAATATGCTATTCAAGGTCATTTATGACCCGTCTGATATTATATTACTTGCAGATAACTTCACTGCATTTTATACCCATAGGCGAAATATTGGTATGGCGATACTACTACTACTAAATATTTATGGATGTATTTTAAATAAAAAAATCTGATGTGGCCAGCACATTACCTTCCGTCAGTTCTATGTATTTTGTACAAATTTCATACGGAAAGTTCCTTGCTAAATTAAATATTCTATTTCTTGTACATTACCTTCCCGCAGTTGCATGTATTTTATGCAAATTTCATACAGAAAATTATTATTTTGTGACGTTTTCTATATACAGTGTAATGTATCTGCAGAAATAAAAGATTTATTATTATTATTATTTCTTGTACATTACCTTAAAGCAGTTGTATGTATTTTATACAAATTCCATACAGAAAGCAAAAGATCCTATATTTCCAGTAAAAATTGTAAGACAAACACACTATGTCAATTTCACTTGACACTGACATCTTTCAATCAGAATTTTCTTAATATAGTAGCTGTTTTCATAGCTATGGCTACTTTATGAAATTTAATTTCTTTATAATTTTTTAACTCTATATCCATTTAATATTAAGTATAAAATGCAGTCAAATCGTATAGAGAATAAAATATTCTTTAATATTTATAATAACATTAAATGTGAAAAAATTATATTTAACATAGTTTTTTCAAGAAAAACTGTTAAAATCTTCAAATGATGGTACTTCCGGTTGACCAATTGTAACCAAAATCTAATCAGCTCTTCATATGGATGTAACGAAGAAGTACACGAAAAAATTATAATTTTTGTAACTGTAGTATTAGAGTTATCGCAGACGAAAATTTTGTTACACACACACACACATCCACACACACACACATCCACACACACACACACACACACATACAGACATCATCGTAAAAATAGTAAATTCGTATTCTAGGGACCCTAAAACGTGCTTATTGATTAAAAACTCATCATCGAATTTTTTGACCAAAGACAATACCTTCCTTACCTAAAGGTGACGGAAGGTAAAAATAATTGTAATTTATTTGAAAATTTTGTTTCTTTTTAAATAATGCTTTTTTCAAAGTTTTATCTTCTTCAGCCTGTTTTGGCATAAAACAAAGATATAGGCTTGACATAAACCATACAATAATAATTTGATTTAAATGCCGTCGTCACTGGATAAACATTAGTACATAGGGCAGTGTAGTAGATAATTACGTGTCCGTAACTCTACGACATACGTCATTACTATTTGTGGTGTGCTAGAAAGTAATGCCACCATTTACGTATATCTGTCACACCACATAAATTAGGCATACATCAAATAATCTTTCTCTTTCTAATGCAAAATGTTGTTAAGCTATTGTTATATAAAGTTTTGTGTATTGTGTCTTCGAACAAATTACCTTGAATAGTCATCTTTCGTGAATAAAGGCATGTGTCCACGATGCTAGAAATCGTTCCGCGTTCTCGATCACATTTTTTTTATCATAATCATTGAACTTGTATGGCTACAGATGTCAGGTTGGTCGAATTTATGAAGTTAGTTTCAGCCATTTCTACCAATACTAGCAAGTAATAAAACATAACCAAGAAATTATCCCGGCAGTAAGTAAATTAAATTTTTCCAACGAATATATTAATTTATTTATAAGTAATTATTTATAATCAATATCAAAAATGAGTAGAATTAGGTAATATTTTATAATCTTACCATTTTCAAGCTTATCAAACATCAAACGTCAAGATTTTAAATTGGTAACATTTAAATGAAATTAGCAACTTGTACGAAAAAATGGGTCAGAACGAATTTTTCCATTCTAGCTTTGTAATAAAAATTAAATGACGAGAGATATTGTGCTGTACTGGCCACATCATATTTTTATTAGATTTGAGAGAGAGAAATATTATTTTGGGATAAAGCGGATTCAGAATCTGATTTATTTTTGTTTGAACACTCTTTGTTTTAAATAAAAAGCACGGGATATTGAAATAACAAAAAATAAATAACCAAAGCAACAAAGTAATCGATAAAACAGGGGATTCCCCTAAAATGTCATGAAACAAGAAATATCAAGAATTCTTGAAACAAGAGAAGAATTACGTCGCCAAGAAATGAGCAAGACAAGAAATTTATATTTTCTTGTCTTGAAAATCAAGCTAAGACAAGAAATGATCATCAAGATAAGATTTATTGTCTTGATGAAACACTATGAACTAGTAACTAGTGCGCACTGTACTGGCTTGTATCGCACTACACTATCCTACACTGCACTTGAGATACTCATTGAACAGACCTAATGTAAACATTTTTATGACGTCATCACATATAAATCTTCTTTAGTAAATTTAGCTATACAGTAACTTTAAAGTCACTATAAATTGCGCCTAAACTGAAACGATCTCACTCCATCCCTGCCTTACACCAAAACCCGTGCTTCATGCTTGCCATCTTTATCTTCCTTCTTCTTACATGTATCTCTGTCTCTATCTGGATCTGCAGACCGCCGCAGAGTTGAGCCTCTTTCACCGTACCCTGCTACTCATGCTTGGACCAAGTGCGTACCGGCCGCGTAACGACCAATTTCGTTAATTAATTGGTCCAAAATAAAGCAAACGGTTCACGTTTTACAAAGAGGATTCTGACAAATAACCGGTAAAACAAAACCACAAACGCGGGTGTTGAGGATCGGGAAGTTAGCGAGAGTTGAAGACCGGCGAGAGAAGAATAGCTTTTAAAGATTTTTGTAGTTTTATTACATTTATTACTTGAGTAAAAAATCTGGTGGTGCCAACACCATACCTCCCGTCATTTACAGCCCGAGTCACAAAAAAGATTAAGTTAATCCTTATTTTTGGATTTTTTAAACCCCTCAACAGGATTAAATCCCAATTACAGAGTGGGTTCACATTCACGCACATCCATACCTTAGTGGGATTCGAACCCAGAGACCCGAGGACACCCATGACATGAGGAGATGCTCTAACAATTGAGCCACCGGAGCTATAATAAAATGAAGATTAAATTTTAAATACCGGGATAGAATAGAATTCACTAATCGAAAAATGAGGATTATCTTAAACATTTTTCTGAATCGTTAATTTTTGTTAATCTAAATACATACCTACATAATTACTTATGCTGGAAACTGTATTGAATTCCTTTTCTATTGTTCTATTTACTTTTTTCTTTATGTAATCCTTGTACTATTTTCTAATTTATTCTTATAAGTGGAAAAGTTAATATTTTTGTGGTTTTTAAATTCCATAAATCTAATTTTTGAACTTATTTCTTCTTCATTATTTGACGTTCTATCAATTTTGTTTAAGATGAATCGTAACGATGGTAACGTAATGACTATTTTATACACTATACTCTTTTCGAAATTTCGAAAGAATTTTGACAGTTAATTGGGGCAAGGTTTAGGAATCTGTTTTATACAATATCTATTTGTGTAATAAGAGCGCAAAATGGGACATTGTCGGTTGAGAGGTTGTTGGCATTCTCTCGAAATCGACAATGTCCAGTTGCGCTCGAAACACACACAAGATTTTTTCTACAGTCGCCACAATAAGGTCCTCCATCATAACAAAAAAAATATTTTTTTCTTGTATATTAAACTAGTGAAAAGTGGATGTCCATTGGGAGCGTTTACGCCAAATTTTTGCAGGTGGCAACACAACTATTCACACAATTTATTTTATATTTAATTTTAATTTATCGTTATTTTCCATTCCTCTTGAGCTATTGCCTCAATCTAATCTAAGAATTTTATACTTCCGTTTTTGTAAACGAATGCCCTATTTTATTTTCACAGCAGTGCGGCATTGTTTTTGGTTATGTAATATACTGACAGAACAGTTATAACTTGTGAAGGTAGTAAATGTGTAACTACAGTGCCATTAGTTTCTGACTAAACGTTTCTATTAAGAATGTAGACAAGAGACATTTCTCAACATTGTATAGTTAGAAATTTGGATAGCGAGCGTTTTTCCACTTCGTCGCGCATGAGCGGCAAAGTGACATTTTGCATTGACAAAAGAGAGCGCAAATGGTTACTTTATATATAGACTGTAGAAAAAAAACATTTCCGATATTTAAAAAGAAGCGCCAATTGCACAAAACCGTAACAGAATAAATACAGGTAACGTTTAAAACAACGAGAATCTAACAAGTAACGCACAGTACTTGCAAAGAATGAAATCAGTATTAACAATATTTTAATTGTGTTTGTGTCAAATTCAAACAGAGTATAATAAAAAATACTTTTTATAAAAGACGTAGAAGAAATAAATTTGAATATTTTTGTTAATATTTTATTTTACTTTTTGTTCTGGTATCATTTTGGCTCATATTTTTTGCCGAATATTCTTGTTTTAACATATAATTTCGATGTTTTCAGAATTCAAAATTCATCAAAACATATAAAATAGGTATCTCTCCTAAAATAGGTATAATATGCTGACAGATTTCCTTCAAATCGATAGGTATTCGAAAAGGATGTAATTTTACAAATTTGATATTCGTTTTGCTGAAATTATACCGCCATCGCCATCTGACAGATCTATTCCAGTGTTCTTAGGAAAACGGATGTTTGTTATTATATTACGTATAATTTAGAAATTCTAGCGTAGATGGATCTATAATTTGGAATAAATCATTAATTATTTGGATTAAATGGCGCAAGCTTTGCTGTTTTATATGCAAATGAATTATGTTAGTGGCGAATCGCGATTCAAAATCGTGTTTAATGATTAGCACAACGACTACTAAACTAGTTTCTCGTCTCTGTTTAACCCACGCATAAGACAAAGACACTAGTTAGAGATAGCAGATAAAACAAAAAGCTATTCGCGAATAATTATTCAACCTTACACATCCTAACTTGCACTCATTTCAATTCACATTGTAAACAAATACAACGAATCTTCAATATTAAAAAGAAAAAAAAAACAAAACAAAGTGAGCATTGCTAGGATAACGGCTAGTGCGTTAATAAATTACACAGACTTTTAATATTTTCTGTTTTCAATAGGCTACTTGCGTGGTACTGAAATTCTGATATCTATCACTAAATACCTAAAGTAAAGTTGAAAAAAATATAAATTTTATTTTTAAAAAATTATTTGTTTTTTTTATTAAATTAAGAAAGAAGATTTTCTTTGACGCCATTGTTTTGAACTGGAGAAAGGGATGCGTAATCTGTAGATGGCGAGCGAGTGCGAGTTTTAATTTGATTTTGACATTAGTTCATTTTTCTGTCACTGTCTCTCTTTTTTATTATTTACAATTTGCGTGGTTTGTGTTACTTTTATTACGTATTTCGATTTGTTAAGCAGGATTTTGAGGGATCTTAACTTAGCTTATACTCGTACAAGATTAAAATGACGAACGAAAATATTAACCTCCAAACTATTATTCAAACGTCAAACAGATGATCTGTCATGTTTAAATTACCCGCACATGCCGTTGCTATTGGACGTACAGATGTTATTGCTTTACGGCCATTCATTGGTTCGGCGTAATTCTACGTCATACATGGCGGTAATTTAAAAATAAAAATTTCATTAATTTTCTTCTGGCTAGTTAATGAAAATTTTGTCAAAAGAAACAATATGGGTAGCAAGTTTTTATCGTCTCATCAAAAATATTAAATAAAAAATGGCACGCAAGTAGCCCATTGTATTTTTTAGTGTGACATTTATGTAATTTAATTATTCTATTTTAGAATATATTGTCAGTGAAGTACTCATTGATCTCAGTACGTAAAGTCTGACTTTTTATAGCGATGCGTAAAATGTAATATGTAATGCATTTCTTATAGAGTAAAATTTACGTACTATGCCCATAAGAGCTCTTATAATTTTTGGCACGGATAATAGTATGTTACTAACTAAAGGTGGGAAGTGTTTCATAACTGTCCAGGACCTTGCTTACCTATAGCCCGAGACGTAATGAAACTTTCCACCGAGGTTTCTGTAGGAGTTCTATTTTATTCACAATCGAAAACTAATAATGAGTGATTGATAATTAAAAAATAACCTAACCTAATCTAACCTAACATAAAGAAACGGATGGTTTCAGGGATTTGAGCTTGTTCATTTGTCACATGAACTGTCAGTTAGATTTCTAACCTTAAATTTTGATTATTTGACATTACACTTGTTTATATTATATAAAGTGTAAAGAAGCTTTGTTTGCCTATCAGTGATCTCCCAGACCGGGAAATAGCCTCGAGGTTGGAATGTGATATTTTCCGCGCCTGAGGCTCTCTGCAAAACTTTCCAACCACTTCGAAAAAGAGGTTAACAATAACTAACTTCCCAACTTTATAGTCAGAAATCGCCATAACCGATTGTGGTTAAAATTGTTATTATTCCTTGTTCCATCTTAAAAATGGAGCAACTCGGTTTACAATACAAAATTTATTTATTTTATAATACAAGTGGCTGTGATAACCATGTTCAATAAGAGGGTTTCGAGAACTATAAGAGTTATGAAGTCGGATAAATAGTCAAACGTTGCCCTATTAGAAGACCATTTTAATGGTGTTTCGTTTTTTGAGAAAAACTGCATAGAGTACAGGGTAAGGCATCCATAACAAACTATCAACCCTGCACGTATGCTTGTAATAACTTAAATACTAGTCAACACATAACTGTCAAAGACTTCTGACAGCTAAATTCAACAAACCGCTGTGGGAAAAATGATAATTATTTCTGAACAGAACTTTAACTAACAAAGATAACAGCTTGAAATATTATTCCTGAACTATAATTTAGAAAAGTTTATAAAAAGTTATTTATGTGTTATTGCTATTACCCTCCCCTTATTACAATGTTTAGGTACATTTTTATGTTCTTTCGACTGGAGATGCTCGTTTTTTTTTCATTACTGTTGGATTTCGGGGTGTTGAGTGTTTTTATTTTTATATGGACGCCATATTGGAAAGTTGCACTATTGAAAAGAGAATTACATTCGATATGTAATTGATCCATGTTCAACAAAAAAAAAAAAAAAAATTGATGTTATCAGCACATTACCTTCCATCAGGTCTATGTGTTTTGTATAAATGTCATACAGAAAGTTGCTTGTACATTACCTTAAGGCAGTTGTATATATTTTATACAAATTCCATACAGACAGTTTCTAGCAAAAGATTTTATGTTTCCAGCAAAATTATAACACAAATATACTGTCAACTGCACTTGACACTGACACATTTCAATCAGAATTTTCTTAATATAACAGGTGTTTCCAGAGTTATAGCATAGCTGGCTAATATATGATATTTAATTTCTTTATAATGTTTTAACTCTATATCCATTTAATATGAAGTATAAAATGCATTTAAATCGTAAAGAATAAACTATTCTTTAATATTTATAATATAATATAACTTAAATGTGAAAAAATGTTATGTAACATAGTTTTTTCAAGAAAATCTGTTAAAATCTTCAAATGAGGGTAATTCTGGTTGAACAATTATAACCAAAATTTAATCAGCTCTTCATATGGATGAAGCGAAGAGGAATACGAAAGAATTATAATTTTTTGAATTGTAGTATTCGAGTTATCGCATTAGAAAATTTTGTAATATACAGACACATATATATATATATATATATATATATATATATATATATATATATATATATATATATATATATATATATATATACACACACACACACACACACACACACACACACACATACATACATACATACATACATACATACATACATACATACATACATACATACATACATACATACATACATATATACATACACACACATACAGACATCATCGTAAAAATAGTAAAATCGTATTCTAGAGACCCTAAAACGTGCTTATTCATCAAAAACTCACCACCGAATTTTTTGACCAAAGACAATACCTTCCTTACCTAAAGGTAAAAATGCAACACTTACCTATTAAATTTATAGGATAACAACAATGGTCGATGCAATGAATAAACTTTTTTTATTGCCATTCATTCCAAATTTTTAATACTGGAAATCGTTAACAGCATAAAATTTATTTAATTAAATTATTGGAAAACATCATAATACTCGTAGGACAATTTTTGTTCGATTTGAAAATTTTAAATAATTTTAAAATTCAAATCTGGCTATCAGAATCATAATCTGTTGCAGTAAAAATTTAAGAGAAAATGTATACTTCATACGGCGTATGATAAAGGAATAAAATAATCTAGCAATCTTGTGTGAAATTACGCGAATTAAATCAAACGAAATGCAGAAAGAAAATTGGAGGTGTTTTGAAAGATTTACGTTTCCGCTTATTGCAAACCCTCTTATCACTCTCTTTATCAATCAGCAAATGCGTCCGCGAACAAAATTTACCTCCGCTTAATTACTACCGTGTGGTAATATTTCGTTGCTTTCCAGGGGCGACTCGTGAACAGGGGGCCTGCTAGACAGAGACCAACGCATCTTGCGCTCCACAAAGTAAAAAAGAACGGGAGATAATAATTGTTTAGCTTGAATTAAAGTGCTGCAACGCGTACTTTAATAAGGGGCGGTACGGCCAGTAGCCGGCGAGAAAAAGATAGAGATATACCAGTTGATAAAGTGCGAGAGAGATAGGGATAGGTCCTGCTTCGCTGTTTGATTAGTTAGGTGCTTGGTACACTCATCATAAAAATTTCGTTACTTCGTATTTTAACGGAATTTTAACACTACATAATTGGGAATAATTCCTAACGGTAGTGTACATTAACTCACTTACTCAGGAAGAAAATTTGCCTGAGAAAAAAAATCAGGAATAGGTGAAATTACCAGCTTACAATAATAGTTCATAATAATGATTATTATGAAGACTCAATATTTTGATGTAAATACATATTGAAACTGTTCTTCGTTTGAGGTAAAAATTGGCCTTAGGTTTGTGTAGGGAAATGATTTTTGTCCTATACTTAATTTCCCATGAGAAAATAGTAGATGTCGTTTGAGATCCGACCATTTTTAAATGCATCAAATAAATATATTTAAATTCGTGAAATCAAACTTTGTCAATAATAAACATTTTTATCGTAAGAATGCAGACAAGATCTGAAAATTAAAAATTACAACAAAATATGGTTAAATATCATTTAATTCTGTCGATTTTTTTTGATACCTGACTGCTGACAATTATTATTTTTTTCGCTTTTATAAAATAATAATAATAATAATAATAATAATATTTTTTTTAACTAGGTTAGGGCATCAACTGCTGGAGTTATTAAATAATAATAATAATAATAATAATAATAATAATAATAATAATAATAATAATAATTTTTAACTAGGTTAGGGCATCAACTGCTGGGGTTATTAAATAATAATAATAATAATAATAATAATAATAATAATAATAAAAATAATAAAAATATATAGGATGTTCATTTTAAATGGGCCACCATTACTATCTCGAGAACTATAAAGGCCGTCGCGCACTTGGGCGAAGCGAAGCGAGGCGAAGCTAAGCGCGGAGAAGAGCCGTTTTTTCATTCAATATATTATTATGGGTATACGCGCACTTTGGCGAAGCGAAGAGCAGAGCAGCGAAGCGACTTGCCGGAATGCTTCGGGGAGAATATTTTTCTCTGCTCTTCTCTGCTCTTCGCTTCGCTGAGCTGAAGTGTGCGATAGCGCAGCGCAGCGCAGCTACCTAAATCAGAATGAATACGCCCGAGACACATTGGAAATAGCCGGTTTAGAATTAAATTTCACACGTTTCATATCAAACAATACGTATAGGTTCTATGAAAATGTCAAACACAGAAGAGAAATTAGTTCTTCTGGTTTCAAAATATAAAGATCTGTACGATATAGGATGAGTCGAGTATTTTAATCAGACATTGAAAGACAACTGCTGGTTAGAAGTAGCAGAAGAAATGAATATAACCGGTATGATATGCTATGTATATTAAGTTTATTAATTGTAAATATAACAATGTATATTACAAAATGTTGAATTTTTGAATATTTGATCCAATAGATATGGATATGACAACTGAATATGTACTACTACTTAAAACAAAAAACTAAATATATTATTATAATAAAAATGAAGTCAATCTAAAAGAATTTTTCAAAAAATTTAGTTCTGAAAATTCCTTACATATTAAACGATTTCTATTGTACAAAATAGTATTGCAGACTCAACAAAAAAGGAGATTAACTACTTGGTTACAGAATGTAGTAGAATATATCAAAAAATTTAAACATTTTTTCGGTCTCTCTGTACCATGGAATTTTGCCACTGCACTTCAACCTACGGATGAAACAAAATAATTTATAAATTTGTCTCGTATTGATAGTGCCTGCGTTGTTGCGTTTCCTCTGAGCTGTCCGTCTTTTAAAGCAAACGCGGCCGTTTCTCGTTGAAAACTGCTCGCAAGTGCGCGTTGATTCTAAAAACGGCTCTTCGCCGCGCTTCGCTTCGCCTCGCCTCGCTTCGCCCAAGTGCGCGACGGCCTTAAGGGCTACAAAGATGGTAAAATGGGCAAACAATTTCTATGTAAAAAAAAATATATTTTTTTGGGCCAGCGGTTCTCAAAATATGGGACATAACTTTTTAATTTTAAATGAGAACATATATTTTTTATTTGCTCATTTGTTAGAGAATTTAATTCAAAATTCAGTGATATCATATTTTTATACACTTACATAACAATTTTTTTGAGAAAAATGCATGAAAAGTTTTATTCAAACTTGATTAAAATATGGTTATAATAAGAGTGCCACGAATGGAAAAAATGACTACATGTTATTTTTATTACGTAGAACTAGAGTGCCCTGACCTAAAGAAGTGAATCTTTTGTTCTTGTAAGTGATCATAAATGTCAACGTAAACAAAATATTCATGTATTTCTTTCATGGCAATCTAATTCTATGTTAAAAATTAACACGTATTCATTTTTTCCATTCATGACACTCTTATTACAGCCATATTTTATTCAAATTAATATGAAAAGTTTCATGAATTTTTCTCAAAAAAATCTTTATGTAAAGGAATAAAAATATTATATCACTGAATTCAGAATTAAATTCTCTGACGAATGGGCAAATAAAAAATATATGATCTCATTTAAAATTTAAAAGTTGGGTCCCGTATTTTGAGAATCACTGGTCCAAAAAAATAATATTTCTTTTCTTTAAATTTGTCTTGTGAAATAGAAATTGTTTGCCCACTTAACCGTCTTTGTGACTCTTATAGTTCTTATAGCAATGGTGGCCCATTTAAAATGAACACCTTATATATATATGGCAGAATTTATATCCCCATACCAACACTATTTTTTGCGTGAAATAACTAATTACCTAACTAACTTTCTGAGTTTTATTTAGTAATTTGTAAAAATTTCTTTATTTTTATAATTTTATTTCTTAGGGTAAATTAAAAATTTATTTTAAACTGTACTGTTTTGTAAAAAAAATCCTTGAATTATAAATATGAAGGAATATATGGAGCTAATAATGTTTTTTTTTTGTACAAAAGCTTTTTCGTCTACATATTACTTGTGGAAATAATTATTCTCTTACAAAAATCTCACAAATCTATGGGTAAATGTTACAGGCACAAACTGTACAGTTATTTCTTATATAAGGAATGCAAGGAAACTATTTTATAAATGCAAACGCAGGTAAAACAGAAGAGAACACTCGTTTATCCTGCCTGCCAACGCATAGTCCTGGGAACTTCTATTTTACAGCTTTATTAGCATCATATTACCTGTTCAACATTCTTGTTTCACCTTTAATCAAATCATCACTAAATGTTTAACACATTCAATTCAACAAATACAAGAAATTTATGACTACAACAAAAGAAAAGAAGCATACGATCCATTTTCATTTCCAAATATTTAAACAAATCAAATCTTATATTTCCTGTTATAAATAATTATAATATATTACTGGGCACATGAATTTGTTATAAAACATAAATCTTTCATCTTCTTCTTCTTAAATTTTGTGAAATGAAATTGCGGCGGTTACCTAGCAATATCTCGTAAGTGATTTTACCTAAAGTTTGCAAGATACTTTTAAATTACAAAGTTACTGTTATTAATTTGAAATGATTAGTTCTTTGACAGTGAGATTTATCTGTCAGTTACATACATTTAAGATATGAATTGTGTAACCAAGGAGATTTGCTTGTTTAAAGCGTAGGATCCGGGATTAAAATTATAGATAATTTTATAAATTTATCCATAAAATATATAGAAAAAGTATTAATGCAAATCTATATAAAATTTAATAATCTTTAATTTTTATAATAACATTAATCCCGAAAAAATAACATTTAAAGGTATTTTTGGAAGAAAAACTATTTTGAGCTTCTAGTAAAGTGCCATTTCCGGTTATCCGATTTACACCAAAATCTAATCCATTACAGAAAAAGTTCGAAATACAAGGTTTCAAAATTTTCTGAATGATAGTATATGAGTTAGAGTAAAGGATCCACACACACATACATACACATAGACATCATCGTGAAAATGTTAAAATTGGATTCTAGGGACCTTAAAACGTGGTCATTTACCAAAATCTCGATATGCGATTTTTAGCACGATCCCTATACCTCCCTTACCAAGGGTAGCGGGAAGTAAAAAGAACAATAATTTATTGAATTTGTCTGCAGTGGTGTGAAAAGGACTGAAATTTTGACCACAAAGAATAAGACTATTGCCATTTCAAGGTACTTTTAAATTTCAATGTAGAAAGTCAAATCATTTAGGTACTTTAAAAATGGCAGATATACTGACCATTTCTTTTACAAAACACTAACTATTAATGAATAAATCTACTGACCAAAACCAAATGATTAAGAAGTCGGGTATTCGTAACACTTATGAGAGATTAAAAAAATTGCAAGTTTTGAAATTTGTTGTACAAATTAAATCAATGTATCTCAGAACTTTTTCATCATCTTTTCTCCCCATTACTCTGATTTCTCTCTTGTTTTTCTCTCCTCTCCTATTCCGGTAGCCGGCTAGCGGTTTATGGGCGTGGCGGCTGGACGCAGCGAGTTATACTTTCGGCAACGAGGATGACGACACCCGAGTAATTAATTAAGCGATAATTACACGAGAGAGACAGTGCTATACGCACTTACCATCTGCGTAACACGAGCTAGCCACATGCACCCATCTCTCTCGCACACATGGGAATCTCGCAAAAACCGAGTTTGATTTATTAAATACGGATATTTATTATACATTAACAAGAAGCTATGTTATGCTAGAAATGAAATACTGACTGAACAGAATGTAATAATAGATAAAATCATCTATTGTGATTTAAAATTTATTAATTATCATGGGAAACCTATACCTCGTTGCGGTTAAGAATGAAGTAGAAGCCATTTGACAGTCGATCAGTTTTACAACCATTAAATAAAGAGTAGCGTTTTCTATCATATAGTAATAAATTAGAACTTGCGTCATTTGTATTAAAGTTAGGTATACGAGTACTTTAAAACTGTATGATACGTTAGATAGGGACTAACAAAATTTCAAAAAAGTTTTTTATTTTTAAAATATTGGAGTTTTTAATGGCCTAACATCTACTTTCAAGCTTTCTGCTAACGTCTTTTTGAAATCCGGTATTATATATATATATATATATATATATATATATATATATATATATATATATATATATATATATATATATAAGCAGAGGTTGTGGGGTCTTTTCTCGCGTATAACGGATTTCAAGTTCTTAATTGTGTCTTTATAGACATTCCTCGTTATTGTAGTCCCTTTTGGCATATACTCAATTAAAAGAATACCCCCCGCGTCCCAGAAAACTGTGGCTATCACTTTTCCCGCAGAACATTTTCTTCGCATTCTTGGATGGTGGAAAACCCTTACGAATACATTGCATGCACTCTTGTTTCGTGGGAGGATCAAAATGGTGTATCCAGGTCTCATCCCAGGTTATAATACTGTAGAAAAAGTCTTCATCTTAGGCTAAAGCAGTCAAATTCTCCTCGCAAATTTGTCGTCTACACAGTTTTTGTTCGGGACTGAGCACTCTGGGAATCCATCGTGCCGGCACTTTGCTCATTCCCAAATTTTCATTATTATTATATATTGTATGACTAGCGAATGAAAGTTGACGTTTAAATTATTTAATAGATGTGGTTTTTTTTGAAAACATTTCTCCATATTTGACTTGAAAGGAAACTGACCCTTATGTATTCCGTTACTGAAGATTAGAATTGTACTCAATACCTGGAGGAAGCCTGGAGGTATTAAAAATGACCTTAGTAACAGGATTCAGGGATATATTTAAAAAAATTAGTACCGCAAAATCTAGTTCGTTCGTCTCAGGTGTAAGCAACTTTCGAATCGGAATTTCTATTGGAGGAAATTAATAATAATTCTATTTCATAGAATTGCCAAAGTAAATAGTTTAAAGATCAAAATATTTTGTTATAATCAACATAAACGAAAAATGTTTAAAATATTTTAAATGCACCCCTGTTTTGATATTCAGTTACCCTAGTCGGCCATCTATTTTTAGCCAGACATAGTAATGTATTTCTGTGCTTTCCTAATCCAGTATTTAAATGGGTTCATGCAAAAATTTCATACCTGAATATTTCGTACAATTCTATTCTTCTCTAGGGTTTCGAAAGAAACCACATCTATAAAATAATTTAAACGTCAATTGTCATTCGCTAGTCATACCATACTCGTAAATTTGTTTTGTGTCCATATTACTGAAACCTGTGGATAAAAACTTACTGGTACGCCCAAAAATAGCGAAATGGATAATAAGCCGTGATGGTATATCTGTATTACAATAATTGCCTCCAATATTTGATTCGACTCTAGGTCATTGCAATCAAACTAATTAATGAATAAACGAACTAGAATGGGCCCGTCCAACTTTTTTTGATTTTTTTATATGTTACGAAGAATTTAAAAATAGAAATTCCGTATTTTTTGTTTTATTAAAATTATGCTTAATAACGCCTAAAATAATTATTAAAGTTTTGGCGCGAAAGTTGTAACGTTAGGGTCACTCCGTAATAAGTAGAGAGAACCGACATACGTTATTATTAATAATGGTATAAATATAATATACAATAAATGTTGCAAAAATAAAAATACGTCCATTACAAACTGTGTTCAAAAACCTTTAGAGCTAATGGTAACAAATAAACGAGATAGTTATTATATCATTTCAAAATATATATTTGCTTGATTTACTTACATGCATAGGTATAGGCAAAGTACATATTATATATAAATAAAAATCAAGTAAATAAAATTAATTATTTTTGATTGTTTTCATAATCAGGTTAATCATTCGCTTTAATTAATGTGACTTTAAGAATTTCTTTAATATAATATTGAAGGTTATTATACTCACCAAGTGCCATTATTATAATTAAAATAGTATTTAAACTATAGTATTTAAACTATTTTCTATTTATAATTAAATACAACAATGACAGTATTGATTACAATAATCACAGCATAGTTCATAAAAAGTAATCCAACAATTACATTCCTATTTACTAAATGATTACAACAATGACAAATATTGAGATTACAATAATTAAAACATAAATTATAATATAAATATATTTAACAAGTAAATTTTCTTTTGATCTTAATAAAAAATGACTCGGATATATTAAATATGTGTATGTTACAGTATGTGTAAAGCCAATCGCGAATTTATCAGCAAAATATGCATGGTCCACTGTATAGTGACATTGTCACAGGGTAACTGGACGACTGTAATGACGCTGACGTCACAACATGGCGATCATTTTACCTAAAAACTTTAATTACATTATTATAGGTATAAAAATACAAAATATATAGCAATTTTTATTTCATTTTCATTTATTTATATTCAAAATTCATATGCGACATGTAATTTCTAAAAAGTCGAAGACTTGGACGGGCCCATTGTATATGTAGACAATAATTATGAGACAAGGAATAAAACTTAGCTTGGTATAAAATTTGAATGCAATTGTATAAATCCATTTGTTGATTAAGAAAGTCTTCCTTATGCGGCAGAGAAACAGCGGAGATATACGTGAGTCAAATGGCGAATCTCTTAATCTAGCAACGGATAAACATTTACGGAATCTGATACAGCGCCGCAAAGCGGTGTGTCAGCGAACCAAATGGCACGCGGTGCCATCCTACAGTCGTAAGCTTGTAGTTCACTTGGAATTGGAAATGTCATTAGAGCTGAGTTTATCTTAATGGAATATTTCAAATATGCAGTTCGTACCTACATTTAAAAGTATAACGTAGGTGCCGTGTTGTTTATTGCCATGCTGAGCACTTTACTAGATTGCAACAAATTGCTTTACGCTAACGCTTTGTTCCTGAGTACACAGAAGGTCAATCGAGAGCTCTCTTAATTTATATTCGTAAAAATTGCCAAGGATTTTGATAGTAATATCGTAAATAATAATTTTTTATTCAAATTTGTGAGTGAATAATACATATAATGGGCTTTGCAGTTTTTTTGTGATACCTTTTCTTTAATTTAAATATATGTCATTTATTGTGATTGATCATATACAATAATATCACACCCAGCTACACTTTTTGCAAGCATAAATTAAAGAAAAATATTTTTCACAATGAGAATGTTTGGTAGTCATTTGGTGAAACTGTGGCGCCAGCCCTACCTACTCTGTTTTGCAATTATGTATAAATTTTCGTACAATGGGGCTCTTAAAACTGTAATCTAAGAACTATCAATTTTTTTTGCAAGTTTTAGTTTGGAAAATTTGCACTACTTTCAAGTCTTCTATTGCTTTTTAAAAGTACGGAATCCATTTTCAAGAATAAAGTATCATTCACAACAAAAACATTAAGGTAGCGGTAGAATTAGTGGCAGTGATAGTGTCATAGGTAAAAGATTGAATGCGTTATAGCAAACGTATTCGTTCACATCCAATAATTAAGAAAATTAGCAGTAGCGCAGTGGAAACGCAGCGGTAGAAAATTTGCAAATGCAAACTCCAAACTTCTACGTTGCCACTACCGCTACCGCTTAATTTTTTGACAGTTTTGACGTTTATTGACATTTGATAAAATGAGCAATAGAAAAAATATCATTTTGCCTTTGTGTGTCTTTATGGATAAGAGTAATTATATGTCATCATCCATGTTAGTTGCCTTTACGCAAAAATAAAATGACAGCTATAGCTGTCAACCTTGCACTGAATAAACTTTCTAGTCATTTATAATAAAAAATTCCTAGAAGTTGTAATTTCAATAATTGTTCATTGTGAACGGAAATAATTTTTCCTTTAAATTTTGTACACTACCGATGCCACTAATTCTTACACTGCCGTTAATTTTTATTCTGAATGAGCCTGAAGAAGACAGAAAATAAAATAAAAAAACAACGGAAGTAAGCCAAATAACACTTGTTTTCTCATTTTGTACTTTTTCTTTAGTCATTGAGTTGCCAAATGACAATTATTACGTCGTAAGGCGGCTGCACAATAGCCCGGAAACGAGAACGAAAATAGTAAGTTATTCAAAACTTATTTGGTGATATACTAACTGAAATTAACAGGAAACTTAAAATTAACTGAAAATCATATATTTAATCAAAATTTGTCTAAAACAATTTTTTTTTAATGATTATATTAGTTTGACAACTAAAAAGTTAGGTTGGAGTGTTCTCGTTCTCTGCTATTGCGCAGCCGCATTTACGTCTAAATTCAAAAATAATCAAATAATCAACCTGGCTATAAAACAAAAGATGACATAGCATCTAAATAAAACTGACATTCTGGGTCCTTCATTTTTTCATTACGAACAAATTCGCTAACGCCTTATGTGCTTTTTATATTTTCTAAATAAATAATATTCATAGGGAGCTGAATTAGGGTTATACGGGAGATCTAACTCCTGGAACTCACACTCTTTAATTACAGAATGTTATATTTAAACATAAGTTATACAGTGTGTTCAGAAAAAATCGGTACTCGGGGTAGGCTATGAACAGGAAAATGTATGTCTGATCATTATTCAATTCAAAAGTGAAGTAGTCAAAATAGATCTTGAAATGTAATTTTAAGGAGAAAAGATAATAATGATGAATACAGTATATTGCCACTCGCCGTTTTCTAATTTATTTCCATTTCTAAAAGATTCGAGAAGAAAAGCTTTGATTTCTTTAGATAACATTTTTGACAATTTCTCGTGTCAAATTGACATTTAATTAAATACTTTCAAATTAAGGCATACGTTTCGTTGTTCATAGCCTACTCCGAGTTAGGATTTTTTTAACACATTGTAGAAGGCAACCTATTCTAGCACGTATGTATTAGAAATTCGAACATGAAACTCGGAACAGTGAGTGGACGAACAAACGAGTTGTCGAATATATATGTTGTATACTATTTTTTCTTTTTTAAGTTTTGGTAGAATAGTCGGGTTGGCCACAGCGATTTTTGGTTTTATTTTATCTTAGATATTTTGTGTATTGTCATACCAATCTCAAATAATAAAATTTCACCAAAAACCGTTTAATAATGAAGCTAATTCTATATGCTATTCCATTTAACCAATTCAGCATATGGCAGTCACATCAGTGCCAGTTTTAAGTAGCCGAAATTAAAAAATGACGGTATCCAACTGTTGTAATCTGAAATTTTATTAAAATATTAAAATGATATCATAATGAAAACGAAACTTTGTAAATTATAGTCAGTGGATATGCTTTCCAAATTTGACTTGACATAGCGCATAAAAATGACACGAGATGTCACATGTACACATGTCATACTGACACTGAAATTACAATGCGTAAACTTGTCTCCAATTTCATCCAATCAGAAAGTAAAAATCTATGCTCTATTCTCTGCAATACTGAATTGGTAAGGTGGAACAAGGTACACAGTATCAATAACCGTGTTAGAATATACCATTCTTATCCCAAAACAGAGAAACGACTTTTTGGTATTGATATACTCGTATTATATCCTGCTGAACACTTTAACAACCTTAAAAAATTGGCACAGCGATCTTTTTGAATTTAAATACTTTAATAGGCTACTTGCGTGGTACTGAAAATCTGATATCTATCACTAAATACCTAAAGTAAAGTTGAAAACGTATGTAAAAATATATATTTTATTTTAAAAAAATATTTCTTTTTTAATAAATTAAGAAAGAAGACTTTTTTTGACGTCATTATTTTGAACTGGAGAAATGGATGCATATTTAAAATTGTGACCTGTAGATTGCGAGCGAGTGCGAGTTTTAATTTGATTTGTTCATTTTTCTGTCACTGTCTTCTTTATTATTTACAATTTGCGTGGTTTCTGTTACTTTTATTACGTATTTCGATTTGTTAAGCAGGATTTTTAAGGATTTTAACTTAGCTTATATTCGTACAAGATTAAAATGACAAACGAAAATATTAACCTTCAAACTATTATTCAAACGTCAAACAGATGATCTGTCATGTTTAAATTACCCGCACATGCCGTTGCTATTGGACGTACCGATGTTATTGCTTTACAGCCATTCATTGGTTCGGCGTAATTCTACGTCATATATGGCGGTAATTTAAATATTAAAATTTCATTAATATTTTACTGGTCAATTAATGAAAATTTTTCCAAAAGAAAAATGTGGGTAGCAAGTTTTTATCGTCTCTTCAAAAATATTAAATAAAAAAATGGCACGCAAGTAGCCCATTGTAAAATGTCCCTAAACAAGTATATTAAATTGAAACACATTCTACAATTTAACACCTCATGACATTTTAATTCGAAAGCAATTTATTTCCAAAACAGATTTAAATCAATAATACAATCTTGATTTACGGACAGCAGCAATTTTTTACATCCTACATACATGTAAATCAATAACACGATCCAAATATCAAATATTTGTAGAACAACATAGAAAAGAGAAGGTAACATGGACAGTTACACAATATGATGTTTGAACTCAAATCTATTCGATCGGGAACTAAAATTTGCATTGAACAGTGGCCTTCACAAGGACGGCCACATTTTTAGAAAGATAATCACCCAAAATTTTACAAAGAAAAAGGATATTAACACCGATATAATAGTAACATTTTTTTTTATCTAATATTAATTTAGATAATGACAACCTTCCAAAATGTAAAATGAAATAACTCCTAGTAGGTATAATTTACTGATTTTACATGTATTATGTTTTGCTTGGTTTCTTTTAGATAAAATTTCAAAATACCAATAATATAAAAATGTAGGCAGGATATTTGAAATAGTTTTAGTTAATATAACAGACAGCCCGAGTCATAAAAAGATTAAATTAATCCTTATTTTTGGATTAGCGAATATTACTCTAATTTTGACAGTTTATTTCTTAAAATATAGTCTAATCTAATCCAAGTAACTACCTTTTTTTAAACCCCTCAACAGGATTAAATCCTAATTACAGAGTGGGTTCTCATTCACACACATCCATGCCTTAGTGGGATTCGAACCCAGAGTCCCGACGACACTCGTGACATGAGGCATTGCTCTAACCATTGAGCCACCGGAGCTATAATAAAATGAAAATAAAATTTTAAATACCGGGATAGAATAGAATTCACCCGTGGAATTTACTAATCCAAAAATGAGGATTAGCATAAACATTTTTGTGAATCGTTAATTTTTATTAATCTAAATACATACCTACATATGGAAACTGTATTGAATTCCATTTCTATTGTTCTATTTACTTTTTTCTTTTTAAAACGTTACTAATATTATTTTGAAATGATTAGTTCTTTGATAGTGACATTTATCTGTCAGTTACATACATTTGAATAACTGCGTTTTGTTTGTTTAAAGCGTAGGCTCTGGGATTTAAATTATAGATACTTTTATAAATTTATCCATAAAATATATAGAAAAAGTATTAATGCAAATCTATAGCAAATTTAATAAGTTTTAATTTTTATAATAACATTAATCTCGAAAAAACAACATTTAATAGCTATTTGTGTATTAAGAGCGCAAAATGGGACATTGTCGATTGAGAGGTTGTTGACGCGGGACGCAGGAGCGCGGCATTCTCTCAAAATCGACCATGTCTATTTGCGCTCGAAACACACACGTCTTTTTGTACAGTCCTCCACCATAACAAAAAATAATAAAATGTACACTTTGTACTTACAGTATTACTCAATAGTTTTGCAGTGTAGATGGAACGTATTCAAATATGACTTCAAGATATTGTTTTAGTTTCCGTTTTTTCAAAAAAAATTAATGCCAATTTTGTAATGAACATTATAAGTTTTTTGTATAATTTGTTTGTTTGAAGTACATTAAACTAGTGCAGTGACAGTAAAAAAGTGGATGTCCATTGAGAGCGTTAGCGCCAAACTTTTGCAGGTGACAACAAAACTGTTCAAACAATTTATTTTATCTTTAATTTTAATTTATCCTTATTTTCCATTCTTCTTGAGCTATTACTTCAATCTAATCAAAGCATTTTATACTCTTATTTGTTTTATTGGGAAAATTTTGGCTTTCAGGATCGAAATAATATTACATGAAATGTTTTGTTACATTTATTTATTAAATTTAGACGTTTCGGCAGAAAAAAGCTTCCATCATCAGCAATTTAAATAAAATACATTTTCTTATAAACAAAAATATGAAGTTATTCTGGTATTTATTTGTACTAATATCATTCAAGAGCGAAGGGAAACATTTTTGTCATCGTATGACCAAGATGACAAAAATGTTTCCCTTCATATACAAGGCTCTTCAACAAACCAAGAAACTTTTGTTTTTGTAAATTATTTTCACAGCAGTGCGGCATTTTGTTTGGTTATGTAATATACCGACAAAGCAGTTAGGTATATGTCAGATTGACTTGTGAAGGTGGTAAATGTGTAACTACAGTGTTATTAGTTCCTGACTAAACGTCTCTATTAAGAATGTAGACAAGTGACATTTCTTAACATTATAGAGTTACAAATTTAGACAGCGAGCGTTTTTCTACTTTGTCGCGCATGAGCGGCAAAGTAACATTTTGCGTTGACAAAAGAGAGCGCAAATGGCTACTTTGTATATAGACTGTAGAAAAACATTTTATGCGCTCTCTGCTATTTAAATCTCCATAGTTGCAAATAGAGCTTGTGCCTGATTTGAAGCTCAGTGCGGCCCTGAGATGTTCGCTCCGGTCGGGCGCTCCGGACCTCCGGACCAAGCTGGCCATCGCGATCTGAGCAAGATGGGAGATAGAGAAACGACAGCGTCACGATATTTTGATTACAACACGTTTCAACTACTGCAAGTAATGCGCATCACAGCTGGATGACTCGATCAGACCCGGACTCGGGAGGACTACGAAATCTGCACGCCAATCCTAACAAAATAGATACCTAATAAGAGAAAATGGATAATGAGCCAAGCCAAGCCAAATAATAGGTGGTCTAGCCTTTGATACTGATTTGTAATAGGCCATTCTCGACGCTTGTAAACTAGATAACTTAACGGAAAACACATTTCCTATATATTGATTGCCTATAACATTAGCGATTAGCTAAACTTCTTGTTTTATGTTTACATCACAACGTGAATATTATTCGCCATCATCATTTTAAACAACGCCTTTAATTAAGCCATATTTTACGACAGAAAGTAATAGACATAATAATAATGACTTATCTTTATTTATTTATTATGCTTACGGCGAAATTCCTTGCAATAAATGATATAACCTGTACCTATAGCAAAACATCTACAGAGCATAATGACTTAATATAAACACATTAAAAAAAATCTCATGTGGCCAGCACATTACCCTCCGTCAGATCATGGTCAGATCTATGTATATTGTAAAAATTCCACACAGAGATTTTCTTGTAAAAGATTCCATTTTTCCAGTACATTACCTTCAGTTCTATGTATTTTGTACAATTCCATACAGAAAGTTTTTTGTAAGAGATTCTATATTTCCAGCAAAATTATAACACAAACATACTGTCAAATGCACTTGAAACTGACATTTGTCGATTAGAATTTTCTTAATATAGTAGATGTTTCCATGGTTATAGCACAGCTTGCTGCTTTATGAAATTTAATTTCTTTATAAATTTATTACTCTATATCCATTGAATATGAAGTATAAAATGTAATCAAATCTTATAGAGAATAAAATATTCTTTAATATTTATAATAACATTAAATGTGAAAAAATGATATTTAACAGTATTTTTTCAAGAAAAACTATTAAAATCTTCAAATTAGGATACTTCCGGTCGACCAATTGTAACCAAAATCTAATTAGCTCTTCATATAAATGTAAAGAAAAGGAATACGCAAAAATTATAATTTTTGGAAAGGTGGTATTGAAGTTATGCGATCCGAAACAGCGTCACACACACACACACATACATACATACATACATCCCTCCATACATACATACATACATACAGACATCATCGTAAAAATAGTAAAAGCGCATTCTAGGGAACCTAAAACGTGCTTATTCATTAAAAACTCATCATCGATTTTTTTAACCAAAGACAATACGTTCCTTACCTATAAAGGTGACGGAAGGTAAAAATCTGATGTTGTCAGCATATTACCTTCCGTCAGTTCTATGTATTTTGTATAAATGTCATACAGAAAGTTCCTTGCAAAAGATTATATTTCTTGTACCTTAAGGTAGTTGTATGTATTTTATACAAATTCCATACAGAAAGTTTCTAGCAAAAGATCCTATATTTCCAGTAAAATTATAACACATACACACTGTCAACTGCACTTGACACTGACACCTTTCAATCAGAATTTTCTTAATATATGCAGCTGTTTCCAGAGTTATAGCATAGCTGTGTGATAAGACGACGGTAAGAGTTATAACAGATAAATAACTTTTTATAAATTTTTGTTTCAAAAATCGTATTTTAACTCTGTTTATCTATTTAAGTTATAAATGTCAAAATTCAGTTTAGAAATTCTTATCGTATTATGATAGTCACGACATTTATTTGTTCATCATTAAGTCTTGAAATTATTATGTATACGTGCGTGACTTTGAATGCCCTAGCCTATGCACCCTGTACCTCTAAGATAATCCTGTCCTGTAGATAGCGCTTTGTTTTAAAGAGTCTAGATTAGTTCGTCGCGTCGTGAAGACGTTAGTTGTCGGAACATGTATTGTCTTTTAGTTTTGGGTCGCGTGCTAAACTTCCACCCACTGGGTTACGGAATGTAACATGTTAAGCTTAGTTTTAGTTAATAATGTAATCTTTTAATTAAAAAGTTTAGTTATTTATTCAGTAAATCTCCAAACAAGTAATGTCCATGTCCACTAGTGTTCATCAAATGTAAAGTGTTAGTGTATGTGTATTCTTCCTTCTCACCAAGTCGTGGACGCCAATCATCCGAGGCGTCTACCAGTAAGTGTAAAGTGTTTCATAGTTGGAGTAAATAAAGAATTATTAGTAGCATCATTCAGCTTAGAATATCCCCTCGTGTTACAGCTGGCTAATATATGATATTTAATTTCTTTATAATTTTTTAACTCTATATCCATTTAATATGAAGTATAAAATGCATTCAAATCGTATACGAGTAGAGAATAAAATATTCTTTAATATTTATAATAACATGAAATGTGAAAAAATGATATTTAACATCGTTTTTTCAAAAAAAAAAAAACTTAAAATCTTCAAATGAAGGTACTTCCGGTTGACCAAGTATAACCAAAATCTAATCAGCTCTTCACATGGATGTAACGAAGAGGAATAAGAAAGAATTATAATTTTCGGAAGTGTAGTATTAAGAGTGCTTATTCACCAAAAACTGACCACCGAATTTCTAGACCAAAGACAATACCTTCATTATCTAAAGGTGACGGAAGGTAAAAATTGCAATGTTATTGTGGCATTTCTATGATTATATACCACGTTTAGTTTAAATTACAAGATTTTTGCAGTTCCTTTGATTACAAGGCAAATAACAAAAGTTAAGCAGAATTGAAGACAATGCACCAAAAATTATCCCTAACATGACAATTGATAATAAATTGCGAAAAGTTTTTAAACTTGAACCTAGGCATGCATATGGCATTAGGTACATCAAAAACATTGAATTTGATTTTGTGAAAACAAGTGATGAAAGTTTTAGTAATTTCAAATGGAACGAGGTTACCTCTAAAAAGAATCTAATTTAAATATTACTTTACATTCAATTGTTTTCCTACAATACTAGGTGAGTAAAATTACTTGTTTTGTACTTGCTAATTTTTATATAAATTATAATTTAATTGATTTTGTAGGACACCAGCATGATATCAGATTAATTAACTGCCAATCGTAAAACGGTTACATAGTTAAACTTTAAACAAATCAATTTATTGCAACAATTTTCAACTCAATTTGTAGATCTGATTAAGTTATTGAAATTAAAAACTAAATTAGCATGTGTAGTACTTCTATAATTAGAAGAAATAAAGGTATAAGGAAAAAAAACAAGATCAGATTTAATAGAAGAAAGCTTACTAATTTAGGAAGGATGTATGGCAAAAATATAAGTAGAGATAATTTAAAGAGCTATGCAGATTAAATGGGGTCCACCCACTATCTCTAGTAACAAAAAAGAAGTTAAGTCAGTTATATTAAAAGTAGACCTTAAAACTGTATGATAGGTATTATCAAAGTGTAAAAAAGTTATTAGTTTTTAAAAGATTCGAGTATTAATGCCCTTTACCTATTCTAGAATTTTAATATATAATTTTAAGCCTTCTGCTATCTTTTTGAAACCCGGAAACCATTTTCAAGTAAATAAATGCAGAAAATAGCGAATCAACGAAAGTAAACCAAACATTTATTTGAATTTATGATGCCACGCCAGATAGAAAACACCGAGGAAAACACTTGCGTTTATATGAAAGTAAAAGATGTTTAATGGCATAGATTGCTAGTGTGAACCAAAACTTGGACTTACGTAGTTTTTTTTTATTAAATATTTTATTAAATTGATTATTATCCACGCATATTCTACAAAATTTATTTTAAACATTTTTTTTATGGAACAACGAAAAATAATCAGACACGCATATTTTTATTTGTTGACAAAGGCCAATGTATCTGACTCCAATTATTATCAAACTCCACTGTTTGAGAGCAAAATGAGATTAAAAAATCTGATGTGGCCAGCACATTACCTTCCGTCAGTTCCATATATTTTGTACAAATTACATACAGAAAGTTTCATGTACCTAAGAGATTATATATATCCAGTAAAATTATAACACAAACATGTCAATTGCACTTGAGACTGACATCTGTCAACCAGCATTTTCTTAATATAGTAGCGGTTTCCATGGTTATAGCATAGCTATGTTTTATGAAATTTAATTTCTTTATAATTTTTTAAGTCTGTATCCATTGAATATGAAGTATAAAATGTAATAAAATCGTATAGAGAATAAAATATTATTTAATATTTATAATAACATTAAATATGGAAAAATAATATTTTAACACGTTTTTGAAGAAAATCTGTTAAAATCTTAAAATGAGAGTACTTCCGGTTGACCAATTATAACCTAAATCTAATCATCGCTTCACATGGATTTAAAGAAGAGGAATGCGAAACAATTATAAATTTTTGAATCTCTCTTTTGACTTTTTTTGAAAACTCACCACCGAATTTTTTGACAAAGACAATACATCTTTAACTGTAAAAAATTATTATTTCTTCCTGAGGATGATCCTGGTAGGATCGAAACGTCGAAGCAAATAATAAAAATTACATGACTGCATCCCAGATTTTTTTTCCACAAGCACAATTTGTTCCTTATGTAAAGGTGATGGAAGGTAAAAACATCTACGTCTTACGTCCGATATTTTCATCTTTGATTAAACTTTCAGTTATAGAGAAAAATATTGCATCCATATTATAACATAATAAGTTGTAAAAATTACACATTTGTCATTTTTCGATGTGATATTTTCGTTTTAGCTGACAGCATAGTTATTAGACAATTTAACTAGAGATGAAAATACCGGGCCTTAGAATGTTACAAAAATAATTACGGCCTATCGAATAACAATTAAGATTTGTAGAATTACAGATCATTTTCAATTTATTTGAAATTTCATTAAAATAAATTGACAGACCTAATTGGAACTGGAATGAAACATTGTTTCGATAATTGCATTCAAATGTTTTTTATCCTGAAAGTTTCATATATGTGTTCCCTTCAATGGATTCACTGATTTGAAAATCAAAATAAGCGAGCACGTATTTTCGAACAGTATCAAAGCATAATTATAATGGCTATACAACTCATCGGAAAATAGACCAATCAGGCAGATCAATTTTTCTTAGTTATGCTGTATAACATTGGTTATTTGCGTTGCTAAGTTGTGTTTCGCGAATCACAACTAGTGGTGTTTCGGTCGCAAACAAATGAATCATATATGTAATCATATCATCCATGGATATAAATAAACAAGTATTATTTTTGACATTTCGTAAAAATAAAGTTGGTTGATTCGTTCTATAGTCTTAACGTATACAACTCGAGCTTCGAAAATTATCTGAATACTTATACAGTTTGCGGGTGCGATGTGTTACCTGAAAACACATCTCGTCCTCTCAACTGTATATTCGATTATTTTCGAATATCTTGTATAATTATTGAAAAGAATAATCTTGTGTTGCAATTGTTTCCTAGAAGAAGTCTAGTCGTCCTGTATTTCGTCCTGGTTTGTACTATCGCATGCCGTTAATCTAAAGTTAGCGGACAGTACGGATGAGAATCACGGTCTAGGTCTACTTGGATCTAGCAAATGCTTTGACCTTTTCGGGCATCGAGCGATGTATGGCCACTAAGAACATATGCAAATCCGTCCACGAGGAAATTGTAAAGTGTCTCGTGATGGCTGATCTGATAAAATCAATAGATCGTTTTGTTATTTATATTGTATTCATTGTTGATTATTTAAGCGATTGTGTTGTGGATTTAATTGGCAACTTTACTAATGCATGCACTGACAGATAAATTCCAAATGCAATTATTTCTACAAATTCATACATTATTGCACAGAAAATATCATCGAGACTATTTTCATATAATCATAATACAATCTAACGTATATAACAAAAGTTTTGAGAAACAAATTACGCTCCGAATTGGACAAAATAACTACATAATAGTTGTTTTATAATATATCATGTCAAATTTGCCATAAAATATTTTGAAAGATTTTATTCAAACTTGAAATACATAAATCTATCTATAGGTTAGTTGGACAGATAAAGCCGAAACGTGAAATTGTTAACGATTTTGAAGATGACTATTTCACTCATAAATTTATAAGCCAATCCAAATTCAGGATTCTACATAGTTACCAAGTTTCATTTCGATAAAACACCGTCCCAAAAAATTTTTCGCACCTTTTAAGCCAATAAGATGTCATATTTTTGATAAGAGAATTTTTTTTGACGTTTTAGAAACATATTAACTTTTATTGAAAGTTTTACAAAATGTTTCACTATGAATTTCAATGAAAGTTTCATTTAAATTTCAAAAAACTTAACATGTCAGTTGAATTTGAAATATGTATTTGGATTTCAAATAAACTAATTTGAAAATAAAAAAAGAAAAACAAAAGCTTTAAAACAAAAAAAAATCTAAATGTAATACAAAATAGTAAAAAAAATTATTAAACTTAATTTTTATTAATGGTTATAAAAAATACACCATTAAGGTTCAGCTGAAACGTTGATCTTCCACCTACCTCGGTTAACACACACATAAAAAAGATAAATATCTGATATACCGTGCGCTTCAGTTAAGATGTAACATTATTATATTACCATTGTTACTAAAGAAAAAATTCGAATGGTTATTTGGTACAATGCTGGTTATAGTTTGAGAAATGTTTGTGATATGTCTTCGAATTTATATCCTGAACGTCCTAGACCAGATCCTTCTAGAATATTTACAAAATTTAAAAGCGATGAATGTTTAAGAATCTACGAGAAGGACAAGAACAAAAATTACGCGAAATGAAAAAAATAAAAATAATTTACTACTTGCAATAGAAAAAAATAATCAGCTGTCTACAAATTTTTGGTGAATCAATTAAATGTTATTTATTTAATTGTTAATGGGGCAGTTTTTGAATTGATTCTTTATTGATACTCTCTCAAGTTATTTATAAATCAGTAAATTATAATGATTAGTTCATTTGACATTGACAACTTTAACGCCCTATGTCTATGTTGCATTTTATCTGGAACGATGCAATATGTGGAAATAGTATCCTTAGTTAATATACTAATAACAGAATTGTAAATATTGCATCTTAGCTGAAACTCATGGTATATATATAGAGTAAATAATATATAATAATTACGAATATATACAAATTGAAATGTTTAAGGTCCGCTCCCAGAACCTCCAGTTAAAGTGACAGTTAGTGATAACCAACGGATATGTAGCAAAATTGTTCTTATCTCCTTTCTTTGGTTGTTAAAACTGTTGTTCGCATCGCTTCTAACCTTCAGTTTAATTCTTAACTAATAGTTAATAAACTATCATTTTAACTAGAGGTGGTAGGATCTTGCCTAAATTCAAAAAATATTGAGCCAACCTCATAACCTTTTACTAAATTTTACTACTAGGAGTTACTTACTAAAATAGATTAGTATAAAACTAGTGGTACTGGTGATCATAATTCCACTGCTATACCTTGTTCCATTTAAGCCATTCAGTATTTCGGAACATAGGGAATAGTTTTGACATCTCTGATTGGCTGAAATTAGTTACAAGAGACAAGTTTACCCAATGTAATTTCGGCTACTTTAGATTTGCGCTGTTGCCAGTGCCATCTACTGAATGGCTTAAGTGAAACAGAGCATAGCTTATTCATCCTAGTAGTAAAGTATATATGGCAACCCTGTACTATTAATGAAAACGTTGAATGAAAGATATAGATATATACAAAAATAAATATGTTACCATGAAATGAAAGATACAGGTTAGAGTACTACTAAGGACACATAACCTGTAAAATAACAACAGATTTACAGTTGTGAGGTGAGAGCAGTGAAATAGTCAAGTGCGAAGTGAAGCGAAGAAAAATAAGATTAAAGTATTAAAGAAAATGGCAAATAAAAGGAGCGTGTGAAAAATTGGACAAAAGAAGAAAAAATATTATCGATTTTTAACATGACAAGATTGGTTAACCAACTTTGAATGTGGAAATTAGCCAAAGAAAACGTGAAATATCTGATAAAACTTTTTTTAAATGTATGTGGATTTCATTTTTGTTACTAATACAAGTTTAAGGTGTATTTATTTTAAATTATGTGTTTTTTAGCGGAATAGTAATAAAAAATATGTTAAGTACAGTAATTCTAAAATTATTTGCTGAATTTCCGATGTTCATTGTCATAAGTTAATAAATATTGTAAGTGTCCTTATTATGAACTCGTCAGTAATTTAAAAAATAATAACGGTATGCATCCTGGCTTATTTTTTAAATTACTGACGAGTTCATAATAAGGACACTTACAATATTTATTTACAGTAATTCTTATTGCATATACCTTATTTTATATTCTACGCTAAATACTAGTATTGAAATATTAATGAAATTTCCTTTATTGGATTTCAGATTCATTGTTCTAATCAATTTTCTTGGACTGTATTGTAATCAACATAAGTATATTACAAGTATTGTTTGCAAAATAATAAAATCTGAAGACCTGTGTAATAAATATTTGTATATTTTCCTAAATTAATTTTCTGTAAGTTTTTAATGGATTTTTCCTCTTTCTATATATTTTCTTTGGCAATGGCAAGTGATTTTTTCTTAATTCACGCATCTCACGTACCTCTATCCATTAAAAAAAAAATATTATTGACAGATAATAGTACTTAAAATAGCCTTTGGTGCTACTAATTATCACTACTAAATTTGTCTTTTATTAAGTACTACTAAGTTATACTTGCACTAGTTTTACTTTATGAGCGCAAATAATTTAATAGTGAGTAGTTGCAATCATTAGTAGTGCTACTAATATTTAGTAAAAGGTTATGAGCTTGGCTCATAGTTTTTAATTTTTTCTTGAATGCACTTATAGAAAGCTTTGTCAAATCTGTATTAATATTTTTGCACGATCGTTTTTCGTTTTAAGGTTTGCCGATAGGAATCCCAAAGCAGTAGGTTTTATTTACAAAGTACTAATCGGTAAGTGATTGTGATTACTTACCGATCAGGAGGCGAGGTGATAAATAAATAAAAATAACGATCAAAGCTTATTTTAAAAATATTGTACACCGATTGTGCTAAAAACGTATTAAGTATTGCGGTCAGTAAGCGCTCTGCTACTTGCTACCGGTATCAGATATATTGGAAATCAGCTTCAACCGTAAAACATTACTTACTGCTCTTAATAATAAAGTAGGATCTAAGTACGAAAATGAATCTTTAAACTTATTGTTTTAAGAATATTTGATAGACCTTATTAGCCGCCATTAATTTGTAGGTATATAATATGTTGTCATTACTGAAATCTGCAGAATGTAGATGATATAAATACATATGAAGCAATTTCGAGTATATCGTAAGTTATTTATTAAATCAACCATAACTCCAAATTATATGAACCAACATACTCATGATTCCAAGCGAGTTATCAGGGCATCAGAACATGACAAACAATCTTCGTTGGTTGGGTCTCCGTTATCAGGAAAATGATATTACTTTGGATGACTAACCTCTTGATACGAAATCGCTTCGTGGAAATCACCAGCGATAGGACAACGAGAACAGTTACCTAATTAATTTATTCATTAGCGGTTTTGATAATTTAACAAATGGTTCAGCGCTGCAATATATTTTAAATTTGTTTCGTTAATGCACTGATGATTGATGATGAAAAAATATGAGTGGGAAGAATAAAGAAATGAAATAATGGATTGTTATCGGAGTATCTATTCTTTTAAAGAATAAACTAGAGGAATTTTTCTCGTTAGAATATATAGGATGGTACAAAATCGTAAATATAAAGAACTATTACTATCAATAGCTTGATGCACCAATATGTATTAACTAAGGTAGCGAGAATGTAGTTTCTCCGGAAATTCTTTTTTCGCATCAATGGAAAATCGTCTGCAAAACCTTGCCAGAGCAGTGGCATAATTAAATTTTATTTTGTCATAAAATAACACAATTCAGTTCTGATGGTATTGATTTAGGATTTAGCTAGGTATTTTCTCGTGCGTTCCACCAAGTCCGCGCTAGTGAGTAAGTGGGCCATTGTTCTTCTACAATAACATAAAGGTGTTCTACTTGGTAACCTCAATTTTCATATTTATTTAGAGATGGGCCATTTTTTGTCAGTTCCTGGTGGTAGTTTCTCATCAAGGAGGATACCTATTGTTATATCTTCTGGCTTCGGCATACTTAATTAGCATTAGATGTCTGGCCGTATTAATATGTGTCACATAAGTTTTCGGGAAAAATGGAATGGGCGATATTGTGGATTAAGGAAGGTATATTGAATCTACTAGAATAATTAAGGTTGAACTGTATCCATCTCTAACCATCTACGGTTTTGCAAGTTTAAGGGAGGAAGCAAGAAGTAAGCGGGACCGGCTGGGCCGTAAACACCAACAAATACCATAACCCTAGAAAAATGGGAGTGAAAATTAGCAATTTTTACTTTTTTATTTATTTATTTAAAATTTCAAAAAACGAAGAACAAATTCATAATATTCTCAACTCTACCCCCGAGCTTCAGGTTTATATTTTCGAAAAATACAAAACCGATTTTTCCAACAACGTCTACTTTTTGTATTTTTGAGAAAACTTATTCAGTATTTTTCAATACTTTTCTGCCTGCAGTACACCCTTCATATAGGTTAAGCTTTAACACTCATATCTAGTGTAGAACTAATGACTAATTTTCTTCTATTCGACGAAGTTTAGTTCTGACATGTCCTATGAGCAGGGTTTCATCAAGTCAAGTAGCTTGATGTTTTTGTAAATTACTCGACTTGAAAATCAAGCTATTCAAAAATTCATTACTTGACTTGACTTGAATTTCTATTGTTACTACTTGACTTGATCAAGCAAATTCAAGGTACTTGATAACGAACCGATTATGTAGGAAAACGCACGAATCAGTAGAATCGTAACCTAGCTGTGTGTAATACGGCGTGACGGCGCGCCAAATGCTATGCTGTTAATTCTGTTGTCAAGTGCATTTAGGCACGGTCAAATATTAAAATTAAGCGGAATCATTGCCAGTATAATTTTATTTATTTATTTGGAACCACCAATTTATATATTATACTTTTAAAACTTTTTTTACCTTCCGTCACCTTTAGGTAAGGAAGGTATTGTCTTTGGTCAAAAAATTCGGTGGTGAGTTTTTGATGAATAAGCACGTTTTAGGGTCCCTACAATACGATTTTACTATTTTTACGATGATGTCTGTATGTGTGTGTGTGTGTATGTATGTATGTGTGTCCGTGTGTGTGTGTGTGTGTGTGTGTAACAAAATTTTCGTCTACGATAACTTCCATACTACAATTCTAAAAATTATAATTCTTTCGTATTTCTCTTCGTTACATCCATGCGAAGAGCTGATTAGATTTTGGTTACAATTGGACAACCGGAAGTACCCTCATTTGAAGATTTTAACAGTTTTTCTTGAAAAAACTATATTAAATATCATTTTTTCACATTTAATGTTATTATAAATATTAAAGAATATTTTATTTTCTATACGATTTGATTGCATTTTATACCTAATATTAAATGGATATAGAGTTAAAAAAAATTATAAAGAAATTAAATTTCATAAAGTAGCCATAGCTGTGAAAACAGCTACTATATTAAGAAAATTTTGATTGAAAGATGTCAGTGTCAAGTAAAATTGACATAGTGTGTTTGTCTTATAATTTTATTGAAAATATAGGATCTTTTGCTTTCTGTATGGAATTTGTATAAAATACAAACAACTGCTTTAAGGTAATGTACAAGAAATAATAATAATAATAAATCTTTTATTTCTGCAGATACATTACACTGTATATAGAAAACGTCAGAAAATAATAATTTTCTGTATGAAATTTGCATAAAATACATGCAACTGCCGGAAGGTAATGTACAAGAAATAGAATATTTAATTTAGCAAGGAACTTTCCCTATGAAATTTGTACAAAATACATAGAACTGACGGAAGGTAATGTGCTGGCCACATCAGATTTTTTTTAACTTTAAATATGAATGTGTGATTTCTTTTAATGAATAAAAGTCTATATTTTAAGGTATATTATTGAAATTGTTATAAAACATAAGCAACTATATGAAAATGAAATGCAGTCTTGAAAAACTTCTTGATATTTCTGGCAATTAAAAAAATATCTACTTGATTTTTTCAAGTAATTGAAAAATAACTATTTGATTTTTCAAGTACTTGAAATTGTAACTACTTCACTTGACTTGACTTTCGGCTACTATTACTTGACTTGAGCTTGACTTGATTTCAAGTCAAGTCAAGTCAAGCAACTTGAATATCAAGTCAAACCGTGAAACTCTACCTATGCGTCTGGCAAGTTTTAAAATTTATTTTTATAGCTACGTGAAAAATTCTTATTAATTGTTTTCATTATGGTATATCTCTTTTGTAAGTAACGCCCAAAGAGTTTCAATATAGAATTTAAAGATAATGCACAGTTTTCAGATAAAGTTTTGGTTTGATTTAGCTTCACTATGCCCGAACAACAACGCAGTGCTTGGATACAAAAACTTACTATTTGTATCCCCCGAAAATAATTCTCTGTGTGCCTAGGCGAGACCTATTGAGAGTTACGTACAAGAAAGATTTACGACAATGTGTAGGAGCCCCAGAATGAAAGCAATTAATGCACAAGGTATACAAAATAAAATTCAAAACCCGCCAAAAGACTCATGGGGCATGTAAGGAATAAAGTTCGTCGTATCGTAGCTTAAACTTTGTTAATAATTATTGTAGTACTAAGCAGATTAAATATACTTTCCTTAAAGTACAATATAGTCCATTCAAATTTTTTCTGAAAACTTATGTGACACATTACATATGTTATTATTTTATATTAGAAGATGCACTGAGTTGAGGAAATTATGTCTAATTTTCAAAAAAATACTCTAGAGAAAAATAATGGTTGACTAATGATTTAAGATATTTAAAGACTGAACTATTGTCAATTAATTTTGTGTCCCTTGTACATTTTTGAAAGAGTTGTAAAAGAATGCTACTTGTAGCTTATAAAATCTTAAATTATGACTATTTCTTTTCATATATAAAGCCCGGCTTATTATTGGGGTGCGGACAGTTAAAAATTAGGTATATACGTTTCACTTATATTTCATATAAAAATAATTATAATACATCTGTTATCCATGTGAACATACCAGTTATGATTAATAATCATCCCCCAAATGTCGTGATTTGAACCTTCCTTCGTGTAATATTTTGGGGGTGTTTAAAGAGTGAGCCAGTTGACGGAATATGCACATTATGCATACTAAACGCTGAGTAATTCTTATGATTCTGTGTTTTTTCATAACAGCGCGGATGGTACCCGATGGCTGTTGCAGATTAGGAAAGGCAAGGTAGTGATTTTTCCTGCAGTTCGTATCTTCGTCGCCAGAGGGGACTCCGTTCGCCGCCGCGTACATCGTATGCAAATTATGAGACATAAAATTTTATTCCATTTTTTGTTGTAAAATTTTTTACATCGCGAATATTTTTTGTGCCTAAAGATATATTTTTTGTTATGTTTAGATATTAGTTGTACGACATACAAGAGTTAATAACACTTATGAGAAATAGTTTTTGTAGAGTTAAACAATGAATTATATAAAATTTAATTAGTCAATTAAAACGTTTTACATTTCATTATTTATAATTATATTAAAATATTTCTAGGAGTACGTTTCCTATTGGAGATTTCAACGTGACGTCAAGAAAGCCTACCCTGACCGTATCCGGAAAGTTTATCGCTCGAAAATTGATCGCAGTCATTTTGAAAACGACTGGGTATTTTATAAAAAGACGAATATTATATTCTGCCTACAACATATATAGTGTGGCCATAAAGTTTTAGGACTTCACTTATAAATATATCACAAGTCGTTATTTTATCAAAATTACAATTTATTCTTCAATGTGCAATCCTTCTATATATATATATATATATATATATATATATATATATATATATATATATATATATATATATATATATATATATATATACACAGGTGTCCCATAACTTCAGGTACATATTAGAAGGGCATATAGTTCTTAATGTCCTGATTACGCAACAAAAAGAATTTTTTCAAAATTCAAAAATTAGTTTTTGAGGTTTTTGAAGGAAACAGTTTTGGGACACTGGTTGAATAGGAAATAAAGTAAATAATTTGATTTTTTTTCATTACATATACATCTCCCAAACTTAATTGGTGTGACAAAGCTTTACGTAATTGCATAAATTAATTTCATTGTTAAATTATTTTATGTAATAGTTATAACTAATTTCACTATTCCAAATATTATAGTATCCAGGGGTACAAAAAATGTTCTTCTTAAGTGAACTACCCTTAATTATAGGAATTTTGAAAAAATTCTTTTTGTTCCGTAATCAGGACATTAAGAACTATATGCCCTTCTAATATGTACCTGAAGTTATGGGACACCTGTATATATATATATATATATATATATATATATATATATATATATATATATATATATATATATATATATATATATACAGGTGTCACACAACTCGCGCCCCAAAGCGAATGAGGAAACACGAGACTTCACTCGGATGTGTAATTTCGAAGAAAAAAAAATCTAGCTTAAAATATTTTCGAGAAAAGACGTCTTAAAATTGAACTATCAGAGACCTACACCTTTAACGTGTGTTTGCCGTAATTTTACGTTATTATGGTTTTATACAAATCAAATCTTTTTTAAAATGTGTGGGCGACTGTAGTTTTCGAAAAATGGCAAATTCTTACCATGTATTCAGCCGCTGATTACTTAGAAATGATTATAATTTTCGGAGAATGTGGACGTAACGCCAGAGAGGCAGCACGAGTCTATTCGGAACGTTTTCCGGATAGAAATTTTGTGGATCATAAAATGATATTGAGAGCCATCGCAAGGAAGTATGAGACCGGTCAAATTATGCCAGATCAAATGACAATAATATTTTCATTTAACACATTTTACACGGCTGCTACAACACGTTGCACTGTACGATATAAATGATGATCTCGGATGACACCTTCGCTATCCTAAATTTGTTGACAGTGAAAAGTCAACTTTAAAGTATCAAAATTACAGTAAGTCAAACAAATTTTGTAACTCACTAGTAGTATTTTTAAAACCTAGCAACCAGTTTTATTTTGTAATAATATCATCACACCTCAAGATATCCTTCCGGGATAGGTGGATTAAAAAGTCTTGTAACTCCGTTATGCAAGCAGCCGCAAATTATTTTCTTCTATTTGTTGGCAACCTATTGTCGTCGGCAAGTGTCAGGTTTGTCTGGGGCGCGAGTTGTGAGATACTCTGTATATATATGTACGAGTATATAAGCTAACATCCTAACATAACAAAGATATTGAGAAAAAATCAATTGAAATTTAAATAAATTTTATTTTTATAGATATTTTTCAGTAGGCTATGGATGGAAAACAATAATTGCTAAATGTTAATTTGAATTATTTAAGACGAAAATCAGAGAGAACATTATTTATAAAGTTATTAACAAATATGTTTCATTTTAATTTAAGTTCAATTGTTTTTCATACATAGCCTACTGAAAGATATAAATTTTATCTTCTGGACAACAACAAATGTTATACATATTTATATTACTATTAATTTTTTATGCCATAAATTTATTTCTAATTTGTTTTCATAGCCAGTGATTTCCATGTGAATCAATTTCCGGGCAACTAATTTTAATGGACCCAAAATGGTATAATTCTATTTTTTTAAATCAATTTTTCAAAAACCATATAAGAAATATGTTATGGAAAAAATTAAATATCCTTAGGGAATTTTAATCTTTCAAATTGTTAGCCCGCCTGTCCCGAACAAATTTGGAAAGCCGAATGAGTCGGAAAGCAATTAATAATTGATGTAAGCAGCACAATACAATTGGTGAGTTTGAGTGGTCGCGCCAGGCAATTAATAGTTAGGGCCCGGGGAATTGTGAGTGTATCTCACGACACTTCTGTGGGCATGGGGCAGCGTCTCTGCCTCCTGCTGTTCGCCCCCCTGTGCGTCGCTCCGCCAGCAGTAAATCATGCCCGAAACCTAACCTAACCTGCTCAGATTATAGTCCGAGGAAAACGCTATATAATCTTTCAATGTTCAAATATGAATGTATTTTTATTTATCTTTATACGGCTATGATTAAGTGTAGGTTAGGTTAGATTTATATGAGTTTATATTGCGTAGACTTTTGAACGATTAAATCGGCCCCCGCAACTTGTTTGCGATCGCTTTTTTCAATTATTCTGAATTATTCCCATCTCGCACATACAATGTGCATGGATTCGTATCAGATTTCATATGACTATACTCTGAGATTTAATAACGTCGTAATATAGCTAGATGTTTTAAAATGTCATAAATAAATTTTATAATCAAATTTGCACATTTCTCGTGTTTTCAGGTATAAGGTTAACTACTAGTATCATCTTCTATATATCAACTTTTTTACTGAACAATAAATTTTATTACTCTCGTTAATTTTTTCTTCTTACACACACACAAAACTGTAGATATTATAATTACGAGACATTTTTGTAGTTATTCAAATATATGTTTGTAATACTAGCTAGTTTTTATTCTTCAACTAGAGGCGTGCAATGTGAAATATCAAATCGCAAGGCGATGTGCAACAAAACGCGGAACATATAAATTTCATATAAGAATTTGAAAAAGTGCGGAAATTGGTTTTTCTGTATATTTTGGAGCTAAACTACAAAAATGAAAAGTCAAAAATCAGATAGTCATGAAGATAAAAAACAAATAGAACAAAATATCAATGTAGATCATATAATATTTAATGCTGAATTACAACAATGTATAGACACATTGATTACAAAAATATTTTATGTCTCACTAAAATATTATGAATTGTTTATTGCTAGGATACGGTGTATATAAACATATCTAACAATCGGGGCATTATATGAGGGCATAATAGTTCATTATGCCCTCATTATAGTCCGATCATTCTTTGTGGATTTTAAATTAGAAATAATATGAACGGTATATAACGAAAATTGTTTTCTTTTTAATTATTATTCAGTACAATAATAATAATAAGGATTGATTACAACAATTAATACATTAATTGATTACAACAATTAATATAATACGAAAACAGCTTTGAAAGCACAACACAGAAATCATTTTTAATTTAATTATAATACTCAAAATTGATTATGAAAAGGGCCTTAAAAAGCACTTTACTTTCACCACACATGTAAATAGTAAGTATGTTGAATTGCAGACTGCAATGTTTCGCATTGATTTTTGACGGTTGCGGATCACAAATTTTTTGGGGACGATATTTATCCACATTTGAATACATTTTTGATATTACTTATCGTCACATGTGATACAGTACAAACTCTCTAAAATTAATAATATTCAGAAATAAATGCATAAAAAATAAAGAACTGGGATCTCTCATGTGAAAAGCTCAAAATATAATATTTACATCTTCTACAGACGAGAATGGAATAATTAGGGGAACATTTATGCGTTTCTCTTTCTCAAAGTATGCAGAAGCATTCAAAATAAATAACAACACCCTTAGCAACGCCAAAGCTTAAGCATTGTTGTGATCAAAATTATTATAAATGAAAACTTATTTCACATATTCTAGTGAGACATAAAATTTTGTATGCACCACGAGTGTTACTATACAGTGTCCCACACTCTATGTTCAGTGTGGCGGAGATAGCCAATGTTATTCTTATGGACGTTTTCTGTACCATGTTGCCAATTTTTCAATGTAATGTAATATTGAAACATTCATAAATTTTCATTGCTATACCAAAATTAGTTAACACTGCACAATTTAAGTTTTATGAGGGTCTGTTATTTACCCAAGGGCTTATTGTATTCATCATTTCCCCGAAATTTGTCTGCAGTTCTAAATAGTTTTAAATACAGGGCCGCGAAAAGATGCGATGGAACCGGGGTGTAAAAAACATGCTGAAGCTATTTGTACCTGTAATAAGTAATATTTCAATACAATATTTTAAAATCGCCTGGCATACTAATCTTGATCAAATGCATTAGAGATTAGAATATTAAAATATTATAAATTCAAATTGGAGATTATAAAGAAAGAATAAAGACTTATGAACTATGTAAAATATATGCAGTATTTCTATAAAGTCTAATGTTAGTAAATTATCAAATAAGAAGATAAAAATTAAATTAAAAAAAAATAATGCTTAATAATTAAAACTGACTAGTTTATTATTTATTTATTTTTTCTTTTCACCCACCTGTTTAGATACACTGAAAGTACACCAGTCATAAATACATTCAATGAAGTACCCAGAATATTTCATCTCTTTTTGGGCATCTATTTTGCTCTTTCTATCTTGTAGAGTTACAACAAGTAAATTTGGCAACATGTTACTCCATAAGACCCTACACTGAACATAGAGTGTGGGACACTGTATAGATAATAATGCCCATCGGCGACATTTATCCCTCGGGCTGAAGGCCCTCGAGCTAGATCCTCGTCGCCCTCCTGGCATCATCATCATCGTAACGCCCTTGGACGTTGAACGCACCACGGGAGTTAAACAGACAATAATGCCTTCAGTCAACGTACACACCTCGGGCCAAAGGCCTTCGGAAAGTACACTATTACCTCAGGCGTTATTGTCCTTATAACACCTTTGATACGTTAATTATTCTAACATCAATAGTCCAGTCAATATGTACAATAGACCCTCATAGTTTCTATGGAAAAGTTCGGGTAATAACAACTTTTACTCTCCGGTGTATAGATACAGAGAAATTGAGGAAAACCCGAAAAAAGATCGAAAATATCGATTTTTTTCCCTATAACTTTGATAGCACAGGACTTTCGTTTCTGCAAAATTGGTTTCTTATCACTGGCCTTGTTCCTTATAACATATCCAAAAATTATAGATACCCGACCTTTTGCAAGGAATTTTGCATAAGTTGACTGAACTGAATTGTCAGAATGAGATTTTGTTTTAATTGTTTCTTTATTTCTATGGCTATCTGATTTTTGACTAAAATGTCATATTATGTATCTAGTGCTGCAGATATTATATTGCATTAATGAACACTTTTTTAAAGCTCAAATGAATGTTTCATTCTTGTACTTTTGCTCTAAAACATACATTCTTAAAATTCTATTTTCCGCGTTTCGTTGTACAGCCTGTATAAAGAGCTATTATAGTAAGTGCTTATTCTTTGTTATAGTTTAGCATTGTTTATTTCTTCCATTCAACGCCTGTCGTAATTAAATGGCATATATGTTAACGGACATCCTTGTACTGCAGTTACACATCTATTAACAAATTGCTTTCATGCTGACTCGTTAATGTTCTCAGAGCACCCGCTGCAAAGAACAAGTGAATTTCAAACAAGGCTTACTTTATATTATGCGCCAAAAACAAAAAAAGTTTTGACAGACAATAAACAATTTGGAAAAATATTATCGATTCCCGACGATAATTGAGCATGGCTACCTTCGATTTGTACTTAATTAATTGTGTTGTGTTCCGACAAGAGAGAAGAGAAAGAAGAGAACGCACTTGAATGCCTCTCAATCACAAGCCTGAATTACATTATACTTTTTTCGTTTAGAATCTAGATTTATATTATTTTATTATTTATTTTATAGAGAATATAATTCATTAGTCACGTGGCGTGTTTTCCGCCAATCAACATTCAGAATCTCCCTAGTTACATGTCTATCACAGCGATGATAAAAAAACAAAAAAATTATCACCTTATTTATATTCGTTACTAAGGGATTTGTTTTCTTTATTTGACATTGACAGTTAATTTTGAGTATAAAAATGTGCGTTAATCGTTGGGTTGATATCAACAACGATGAAAATAATAAGGTAATTGTAGAATTAACCATGCTGTAATACAATATATGAAAAGTTAGGTCAGCAGCACACACAATATGTCACAACAATTCATTATATTCTCTCATTAAATATAAGCTCGTGATATGATTAATAATCGAAGATATTGCTCGTGAAACCGAAGCAGCAAATTTGCATCTGCAACTCGATTTCACTCGAGGATATCATCGATGATAATCATATCACTTGTTATATTACGTATGATAATATAGAGGTGTTTCAAAAATACTGTAAAAAATTAAGGGCACATAGTACTGACCAAAATAAGTAAAACAGCTTAATCAACATAGGACTGATCCTCAACTCTTTCCGAGAAAAAAAAATTTAAAAACCTTTTTAAAAAATTTTTGTATTCAACCAAGTTTATTTTAGTCATCCAGGAGAAGTTTTTTATTAATTGACGATTTTCACTCTGTGATCTGTGATTTTTAACTATTTATATATTTATACTTTTAAATGTCCGTCTTTTATGTATCTACGCTTATCCACACGTGTACTTTTTCTTTCAACTGGACCATTCTAGCCCTGAAGAAGACTATTGTATAGTCGAAACGTCGGCGTGAATAAAATTGTAATATTGACTGCTAGTCCGAAACTTTATTAATTCCATTAATAACTTTATTTACATTTTCAGAAAAAATAAATAAATAAAATGAAGAAATACCCCATTGTCATATATACGATCCGATACAGGATACAATTTAGTTGGCAAGTGGTATTGTATTAGCCATAACATATTTTTTTATTTCTTAAAGATTTACAACTTCTTTATACAACAATATAAATGCATAAGGAAGTGTTTTTACTCGCTATTTAGCTAGAACTATGCTGCAAACTGATGTTAAAAATAAATACAGTAAGACAGAAAATGTAAATATACGGTATGTAATTTCCGTGAAATTATTTAGCTGCGTTTTTTGCACACGTAATGGCGATGCTTTTAAAACTTAAATATTAAACGTACGTAATAATTTGTAATGTATTGAAATTTATTTTATATGATAACTGCTATTTTTAATACTATAAGGAAATGATTACAACTTCTCTTTAGTATTAGTAATACCTACAGAATTGTGAACATCAATGTAATATCCTCTCGGCCTATTGTACACTTCTGAATGTGGCAGTCGGTTTTCCGTGGTACGCATAAGTATCGTCATTATCGAATAGGATTCTATAAACTGAAATCGACTGCAGTTCTAAAAAGTATTAAATGTAGGTACGTGACGCTTTTACAATCAATAGTACTCGTTAATTGTAAATTAATTAGGTACCTACTGGCGATCTGCCGGAACCAATCACTCCGCTTCGCTCCGTGTTGGCCCAACTTTTCAGGGATGGTTCTGTTGAACCCTGTAATCCTAGTAAATATTTTATTACTATTTGCACAACCCTATGTATGTTTTAAAAACAACCGTAATAAATTTGGTTTTTGGCTAATCTTATACAGGGTGTTGACGCTAAATTGCGAACATAGGTATTTAACATGGGACTGTAGTTTTTTTCAAATGTCTGCTATTCTGTTGCGACGTTGTTCAGATTTAAAAGTAGTATACAAAACTGTTTTTAAATTTTTTATTGTCTCTAGTTTCATCGCAATTTTAAAAAGTAATTTCAAAATAAATTCCATATTTTTCGTAACTGTTTCCATCATAATATTCCATTCGAATAAACATTCATTATTTAATTGATTTCTTTTTCATAAGTCAAATTGATCTTTATATAAATAATTTATGAAAACCAGAAAAAATCTGGTGTGGCCAACACTCTACCTCCCGCCATTAACCGCCCGAGTCACAAAAAAGATTAAGCTAATCCTTATTTTTGGATTAGCGAACTTTACTCTAATATTGGCAGTTTATTTCTTAAAATATAGTCTAATCTAATCCAAGTAACTTCCTTTTTTGATAATAAAATGTAGATTAAATTTTAAATACCGGGATAGAATAGAATTCACTAATCCAATAATGAGAATTAGCTTAAACTTTTTTGCGAATCGTTATTTTTTATTAATCTAAATACATACGTACATATTTCCTTTCCTTTTGTTCTATTTACTTTTTTCTTATTAAAACGTTACTACCATTAATTTGAAATGATTAGTTCTTTGACAGTGACATTTATCTGTCAGTTACATACATTTGAATAACTGCGTTTTGTTTGTTTAAATTGTAAGCTCTGGGATTTAAATTATAGATAATTTTGTAACTTAATTCATAATATATGTAGAAAAAGTATTAATGTAAATCTGTAGAAAATTTTAATCATTAATTTTTATAATAACGTTAATCTCGAAAAAAATACAATTAAAGGTATTTTTCGAAGAAAAACTATTTTGAGCTTCCAGTAAAGTCCCATTTCCTGTTATCCGATTTACACCAAAAACTAATGGGCTCTTTCCATAATAGAAAAAGTTCGAAATACAAGGTTTCAAAATTTTCTGAATGATGTATTTGAGTTAGAGTGGAGGATCCATACACACATACACACAGACATCATCGTGAAAATGTTAAAATTGGATTCTAGGATTTAGGGACCTTAAAACGTGCTCATTTACCAAAATCTGGATATGCGATTTTTAGCATGATCCCTATACCTCCCTTACCAAGGGTCGTGGGAGGTAAAAAAGAAAGCAAGTGTCATAGCTATAGCTACTAATAAACTGAAATATTAAAATTTCTTTTTAAAATTGTGACGAAATTAGAAACAATAAAAAATGTTAAAATAGTTTTGTATACATTTTTTAATTCTGAACCTTAGCGTCAACACCCTGTATATAAAAGGGAAAGAATGATCGCTAGGCAAATCTACAACGTTTGACATATCGACGCCAAATTTTGTATAGATGGTCTTTCAGCTTCAGAACGTGTCGTAGAAGTTGTTAAAATTCAAAATATTACATACATAATATTTTGAGCTTTAAATTATTTAGTTTGGCAATTCTATCAAATACGATTACTTTTAATTTCTTGTTACCGAAATTCCGACTCGAAGGTTGCTTATACCGGGACAAACGAACCAAAATTTGCGTTATTAAAATTTTGTAATACATCCCTGAATCCTTTTGCTAAGATCATTTTAAATGCTCTTAGTATTCCAGTGCTGTTAAGTACAATTCTAATCTTCTCTAACGGAATACATAAGGGTCAATTTCCTTTCAAATCATATATAGGGAAAAGTTTTTAAAAGAAACTACATCTATTAACCCTCGGAGTACTAAAAGTGGGTCAATAGTGATCCAAAATGTGCATTATTTACTGTATTCCTTACAATTATTTTTTTACGTTGCTGATTTTTCTCAAGTTCTCCTATTATGCTATCTTCTATTATTTTTGATATTATTTGATTGAATATGAATTTTATTTCTCCTGATATTTCATTAAACGCTTGTTGGGTCACGTCAGACCCGTTTTCGGAATTATTGTAACTATCGAATACATGTTGTTTATTTGTCGAGCTGTGCAAGTTTGTACTTGTTCCGCGCGGCGCATCATATCGTTTGTTGTATTTGTAATTTACTTTCAGTCTTATTATTGACTTTTGAGAATCTACATGAAATTTTTTTGTCAAAATGTGGAGCAGACGGAGACCTCTGACTGATTCTGAGTTATTCAAATATGCAATGTTCGAGTCTGATGAGGAAGAAGAGGCTGTCGTGAATCAAGAAGAAGGTGAAAATGAATAAAATGAAATGACAATAAATACTCAACTAAATGTGACAATTGTAAAAGGTTTGTTTGCAATTTGCATTCAGACCGTAAAGAAATTATTGAAACTATATGTAAATATTGTAAAAAAGATGAAAACATAAAAAAACATATTTAGTTTCAACAAAGCAAATATTATTATATTTTATGTTTTGTAAAAATATGTTTGTATTACAGATATATTGTGAATATTTACCTAGAAAATAAAAAATAATTTTTTGCTTACTTTTTTCTTATTTGTATCATTATAAACAAAAAAATAAATAGTTCATGCTGTTATTTTATTCAAATTAATCACAAAAGCAAAAAAATATGTAAAAAAAAAATTAGACTGTATGGGTCACTGTTTCCGGAAACAAATTTATCAAATTATTTCCGGACTCCTAGGGTTAAATAATTTGCTAGTCATTCAAGAGTGTCTTATTTCACTTATAAATTTTACGCACTCGCCTACGGCTCGTGGTATCAAACTTTCCTATTCGTGAAATTGACTAAACTTTTTACTCGTTTGTATAAATAACTATTAGTGGAAAGAGTGCTATGAGATATTATTTCATGCTTATCCTTCAAGTTAAAAATTATAAATTGCTGCGAATAATGTAGTAGATGTACACTGTACATATAAGACCATATAATTTTATCACTTTAATTTATTGCTCATTTTCCTTTTTCAAAATATTTGTTATAACATTAATCTAAATAATAATTATAATTTATTCCCGACCTTTCCCAACCTGCAATGCTTATGCATTTAAGTATAATTTAATTCTCATTTGTTTGCCAGACCATAACTTATAAAAAATAAACAAGCATATTTACGAATTAGTATCTTCCTTTACATTTACGCCGTAAAATAAATCCTGCGTGTGACTGTGAATAATAATCGCAATTCTCCCAATTATCGTAAAATATAGTTGTGATTTTTCCGTTGGCAGGATTGTCCGAGAGCAGTGAATCTGTAGCGAGCGCGAGCTGATCTGCATACAATTTGTATCTTTTGTGTGAGCATGAATTAATGGGCTCCGACAGAACAAATGCGTTGTTTATTCCACATAATAATCCACGAATTAAACTTCAAATTGTAATTGAGGAATGTGAGTTACATATGAGAAAGATAGAGTTTTCGAATTGTATAAAAATTAATAGAGTAACAGTTAAAGTTTTGAAGACAAAAGAATGTATTACTTCTATTTTTTTTCTAAAAAAACCGATGCGTTACTTCGTCTCCTATTAGGAGACCATTTTAGGTTTCGCTTGGTTTTTGAAAAAAACGTCACAATGTAACGCAACTGCAATCGAAAGATATAATTTCATAAACCAGGGCCTCTGTTCTTGAGCATTCGAATTCATATTTGCCTTCGTTACTTGTATTCGCGCGAATACAAACGAAAGTCTTTCGTTTGACTACTTTTGGACAGTTCAGTTCAGTATTTATATACTTCTTAGTACTATGTTCCTGACGTTTTACATTATTCATAAATATTTTATAGATTTTATATAATTTGAAATAATATAACCGCTAACTTTTCTGTAAATAAATATTTATTTTATTAAGTTTTTGGATATCTACGTTTATAAATATAAATATATTAAAAAAATTAAGTTAGCCCGTATTACTAACAATATAATAAAACAGAATAATTAGTAACAAGCAAATTGACAATATCTTCATCAATTTCAGGTTGATATTTTTAATTGTTACTACCACTATCAATGAACATTGCAATATTAATACACATTTAAAACCAAACACTATCAAAAACAATTATTATTATTATTATTATTATTATTATTATTATTCGTGCATGTCCAAACCATATACATAATATAAATAATTAATACACAATAAATATATAAAACATTACAACAAATGAAAATATAACATTTAAGGTGCATTCAGGTACATTCACAAATGAAAATTAGGTTTAGATTTATGGTTTATACTTTAGATTTAAAGACATTGGCCGCATATTATGTAATGACTCCATTCACACTTCAGAATTTAGGGTCTTTAAATCCAAATCATAAAGCTAAACATTGCAAGGTCCAAATTTAGGTTTATGATTTAGTTTGACGTCACAAACTTCACCAATGAGAACGAGTCTTTATTTAGTATCCACTTGGTTGATTCGGTTTTTTAAACAAGTGTGAGAAGAACATGGAGACCGTCATAACTGCTGAAATATAACCAATAATGCCAAGCGAATGACAGTTTAACGGCGTACAGGTGTCTTGTTGAGTATTGCTCTACCGAAATTTTAATCTTGTTTTTGAAGCATTTACACAGATGTCTGTACATTAAGACTAATTTTCAGCTCATTTAAATTTACATTTATGAATGACTTACTTAAACCTAAACAAAAATCATAAATCTAATTTTCATTTGTGAACGCACCTTTACTTAAATCTAAACAAAAACTTAATTTTCATTTGTGAATGCACCATTAGACACATTGCAAATGTTGTTTACACGGACAGACCTGTTAGAACAAAAAGTGCCGCTTAAAGCAAGCTTATTCAATGAATTTCATTTGAAAGAAATCAGTTGGTTTTTTGGTATTGCAGTGTTAATATTAAATTTTGTGAGTGTATGTGATTTTTTAAATTGTGAGTTGGAGAATGTTTTGAATTATCTACTACATAATATGAATTTCATTCCTCAGTTTCGGTGGTAGTTTTTTCCATATAGACTCTGGAACATTATGTAAAAGGTAAAAAAAATTCATTACTACATATTTTATTTGTATATATAAACGTTTTCCCACCCTCATTGATGTATGGCAGTATTCCAAATTTTCTTTTTCCCCTGTCCCTTAAACATAGCTGTTCACACACACAACTAGATTAGTTTTTAGTTCATCTGTCACTTGACTAGACCTCATTGTGACGCCACAAAACATGGCGGCAAAATTAATTTGAATTGCGAATAGATTTCAACCAAATATTATTTTCTGTAACGTTATTGAGTTAAAGGGAAATCTTCAGGAACAGATATTTATGCTATTCACACCTACTTTTAATAACGAACCTTCTTTGCTATGTTGCATTTTTATTTAGTTTTGCTTTTAATATTTTGCCAAGTTTAAACATTAATATAAAGATAAGATTAGTATGTATAATATTACCAAAACGCATCAGAAATGGATTTTATTCACAATCGCTAAGTAATATGTCAATTCCTAACCTTGTAGAGGTTGGAAAATACGTCATTCCTAATTCCAATGACAGTATCTTGGGTTGGAAATGACTGAAAACGCTTCCACTCAAGGTTTCCACTATCCACGGGTTGGAAATGTTTATGTAGGGGTTGCCTAGCAACATTGCCATAGATCTCTATAATTAGTAGGCTAGACAACTTTTAAGAGAGCTGTCAAAAATATTAATAAAATTAAACGTTATAACTCATGAAAATTATTGTTTTAAAAAGAGGATGAACCTCGGTAGGAGTTTCAAAACAGCCTCGCACTTTTTCTCACCTGGAGGCTTTGCCTCTTGGTAATATACATAAGCCCTCGGCTGTAATGAAACATCTCCTACCTCGGAAGTAATATACTATTTCAAGCTGATTTGACATAAGTGAATGTGGGAACAGGTAATTTCTTTCATAAGTGAATGTATTGGTTATTTAAATGTTAAGTTGCCAAAAATAGTTGTTCGTCTTAAACGCATGCCAAGCCGAATGACTATAACGAATGTTCAAAAATGTACACTATCATACTATTCGCTTCGATAGTCACAATCGTCGTTCGTTTCGATTCGAATACGAAAGAAATTACGAAGTCTCAAGAATAGAGGCCCAGAACCTTCTACAAATATGTTTTCCTATTTGGAAATTAATATTTTTTATAGTAATTGAATCAAAGAGTCCTATTTCGCGAATATATCGCAACAGAGTATTAGGAAAATGTTTTTCGCATAATTTTTAAGTTATTTCTTATAATGTTTTGCATACATCAGCAACAGAATTTCTGTTTTTGTTCTGTTTGTGGATATGTGCAGATGTTTACCGAGAATAGTTTCGTTTTCGATATGCTATGCTATACCATTCAGAGACATAAATTTTGCAGGAATATCATCACAGTTGATTTTCCGTTTGATAATAAAGAGGGAATTTTACGACACGCATTTTCTTCACATAAACATTTTACAGTCTCTTCATGGAACGGCATAAATGTATGCGGAAGTATTTTTATTTAAATATTATTTGACTAGAAACAGCAGAAACGTGCTAAAATGTGATTTTAAAAACTAATTTAACTAATAGGACTTGGAATATAGTTACACAGTGTGTCTAAATTCCGTGAATTGTACGGTTGGATATTTTTACGCGTTTGGGTACTTGAAAATGAAAATATACTATTTACTGCTCTTTGTCAGCAATTTGTTTCAACTATCGTTACGTGTAGAACCCGAACAAAATGGCACAAATTTAATAAAGAAAGAAAAAGAAAGTAATCGTATGTTATGATAGATTTATACAGCGTAAGCCGTAACGTAACGTACCGTGCTGTAACGTAATGTAAAGAATAAAACATTTCAAACAGATGTGATAATTTATATAGCCGTATAACTTGACGTGACGCATCGCCAACTTTTATCTTTCTAACTAAAACTATTATGATTACCCCTTAACCTTAAAATTAATTTTAATAAAAACTAAATACGTATTTCGAGAACTAAGTTCTCATCATCAGTAGTACAACAAGTGAACGTTAAACAGAGTAGTCAAGATTACTCAACATGTCAACCATGCCAGAGGTCCTAACAACTCTGAGTTGAATGGTAATAATATTAACATACAGATACAGTTATTATTTAATTACCAGCTTACTTTTGTATATGTAAACAAGGGTTTAATATCCTGAAATCGGTAAAAAATTGTTACATAGTATAATACATTGCAACCTTGTATATTAAGTGATAACGTATGGCTCATTACTTACATAACACCCCGTATTTAGTAATTCTTCTTATTTTTGTGAACCATGGAAAATATTGTTTTCGTATCTCCGTCCATTTTGACTAGTATTACAGAACTCAAAATCGTCCAGAAATGCGCTATTGCTGGCCTAGGCCGGCAAAAATGAGTTGGCAATACTGTTCTGGTGATATGTCAATTTAAGATTATTTTCAACACAAGAATTCGTAAAATGTTTACAAATTTTAGGGCTAAATCTTTAATTGTTGTAACTTACATAACTAAATTTCGTCATAAAAATAATATGCTGTCATTACTGAATTTAAAAATATTTAATTAAATGTCAATTTGACATGAGATATTGTCAAAAATATTATCTATAGAAATCAAAGCTTTTCTTCATGAATCTTATTTTAGAAATGGAAACAAATTAGAAAACAGCGTATGTCGATTTATTGTATCCTTCTTTATTGTCTTTTCTCCTTAAAATTACATTTTAAGATCAATTTTGACAACTACACTTTTGAATTAAATAATGATCAAACATACGTTTCACTGTTCATAGCCTACTCCGAGTTAGGAATTTTTTTGAACGCACTGTATATATATATATATATATATATATATATATATATATATATATATATATATATATATATATATATATACAGTGCGTTCAAAAAAATTATATATATATATATATATATATATATATATATATATATATATATATATATATATATAACTAATGTTTGTATGTTATATTTTTAATAGACGTAAAATAATTACGTATTTCAAGCTCAAATGTAAGTAATTATAATTAAACTTGCAATGCAAAACCGTTAAAAATATATGTTCATTTTTTTTTAGGTTATGTAACAGAATAAAGTGTAGAGAAATATACGAAGAGTTTATGAAGACGGTACAAAAAATCTTGTGTATCACACGCTTTCAACTCGGCCTGTCAAAATAAACTCGGTCTCGCAAATGTTCAGTTTCTGGCCTAGTGATACAATAGTTATTTGTATCACTAGTTCAGAAATTAAATATTTGCGAGAACGAGTTTATTTTGACTACGAGATCTTGCAAAACAGTTCCTGGGCGTGTGATACACAAGATTTTTTGTGCCGACATCTCCATAAATTCTTCGTATATTTCTCAACTCTATTCTATTTTACATAACCTAAAAAAATGAACATATATTTTTAACGGTTTTGCAAGGTTAAATATAATTACTTACATTTGAGCTTAAAATGCGTAATTATTTTATATTTATTGAAAATATATCATACAAACATTAGTTATATATATTTTATATACTTTAGTATATTTTTAATGACAGATAGCGGAAACTCAATTGTATCACGTGAAGGTAGTTGTAGATACAAAAAAAACGAAACAAATTAGTCCTAAAGTTGGAACTTATAATTAATCTATACGAGATGACAGCAAAGACAGCATATTATTATTTTTATGACAAAATTTAGTTATTTAAGTTACAATAATTAAAGATTTAGCCCTAAAATTTGTAAACATTTTGCTAATTCTTGTGTTAAAAATAATCTTAAATTGACACATCACCAGAACAGTAATGCCAACTCATTTCGCTGGCCTAGGTCAGCAACAGTGCATTTCTGGATGATTTTGAGTTCTGTAATACTAGTCAAATTGGACGGAGGTATGAAAATAACTATTTTTGTAACGCATATCGGAAAGCTTCATTTGTTTCAGAATTATTAATTTCCTGTACCTGTTACAAAAATAGCTATTATTTGAAATTGACACAAAATCAAAAACAGTCTTGCAAAAATAGTATACAAGGCATGGTGTTTTTCAGGTCCTTGTCACATGTTGCGTTTTTTTTTCATTCTGCGCATGCGTCTGATTTTAATCCCATAAATACAGATATATTGTGTGTGGCTCGGCCCGGCATAATTAATTATTTTCACGCTTCAATGTTTATTACGCTTATCCGTAATTAAATAACGATGAAAGAGTGCTCTATACTCCTATTTGATTTACACGTAGGAAGCGAGAGGAAGAGAGCAAGACATCGCGTACAGCGGCAATGGATAAAGACTTATTTAAAATACATTAACACGATGTTTTAATTAAGCAAGACTTTGTTTATTGGTTACAGTCGCGTAATTGGAAAATTTGACAGCTAGTATTGATTACTTTTTACTAGAATTTTTTTCAATATTTTACACAAGAAAACAGTAGTGGGTCATTAATCAAAAAATTGTGACATAAATGGTACTATTGTTCTCTTTCAAAAAGATTCCGGATTTATATTTGCCGTTTATATTTACTATCACTACACAAAAATTTAAATATTCATTTAAATAAATAAACCTTTGGCTTGATACAAGAAAAACCAATGTTATTTTGCGAATATAAGCAATTTAAAATATTTTCTATTTATTGGAGCAGAATTATAAATAAATGATCACCATTAAATAAGTAATATAAAAGATAATAAAATAGTTATTTAACTAACAAGTGTGTTAATGAGGGCGGTTAATGATTAAAACATTTTGTTCTGATCATTAGCGAATAGACGTGTTAGTTACATTATTTTTCCGTTGACGTTTCTTACTGAATTGAAAAATCTAATTTTATACCTTGATAATTTTTTTTAGGTTGCTAACGTTTAGCAATAGCATGTGATATTTATGGTTACCCACTAAAATAGTTTATTAATAAAGCTCATGCATTAATGACCTCTATTAATGCATGATTTTTTTCTGTAAATTAACATAATCTATTAATAAAAAGGTCAACGGAAAATGTAATATATTCCAATCTAATTTAACCTCAACTAACCTAATAACGCCAAATATTTCTAATTTTAAATGGCACAAAATTGACCCCTGTGGTGCACTCTCCACGCCAGCAATGAGTGCCCGTGAGGTGACGCCTGGTAAACGCCCGCACGGTACAAATATGTCATCATCATTACCGATATCTGCGAACAAAGCAGATTGACACACCCAGCAATGGGTAATATGCCGCGATGATATATTTATATTTATTTATTTACTAACCTAATAATATCATAACCTAAATAACCTAAAATAACGTGGACAAATTAAGATACTAATCAAATATAATAAATGTATTACAGAAATAATATCACAAGACCTGATGATTTTATCGATAAATTTTTATTTTGCACGAATTTTTTTGTTTAGCAACAAATAAGAAAGTAAACTGCATGGTATATCCCGACTCCGAAGGACCTAATGTCAGTTTGCTTGAGTAATTTTGCTTAAAAGCAAAAAGAATGAGTGCTTAAAAATAAAAAATTATTTGAGAAAATCAGAGTGGTCCTATGGTATTTGGTGAGATAAATTCCAAAGACAAAGCAAAATGAAACAATTTAATTATTATTATTTTATTTTTAAATTTGAAATATTAATTGGCATACTGATAGCAATAAATACTAACAACAGTTTATTTACTTAGTAGAGGAAATTTATCGGGGTAACGGAGTTTTATCATAATATCATAAGTGGTAAATTATTGCCTGAAAAATTGTCAGATTGTTATGAGAGCTGGTTGCATAGCAATTTATTGAGTGGCATTGATAAAAAAATCACGAGTTGTCAAACGAGTGATTTTTGATCAATGTCACGAGATAAATTGGCAACAGGCTCGAGTAAAGCAATCGGAAAATTTTTCCAGGATAAAATTTAACCACGAATGTATTCGGATGACTATTTCCAAAATAAAAATCAGGTCATCATTTATATTTTTTTTTCTTGACAAAAATCTAATTTTTATTGTGTTTTAAGGTGTTATATTTAAGTTTGCTTTTTCAACGTTTTAAATAGTTTCCTGTCTAAATCGACTCGTTTTTAATAAAAACTGATAACACTGAAATTATACACACTTTGACAGGTAGGTATGTAAACAATGTTTCTAAAACGTCAAAAATATTTCGCTTATCAAAACTCACTTACTTGTAAAACTACGACATCTTATTGTCTTAAAGGGTACGAAAATTTTTTTGTGACGGTGTTTTGTCGAAATGAAACTTGGTAACTAGGTAGAATCCTGAATTTGGATTGGCTTATATATTTATGAGTGAAATAGTATAATACTGTTCCCATTGGTTGAATTTTCAAGTGTTTTGCATCAGATTGGTTAAAAACTAGTCGTTGGACTTTATCTATTTAAAATTAATAACGTGAGATGTACCTTTCTGTGAAAATTGACAAACTTTGGATTTATACATTATTTTGAGTAAAACTGGAGAAAATCTAATATTTTCCGTAACAAAATATTTTTTGTTAACAACATTCTCATCCCAAGATTTTTCATTAATAGAAAATCATGCAAGTAAAAGGGTCATTGGTAATTGGTAAACAAAAATCATACATTAATTGCAGTCATTAATACACGATATTGTGTACATTAATGAAACCCATAAATAAACGATCATCAGAAATCATATTTATATATAAGAAAGTGTTCTATTTTCGTAAAAATGATTTGTAATTATTAAATATTAATGAATTTCTTTAACTGTGAAAAACCAGTAGCATTTAACAATTATTTTACATTCCTGTTTAACTTCGTATTATTTTAAGTGCTTATTATATATTATCTGTAGTAAATCTTAAAAGATAAGTTTTTTACATGATTAATTACAAATTACAGCTACCTGCTCATTAAGTTGAATTACGTTCGTCTGAAATAATAATTATTCATTTATTGCCGTTAATGTTTCCAGGTTTAATGTTAGCAAAAAACTCACAAACCTTGCATAAGTTAAAATATTTTCATACATTCTTCATAGAATTAAAAATGTGATATAAAATAGAACAGTGTGTCTAGAAAAATTGTTACAGTAATATCATATAAATATAGTGATTAAGTTATTATAATTATAAATAATATATTTAAATGTGAAAATTGTAAATCATTTGAATAAAGATCATAAATAACAAATATATACGTTCTAATATAAGTATATTAAGTTACTTATATGGACAGTAACTTGTTTAGTAAATAAATAATTAATGTTAATTTGAAAATAATAATAATAAGTTCTATGCAGCAAAACATGGAAAATTAAGCTTTTACATGTCATGTATCAAGAAATTAATACTTAATACACGAGATATATTTTACTTACATGATGAGATAAGTAATATATTAAATTGAACACTTTTTTTTACTTATTATACTTTACTCTGTCAATAGCAGAGTTATTAGTTTCCGTGTTTTTGTTATAATTGAGCATTCCAAATAAATATATAATTATTTTGATATCAGTATAAATTAAATAGAAAGCAAGTCAGTAATATGTATTTTTTTCTACTTTATTATTTTCAGTAATTTGTTCAACCAATATGACTTAATTAGTTCTGATTTACTTTCAATTCGAACGCGTTAATGTGTACTAATATAGTGGCTTATTTATATAATCCAAAAGTAAATGAATTTATTACATAATACTTAGTAGATTGAACATGTGCATGAAGTTGTTTTTTAAAACTAAAATGGCGTTTGCTACAAAAAGAAATCTGGTATGGCCAGCACAATACCTCCCGCCATTTATAGCCACAAAAAAGATCCTTATTTTTGGATTAGCGAATTTTACCTAATTTTGGCAGTTTATTTCTTAAAATATAAGCTAATCTAATCCAAGTAACTACCTTTTTTGATTATAAGAAGAAATTTTAAATACCGGGATAGAATAGAATGCAGTAATCTAAAAATGAAGATTAGCTAAAACTATTTTGCGAATTGTTAATTTTTATTCATCTAAATACATACTACAACCTACATATTTACTTATGCTGGATACTGTATTGATTTCTTTTCCTATTGTTCTGTACACTTATTTCTTTTTAAAACGTTACTGTTATTAATTTGAAATGATTAGTACTTTGACAGTGACATTTATGTGTCAGTTACATAATATGTTTAGTTTTGTTTGTTTAAAGCGTAGGCTCCGGTATTTAAATTATAAATAATTTTATAAATTTATCCATAAAATATGTAAAAAAAAGTATTAATGCAAATCTGTAGACAATTTAATAATCTTTAATTTTTATAATAACATTAACCCCGAAAAAATATTTTGAGCTTCAAGTAAAGTGTCATTTCCGGTTATCCGATTTACAGCAAAATCTAAAGGGCTCTTTCTCTAATAGAAAAAGGTCGAAATATAAGGTTTCAAAATTTTCTGAATGATAGTATTTGAGTTGGAGTGGAGAATCCACACATACACACAGACATCATCGTGAAAATGTTAAAATTGGATTCTAGGGACTTTAAAACGTGCTCATTAACCAAAACCTCCCTTACCAAGGGTAGCGGGAGGTAAAAAATGAACGCAACCCAAATCATACCACCACATTTTTCTACATAAGATACTTAAGAAGAAACAGAAATATAACCGATACCAGATTTTATTGAACTTAGTTGTTACGAAAGAGATATATACAGTTAAAATAAGAGAAAAGACAGGACAAGGATGGCCCAGAGGAGATTTAGATGAGATCATGGAGAAGACAATGACGAAGAAAAGAGCTATATTAGAAGAAGCAAAATAAAGAAAAAGGTTTGACAATCTGGCCGCGTTTTATTAAACAACTCGGAGTTTTGTTAAAAACGAATTTTACAATCTGATGCAAGTTTGGTTAAAACGACGTATGTCAATTAAGTTCAAATCATGGTGAATAGTTAGGTAGTTAGTTGGGAAGAACAGTAGGTTACATCATATTCTAATACAACGGATTTTACTCTAGCTAATATCTCCAGGTCACATATGAAAATAAATCCATTGCTACAATTCCTCATTTTTTCCAAATTCCTCTCCATATCTTTGTCGGTTTCGTAATGCGAGCAACACGACTGGTACTGGTAGGTGTGTATACCTACCTATACGCCGTGTGAGATTCCTGTGCCATTTTTATTAATCGTCCGGCCGTATGCATGCGCGGGGCTGCAGCCGAGTTTCATCTGTTTTACATGCAAGCAATTACTCCGACATGGCCCGTGGCGCACCTAACAGAAACAACAGAACATCGTCGCAGGAGCAACGCGGTTTGGTTAAAGCGGTTAGGTTAGATACCATTGTAAGGGTAAATTGGGTAGAATTGATCACATGTCTAATACGATTTTAATGGAGGATACGTAGTGTAATGTATATGTTGCAAAATAATATGGGAATCAGGCTTAATATCTGAAAAGCAAAATTGATTATAATTGACGCATTTAAGTTCAAAGGGATTTTGTTTTCATTTTTCAAATTAATCAATAATAGTTATTTTTATACAAGGGAAGACTCCTCCAATACTACATGTCTTTAGAAGAAGATAACAAGCTCGAAGAGAGAGATTTACCACCTCTCTACTCTTCTCAATTTATTGCCCTAGTCAGATTTGGTGTTTGACGTATGTATGAATCACTCATTTTTGTTATAACAATGAGTTGTTAGTTGATGATAAATTAAAGAAAAATAATAATGAAATACAAAATTATCAGTAATAATATAACAAGAGAGTGAGAATAAATTTAAAATAATTTGATAGATTTTTCGAAAACTTGTTGTTAGGTAATAGTCACGTAATCCCGTAGGGCTTGAGTGGCTATTGCCAAATGGCATCAAGTTTAAGAAAAATCTGGAAAATTATTTTCTAATTTATCGAACTCTCGAATTATATTTAATTAGATTATTTTTTGATCCACAAGTTTCAATCAAGGGAATCAGGCTGTCATGCCATTGTAACGCTATCTACTGGTGTAATTAACTAGCTTCATTCATTTACATGGCTCAGTTGGTAACACACTTTGACAATGCAAAATAAATAATCAAAAGATATAATTACTAACCATGGTATTTCTAGAACAGGTTTCTAAATTTTTTTGGTTTATTTTATGTTCAAAAATAGCACAAAATTGGCCTTTTTCGCTCATTTGACTTATTAGCTGATTGCTATCTGAAATATGTCAACAAAAACGAAAGCTACAGAGATTATTTCCGGGAATAATCTCTAGAGCTTTATTCTCAGTATAATAATGACAGGATTGGTTAAAACGCAGACACGTGACACAAAATGAAACATTTCATTGGTTGTAAGAAATGTCAAAAAATAATCTATCAAATTTATAGTGTATTACGGAATTGAACAACGGTAACCTCTGAAAATGGTTACAGTTTAACTGCGGATATACCGGAACCGGGATGGAAAAATGGAACGCTTTTTTTTGACATTTGGTAACCAGCTAACTTGTAAAATTTAAGATAGTTGAAATCTATGAAGACAAACTTAAATCTAAACACCTGATAACTGCACGCAAGTGTTCATCTGTCATGCGCAAGGCTAAAATGTTAGCGGACCACAACCGCCCATCTAGCGCGGTTATCTTGGTTACGAAAAAATTACCAGATCTTTCAGTATCTGCCTTCCGAAAATACAACCGATTACTGAAACAGTAATGGTGCATTCACAAATGAAAATTAGATTTATGGTTTTTGTTTAGGTTTAAGTAAGTCATTCATAAATGTAAGTATAAATTACCTGAAAATTTGTTTTGATATGTACAGACAACTATGTAAATTCTTCAGAAACAAGATTAAAATGTCGGTAGAGCAGTATCCAACAAGACACCTGTGCGCCGTGAAACTGTAATTCGCTTGGCATTATTGGTTATATTTCAGCAATTAAGGTATGACATTCTCCATGTTCTTCTTGCATTTGTTTAAAAAGCCGAATCCACCAAGTGGATACTAAATAAAGATGGGTGTATATATCTATATCATTTCAGACTCGTTCTTATTGGTGAAGTTTGTGACGTCAAACTAAATCATAAACCTAAAGTTTGGACCTTGTAATGTTTAGCTTTATGATTTGAATTTAGAGACCCTAAAGCTACATTCACAAATGAAAATTAGGTTTAATTTATGGTTTAGATTTAAAGACTTTGGCCGCATATTATGTAATGACTCCATTCACACTTCAGAATTTAGTGTCACTAAATCCAGATCATAAAGCCAAACATTGCAAGATCCAAACTTTAGGTTTATGATTTAGTTTGACGTCACAAACTACACCAATGAGAACGAGTCTGAAACGATATAGATATATACACCCATCTTTATATAGCATTCACTTGGTGGAATCAGCTTTTTAAACAAATGCGAGAAGAACATAGAACTGTCAAAATTTAATTGCTGAAATATAACCAATAATGCCAATGACAGTTTCACGGCGCACGGGTATCTATTAAGTATTGCTCTATCGATATTTTAATCTTGTTTTTGAAGCATTTACATAGATGTCAGTACAATCAAAACTAAATTAGAGTTAAATTAAACTTGCATTTATGAATGACTTATTTAAATCCAAACAAAAACTATAAACCTAATTTTCATTTGTGAATGCACCTTAAATTCTGAAGTATGAATGGAGTCATTATATAATATGCGGCCAAAGTCTTTAATAAAATCTAAAGTATAAACCATAAATCTAAAACTAATTTTCATTTGTGAATGCACCTTAAGTACGGTGAACGTGGTTCAATTTAGGAATACAGTATTAAATACTGCTTTAAATTCTATGTTGTCCCCATTCTATCAACGAGCGGAAAGTGTCAACTCACAAGCGATGCAATCGCGAGTGAATTATTTAATAAAAGTACGTTATCTACCCTTGCTGTTAAAGTGTTATTTGATCTACTCTTGTGGTTAAAGTGCTATTTTGAGTAGCAAAAAGATCAATTTAAAATCTGCTCCAGAAAAAAATCTTATTTTTTAATAATTTACTGGAAATTCTTTATGACAGCTGTTCACTAATCATATTTCTAACATATTCTTTAGAATACAGTGCAGGCCAATCAAAATGATGGTTTCTAGTGAACAACATACACCATTGTCATTTACGTCAAATAGCGTGACAAATGTAATTTCTCGTTAAGTAAGGTTAGGAATGAATTATTAATAATAAAATTTTAATGCTATACTTGCAGAAAATTTATAGTAAGCTTTTCGTGCAAAACCACTTATTTAGTGTTCGTGTAATTCTTTAACTATATGTTAATTAATGAATGTTTATTTAAACGTTTTGCAGAATCCGTTATTAGCTATTATGTTCGTTTAATTAAAAAACGTACTATAGACTATAGGATCGTGTACCAGGAAAACGAATTAAGAAAATGCTGGGATTATTTATGCATTGATACTCCACTATTCATATCTTTATACTGTTATTGTATGAATTTAAAATTGTTGGTAAGAAATTTTTCTGATTGTATTTATTTTTATTTTTCAGGTAAGATTGCTGGTTTCGATTACTCGTTCGTACAGTTTACCGTTCCTTCAGAGTGTAAGTTTTCAATTTCTTATTTTCAAATAAATGTTTAATATTTAATAGAGAATATAATTCACTAGTCACGTGACATGTTTTCCGCCAAGCAACATTCAGAATCTCCCTAGTTACATGTCTATCACAGTGATGATAAAAAAAAATTATCACGTTATTCATATTCGTTACTAGGGGATTTCTTTCTTTATTTACAGCATTGACAGTTAATTTTGGATATAAAAATATGCGGTGAACGTTTTTGATATCAACAACAATGAAAATAATAAGACAATTGTAAAATTAACCATGTTGTAACACAATATATGAAAAGTTAGACTAACACAATGTCTCAAAAAAATTCATTATATTCTCTCATTAAATATAAGCTCGTGATATGATTAAAAATCGAAGATATTGCTCGTTAAACCGAAGCAGCACATTCTGCAACTCGGTTTCACTCGAAAATATCATCGATGATAATCATCACTTGTTATATTACGTATGAAAATATGGTGTATTATTTCGTTCATGTTGAGTAGTGAAATGTATAACATTATCTTTCAAAAATTTTTGAATGTGTGATTTGCTGATGCTTAATTGGAAAGATCGTCTTCATAAAGACAATTTTGGATGAGTTCGTACTGAATCTTACTAGTAATGTGAACAATATCTTATTTTATGATAATAAGAATTACATGCCGCTGTTAATGGGCCGTGTCAGCGGTATGTTGCATTGTTGAGTTGGGGGCCCATGCTCCATCTGACTACGTTGAATATAATTCACATGTAATTTCACAACTTTCGATGATGTACAACAACGTAATTCTGCTTCAATACTATAAACATTTATGTATTTATTTATAATTCTGAACATGAAAATTTGTTAGTTGCTGATGATGAGCGGATTTAGCTCGAAACGTCCTCAATATAATTAAATAAGGAATATTGGAACTTGAAGGCCTTTTATTTATTGCACATTATCAACATGGTTCCCTCATACAACATTTAAAAAGAAATAAAATTAATAAAACTAAAAACTTTTTTTTAAATGTTGGAAATGTCTATGAAATATATTTATATACCCGTTTTTTGGTCAAATATCTGTAGTAAAATGCCCTAAAATGACATTTAAAGCTTATTTTATGAAAAAATTCTTACGGGAAAGGGGCGCATAAAAGGTATTATACCCCAGGCGCCAATTATGCTCGCTACGCCACTGGTCTGGCCAGCCGAAATCAAAACATTCAGCGAGGAGGAATAGGGAATGTTTTGTCTAGTTATATTTGGTCGTTGACCTCGTCCTTTCCTTTCCGGAAAATTTTCATTAAGAAACACAGTCACTTGTCTCCCAAAATGTGGTGATGCCCCGTTCGATATCTCCGAACCAAAGAGGAATTCACCTATAGGTCATATAACATTTTTTGATCGTATTGACCCCCGAAATATGTGGTATAAGTTTGTCGGTCGAGTCGCGGAACATCCTGTATAAGTACCTGCATGGAAATTTATAAAAATGTAGAAAGCTGTTACCACCAACGACAATTATTTATAGAAATTGAAATCGTTTGTGAGACAGCAATCTGTATGAAATACGCTAGCGCATATATCTTAAATTTTTAATAATCCCACTCTCGCAATGTCTTAGACAATGGACCACGCCCTGCATTTACGATTTTTGCAAATACTCCGCGAATTCACCTCTGGCTACTGCAGTTGCACAAGCATCGCGCACTGCGAATTTCACATGATGAGGTTAGGTTACACTCATATCGTACGATTTAATCATATATTACTTGAACTAGATACTTTTAATTAAGGTAAATACTGTAATTTCCATCCATATGTGTCTGTAAGTATTAAATTGTTTACTTATGCGTTTTATGGAAATGTAAAACTATTAATTATCAAAGGAGAAATTTATAGGAGTGAAGGTTGAATAGGTAGATTTTATTTCTTATGAATTATTAGAGAGGGATTTTATAGAGTAATATCTTCCATTACTGAGTTATTATATAAATTATGAGCTTACCTTCGCTAATAACAATAAATATTTCGATTAATATTTAATCACACTATAATAACACGCTTTATAAAAAACCATAACGGTATAATCACTAATAGCATGTATGTCGTCTCATCGTAAAATTCGATATTTTATGGAACGCCTTTCAACAACTTTCATTTAAATATTTATTAGATGTTATGATCACTATTATACGCTCAATTATAGTTCACGAAACTAAACTAATCTTACACTGAGAAAAAGATATAATTACGTGAATTGTAAATTTATACAAAAAAAATCTTAAGCTTGAATAGATCCAAATATATCTACAATTGAAGCAATGTAATAATTTATTTGAAGCATTTATTTGTCTCAGGCCCGGTATTTTCACTGCCGGATAAAGTTATTTATATTCTATATATTCATCCAACGAATAAGTCTATTGCGTCTTTTCACACATTTTACAGAAACAAACAGCTATCTGTCGAATAACTTTAACGTTCGTGAATTGGTAGCCTTGCAGAGTGAATTTGTGTCACTAGAAAAGGATGGAGTTTGGAGTAGCCAAGTTAAGCTGACGAGGATGAAATATGTCAACTTCTTTTGAATCCGTAGTTGTCAAAATTATGTTTGACATCTTTAATGTCATCTATATTCTTCTGCATTTTTAGCCCCGGCAGACTGTAATTTAACAAGTGTACTGTCTAATACAGCAATCATATGTGGTAAACGAGATATGTATTAAATTATATTATTAAATTGTATTTGTTGCAAGGTTGCAATAATTGAATGAATGAAGTACCCCTTAATTATGAATGTTTATTGCTAAAAACCAGTCATTTTTCTCAGTGTACCTTATTTCACTTAACCTATAGAAAACAATCTAAGGAACATTTTACGTGAAATATGACATTATCGAATGACAAGGAAATTGAAACATCTGATGTGGCCAGCACATACCTCCCGCTAGTTCCATGTTTAAAATAACATTGAGCTTTAAGTATCACTTCCGGTTGATCCTTTGTAAACAAAATCTAGTTTGTTGATCCAATAAATTGAAAAATCTGTAATATGAAATTTTGGCTTATATTTTATGTTTTTCCTCGAAAATCTGTTAAGAGCTTCAAATTAAATACCATTTTTGGTTTATCATATCTAATACGAGTATGCTGTACTTAATCATATGCGAGTTTTAAATACCAAGTTTGAGAAGTTTTGGACCATATTTTCGTAGACGAAAAAATCGTTACATATAGACACACAGAATGGTGTACATGTTGAGTGATCTTAACGAGTCCTTCAGAAAATGGCTATTAATTTCTCTTTACTATCTCGTATAAAATGTCTATGTTCTTGAGAGTCTTGACAATTATTATTATGATCACGATTGTTCGTAGTGTTATCGACAAAGTAGCCAAACTAACCTTATTTTTATCTGACTTAACCTAACCTATAAAACACACTAAAGCATGCCATGATTTATCGCTGATTCGTGAAATGTCAATCTACTTCATGAAACTGTACTGTACAGGGTGATTTATAACGAATGTAATAAACTTTAACAGTTTGTTGGGGAGGTCATTTCGATTGGAAAATGTTATATACACTCACATAAGTCTTATTTATTTTAGTTACCAAGGTACAAGAAGTTACAGTTTTATAAATAACAATTAATATTGTAGCAGGCCGGGTTTTTGATTTGTTTCGGAGGAGTTGACAGATTTTGATATAATTTTGAGGTTTATGAATTTCTTCTGAATTGTAACTTAAATATATATTGTTTGTGACTTTGTATTTCTATGTGTTTGTGTCTTATTAAAAAGCAATAAACCGTTACAATATTATTATTACTTATTTTTTTTTTGTTCGTACAATTACTACAAATATTATTTTATAGAATTTGAGTTCGTAATTACAGCTTCGCCATCCATCGAGTTTTCATCATAGTACCGGCAAATGACGACATAAATCTACGGCGCCATTACACAGATCGAACTTTAATTGTAATTTAAAATTTATCACAAACATAATTTATGTTATAGAATTATTTTTTTGTTATTAGTTTATATTAGTTTCAATAAATACAGAATATCCGAAAAAGATTGCTTGGGTTTTAATAAGAATCATATCTATTCCTGTTATAATTTAAAAAAATATGATGTGGCCAGCACATTGCCTTCCGTCGATTCTATGTATCTTGGTGGTATTTTGTACAAATTCCATACAGATAGTTCATTAAAGTAAATTTTATTGGTTCCATATTAAACCACAATTTTTCACCAAAATATCTTGGCGTAACCTTAGATTCCTCTCTCACATATAAATATCACATTGAAAAATTGAGATTAAAACTGAAAACACGTGATAATATTTTATTAAAACTTACCGGCTCCAGTTGGGGAGCTAATGGGCATACATTACGAATTATAGGACTAGCTCTGGTATATTCTGCATCAGAATATTGTTGTCCAGTCTGGAAGAACAGTGCTCATGTAAAGCAGGTAGATGCACAATTAAATACGTTACGGATAATAACTGGTACTATTAAATCAACTTCTATACTATGGCTGTATGTCTTAGCACATATCGCACCATATGAAAACTAAACGTTTTTGGGATAAACTTCAAAATTCACTTGACATGTTTTCGATTACAAAAGATTTAGAGAATTTACTATCTAACAGACTTTCTGCACTTAATAACATTGGAAAATTGCTTGGCAGACAGCCGATATTCCAAATAAAAATTTAATTTCAGATCCCACAAAAGAAGTACCAGGTTTAGATCAACCAAAGGCTATTTGGTGTAAGCTAAATCGTTTTCGACCATGCCATGGAAAATGTAATAGTATGTTATATCATTGGAAAATACGCGACAGTCCAAATTGTGATTGTGGAACAGAAAGAGAAACAATTCAGCATATAGTTGAAGAATGTCCCTTATTTAAATTCCAGCAAGGTTTCGCCGAACTTCATCTATTAACGGAAGATGCACTAAATTGGAGGGTAAAAATTATTTTATCGAATGTATTTGTATTGTCTTTCTTTCATACGAAATATATATTAGAAATGATTCTATATTTCGATTAAATTTATAACTTGAACTTCTTTTAACTTTTCCCATTCGTTAGGGGTCGTTATATTGATTTTCTTCTTACACTCATATTTTGCGTGTCGTCCTTATTCAGTTCATTTTCTCTCAAATCTTCCGCAAAACAGTCCTTCCAGTTTCCATGGTTATAGCATAACTGACTGATTCATGAAATTCAATCGCTTTATAATTTTTTAGCTGCATATTAATTTAATATGAAGGAAAAAGTGTAATCAAAACATATAGAAAATAAAATATTTTCTAATATTTATAATGACGTAAAATGTCAAAAATGATATTTATAACTGCGTTTTTTCAAGAAAAACTGTTAAGAACTTCAAATGAGGGTACTTCCGGTTGACCAATTATAACAAAAATCTAATCAGCTCTTCATATGGATGTAACGAAGAGGAA